>CM060965.1:16801584-17119084 GCA_030765045.1 Tenodera sinensis
ACACACACACACACACACACACTGACACACACACACACACATTGACACGCGTGCGCGCACGCACACACACATGGACCTTTTTGTAAAAATGTTTTTTTTTTACTTTCTCTACTGGAAAGTAGGGGAAGTATTGTATTCCACCCAAAATTCGATATCGAGATTTCACCGGAAATACATGTTTTGAGGCCCCCTGAATCCAAAAAAAGCATTTTTAGAAAAAGGTCCGTGTGTCAGTCTGTCAGTCTGTGGACAGCATAACTCAAAAATGAAAAGTCGGTTAAAAACCAAAGTTGGTATTTAAGTTTAATGTCTTTCAAGGATGCGACACGAAGATTTTGAAGAAAATAGCCCCACCCTAAACTACCCTTTACATGAAACATTTTTCGAAAATTTTGATTTTCTTGAAAATGGCTCTAACGATTTTGATTAAATGTCATATGTTTGAGATATTTTGATGGCAAATGAAATGCATATCTTGAATTTTCTGGCTATAGCCCCTGTAGTCGTATTTACTCTGGACGACTTTTGCATAACAGGTAAACCGTTAGAGATAGACCAAATCATAATATACAAAAATGTAGATCTTGCTAAGATACACAATTTATGTCTGAATAAATTTTCTTGTAGGGTGAACCATTTCGGAGATATTCCTTGTTATGTGTGTGAGTTTCGGAAAACTTAGAACTTTCGTGAAATGGATCATCCTTGTTCATGTTTTTATATGTTAAGTGTGCAAAGGCAACAGAATCTCAAACATTTGACTATCGCACAAATTCTACTGTATTCTAACATTCCCCTTGCAGCTACAAGGAAATAAGCAATAAGATAATTTGTACAAATGTTTATCTCAACTAACAAGAAAGAAGATACAGGAATAAGAGTTTGTAAGAATGGTTAGTACAAGAGTAGAGAAAGTCATGTGAGTGCAACACATCAGATTTTATTTATTTAGGGGCCTCAAAAGTTATTTCCGATGAACTCTCGGCTTCAAGATTTTGGGTCGAATACAATACTTCCGCTACTTACTATATGCAGTAGAGAAAGTAACAAGAACCGGTGTCTCAATATATAAGAAAACATAGGCACATTGAGGAATAATAAGTTTTATCTGCTACTGTTACCAAGGATATATCCTAACCGAACAACAAACGCTAAACGTTATAGAATTTGTAACAATATGATTAGCATTTGTACCCTGGAAACGATGCATACATAGTCTGATTGACAATTAACATTGATTTATAGGATGCATTAAAAAATAACCATCAGTGGTTCAGGGATCTTATAGCATCCTACACTCATTACTAAAGGTTTCCTATTGTAACTTGTATCGCAAACAGCTGTTCAAGTACAACTCTAATAAACGTAATCGTTACAAACTGATATAAGAAACCTTGAAGAACGTTACACGTGCGAACTTGAAAGTCTGGCCAATAACACGTTATTCATGATTGCAGCTTCGTATTTACTAGCAAGGTCTTTTGCTCCAAGGGATTTCAACGTGCGTGCATTTTGATGTATCAGTCTAAGTGTCTGTGGCCATTTTCAATTTCCAATGAAGAAGTGCCAATATCACGCTTCCCTTAAGTAAAGAATAACTCTTTAAAAATCTTGTTTATGCATAAGCAATACTCAATAATGCAGGACCGACTTTTGTGAAATTAGTCGTAAAGGACACCTTAGGTCCTACTTCCCCCAAGAAAAGGTCCTAATAGGGCGAGACATCTAAAATGCTTATACTTGACGAGCTAGATTTTATAATAAATGTTTTTAAACGTTGTACTTCGGAAAAGTTCTGTTATTTACTGTAATTCAGTAGCATGCTTATAATAAAAATTATTATACCAATGTTTCGCTACTGTTTTTCGTGTACCTAAATCATATTACTATGGGAAACATTGCCGATCACGTAAGAATACAAGGGGCACCTTTGACCTCGAACACTCGGAACCTCATGAAAACGGACTTAGATTAACAATCAATCATTGAACTGAAAATGACTGAAAATATAATGATACACAGACGTCATTGTATTACAAATAATTTCCCTCCTATTGTATTAATATCTTAGCACTTTTGTTCTCTCTATTAAAGTGTCACTTGAAGTAGAATGCAACGTTTTGTATGGAAATGACAGACCACTGTTTTGTTTGCCCGTTTTCATGAGGTTCCGAGTGTTCGAGGTCAAAGGTGTCCCTTGTTAGGCGTAATTTTATGTTATTAAAACATTTTAGCCTTGCCTGCGGCTGGAGGACGCAGCGGCCGGGCGATGAGGGTAACCTCTGAATAAGGGGAAGACGCCCTAGGGGAAAACATTTTAGCTACATTTTAAATTTTTTTTCGAGTGGAGCTTTAACCCCCTGTAATCTGGTACGTCAAATCGGACGGAAATGAACGAAGTGCTAAGAGTTACCCCATATTTGTCTCCTGGGGTTAAGACAAAATCCCGGGGAAAAGCATTATTAAGATAACTCACCCTAAAGGAGATTCGAACTGGGGACCCTCTGGAGTGTGAGGTACATTAGCCCGCACTATGGAGGCGAGTTTAAATGTTATCAATGTTAAAAAAACAGTTTTATTCCAGTTTTCAAATTAACAAATACTTCCTTACGCAGAGAGAAAATACATCGGAGAATTAGTATAGAGGAAGAAGGATAAAGTAGCAGAGAGAAAGAAATGCTAGACGTTGAAGCAATAACGTGAACGGAACTGTGGGTTCTCAATTAAGTTTGTGGTAGGAGTGAATGGAACCTTGAACTTGAACGTGGTTTAATTTCTGGCGGACGGAAATAATGGTGCTGGAGTGCGCCTGCAGTCGCGGCTACCCGCTCAACCCGCAATACGTGCCTCGGTAAATACACAGTGCAGTGGTATGCAAGCGCTTATGTAGGGTTTTACAACAACACACGAACGTAGAAATCTACGGGCTGAGTTCACATGTCTTTCTCTACTCACTCTTCTACAAATACTATTCTTTCAAAAGCTTTTCTATATACTTCGTGGTTTTCTACTCCTGTACAAACTATTACAAAAGCATATTCCTCTATCTACTTCATATTAATTGATATAGTACATTTGTATAAATGGCTTTATTGCATATTTCCTTGTAGGTACAATGGGAATAGAGCAATACTGTAGGCTTAAGCTGCTTGCTATGTGATGGCTTTGAACTCCGTTCTAATTGCGTGGCAAAAACTATAAAAAAGAATAATGGCTTACTATTGGAGAAGCATTTTAAAACTCAACAAATAACAAAGTATATCTCGGAAGTGGTTAACTCCACAAAAGAATGCATTTGACATGAAGTGTACGATCTCTCTTTTTGTGCAGTAAGCTTTTCTATATCTCTTGCGGTTTACCACTTACGTTCTCTTGCCGAGATTTTTTTATTATTGTTATTTTTAATTATTATTACTATTATTATTTTATTGCTTAGAAGAAAGGCTAACATGCAATACAAACAAAATAGCATATGTTGACTATTTTAAATATCTTGGGCTTATAATACAAAAGGACGTAACAACAAATGTAGAGATTCAAAGAAGAATAACTGATGGGAAGAGAATTATAGGAATGATCAATTCATTTTTATGGAGTACAAATATTATACATAGAACTAAAACATTAATATATCAGGCACCTTTCCAAAGTACAACATTATAGGGCGCTGAAACTTGGACCACAAGCATACAACAAGCAAACAAATTAATGGTATTAGAAATAGATTTTTTGAGACAGCTAGCACGAAAATCCAGGGGGAAAAATCTAATGTGTTGCACTCACATGACTTTGTCTACTCTTGTACTATCCATTCTAACAAACTCTTATTCCTATATTTCCATGTTAGTTGAGATAAACATTCGTACAAATTATCTTATTGCTTATGTCCTTGTAGGTGAAAGGGGAATATTAGAATACAGAAGCCTTTGTGCGACAGTCAAATCTTTTTGACCTTTGAGATTCCGTTCTCTTTGCACGATTAACATATAAAAAAATGAACAACGTTTTTGCATTTCGCTAAAGTTCTAAGTTTTCCGAAACTCACACATATAACAAGGAATATCTCCGAAATGGTTCACCGTACAAGAAAATTTATTGAAACATAAATTGTGTGTTTTAGCAAGATCTACATTTTTGTCGTCCAGAGTAAATACGACTACAGGGGCTATAGCCAGAAAATTCAAGATATACATTTCATTTGTCATCAAAATATCTCAAACATATAACATTTTAATCAAAATCGTTAGAGCCATTTTCAAGAAAATCAAAATTTTCCATGTAAAGGGTAGTTTAGGGTGGGGCTATTTTCTTCAAAATCTTCGTGTCGCATCCTTGAAAGACATTAAACTTAAATACCAACTTTGGTTTCTAACCGACTTTTCGTTTTTGAGTTATGCTGTCCACAGACTGACAGTGACACACAGACACACACGGACCTTTTTCTAAAAATGCTTTTTTTTTTGGATTCAGGGGGTCTCAAAACATATATTTCCGGTGAAATCTCGACATCGAATTTTTGGGTGGAATACAATACTTCCCCTACTTACCAGTAGAGAAAGTAATAAAGTTCGAAATGATAGAATAAGAGAAATTATGCAAGTTGAGAAATACATCTTGGAGATTGTAAAAGAAAGACGCCTGAAATGATATGGACACGTACTTAGAATGTCAGAGGACCAAATACTCAATAAAATTCTAAATGGGAAAGTAGAAGGGAAAATAAGAGGGGAACCTAGGGAATGCTGGATAGATGGGCTGAAAAGGAATATAGAGAGAAGAGGGTTAAAGGAGGAAAATCCTACAGACAGATCATTTTGGGATGAACAAAACCCATTATATTGTGTATTGTGGATTATTCCTTGATACAATTATTATTGTTGTTGTCACTGTTATCTTTACTAATGTTGTTCTGGCCCTGACTGTGACCATCCACCTCTGGCCACTTTACCACCATCTCCCCCGCCGCCACTCCTGTTCACGTTTACACCCTGACATGATTACTAGACACTCCTGAGGGAGTGACATCCGCCCTACTACAATGTAGGCTGGTATCTGGGGGTAGGTACTGTGAGCAAATCCCAACATCGCCATAAATTGTCCGCTTTGGAGATTGTACACCAGCCTTTTGTATCTTCCTACCACGTATTACGTGGCAGGCAGGAAAGGTATTGCATTCCACCCAAAAATTCTACACCGAGATTTCAGTGAAAATACGCGTTTAGAGGTCCCCTGAATGAAAGCAGTTTAGAAAAATCTGACGTGTTGCACTCACATGACTTTCTCTACTCTTGTACTAACCATTCTTACAAACTCTTATTCCTATATCTTCTTTGTGTTAGTTGAGATAAACATTTGTACAACTTATTGCTTATTTCCTTGTAGGTACAAGGTGAATATTAGAATACAGTAGGCTTTGTGCGATAGTCAAATGTTTGAGATTCTGTTGTCTTTGCACACTTAACATATAAAAAAATGAACAACGATGATCCTTTTCACGAAAGTTTCTAAGTTTTCCGAAACTCACACACATAACAAGGAATATCTCCGAAACGGTTCACCCTACAAGAAAATTTACTGAGACATAAATTGTGTATTTTAGCAAGATCTACATTTTTTGTATTTTATGACTTGGTCTATCTATAACGGTTTACCAGTTATGCAAAAGTCGTCCAGAGTAAAGACGACTACAGGGGCTATAGCCAGAAACTTCAAGATATACATTTCATTTGCCATCAAAATATCTCAAACATATGACATTTTAATCAAAATCGTTAGAGCAGTTTTCAACAAAATCAAAATTTTCGAAAAATTTTCCATGTAAAGGGTAGTTTAGGGTGGGGGTATTTTCTTCAAAATCTTCGTGTCGCATCCTTGAAAAACATTAAACTTAAATACGAAGTTTGGTTTCTAACCGACTTTTCGTTTTTGAGTTATGCTGTCCACAGACTGACACACACAGACACACACGGACCTTTTTCTAAAAATACTTTTTTTGGATTCATGGTGCCTCAAAACATGTATATCCGGTGAAATCTCGACATCGAATTTTTGGGTGGAATACAATACTTCCCCTACTTACCAGTAGAGAAAGTAAAAAGGTCACGCCATGTGTTTCTATGAAGAGCATAACTCAAAAAGAAATACTTGGTTAAATACGAAACTTGGTATTTAAGTATAGCATTTACAAAAAATGCAACAGGGAGATTCTTAAGAAAATCCCACACCCCAAATTACCTTTTATATGAAAAAAATTTTGGAAAATTTTTATTTCCTCAAACATGGCTCAAATAATTTTGTTTAAATGCCATATATTTAAAATATTTAGATGAAAAATATAGTGTATTTCTTGAATTTTGTGAATTGCCTGTGAAGTCCTCAATCGGAAGGAATTTTGTATAACTGGTAATCTATAGGAGATAGACAACAGACAATAAATGTGTGTCTGTTGAAAACACAATTTATTTTAAAGAACTTATTTGCGGGACAAGCCATATCCAAAATATCCGTTATTATTTGATTTGAATTTTAACATAATTTTTCATTTTTAAAGTGTTGTCGATTTTCTGTTGTTTCTAGTTATTGTATGGAAAGCGTACGGAATTTCAAGGCTAGCGTATAACGACCAGTTTTTAAACGTGACAATTGCATTCGGTAGGTCGTGGGTTCGATCCCCGTGGCCGACCTTCCTGACCCATGGGTTTTTCGGTGTCTTCCTCGGATCGCCGGGCGAATGCTGGGAAGGATTTCCATAACCTCCGAATTTCCTGTCCCTACATTTCGTTATATTAATCATTTCACCTTTCATACCGTTAGGTTTCTTTCAGGATTGAAAGCGTCGGCGAGCGTCGCGGCAGCAGAGCAGGAGGAAGAAATGTGTTCTGGAAATCGTGTAACCCTATTGGAAGGCGAGCCTACTGGTTTTCGGGCCCCCATTGTATGGTACAAGCCTGAGAGGGGGGGGATCTAAGCTTGCCTCCGCCGGGACGCTTCTAACTGGGAAAATGTAGGGATCCTGCCCTCTGCTGTGTCGTGGCAACGTTCCGGCCTCCCTTCAGATCCATTCCCCTCGTCCATCCTCCCGCGGGGTGCTCCGTCAGGGACGTAGGCACAAAAGATCGCCCTTCGGTCAAGGTGCTAAGTCCTCCTCCACAAGTTGTCATTGAGTCATTGTATAGTTTATACAAAAAGTAAAAGATAGGGTAGAGAAAGTCATGCGAATGTTCTAAATTATATACAGCCGTCAGATCCAGTAAAAAATTAAAATTAGGCCTCCGAAAATTTAATGTAAGACTGAGTGCTTTATGACGGCTAATAGTTTCTGAAACAGTGTTTGATGTTTTTGTCAAAACAAACGTTGGACTAGGAGCCGCTTTGCAGTCGAGTGATTCAATTTGATATAAAGATATGCACGACAGTGCCGTAACAAAGCAAGAAGGCTATTGATCCTATGCTGGCGATTCTGGGAACATCACTGGAACACTGACTCAGTTTGTCTGGCGCTTGCATCAGCTGCGCGCCGACCGACCGACCGACCGACCGACCGACCTTCCTTGTCGCGCATTTTCTATCTCTGTTTTTGTTCACTCCTCTTTAATTAGGTGCAACGCATAGGAACGATAGGTATGAGAAACTTGTTACGTAAAGCAGTGCGTCGTATTTGGTTCCTTACTGAAACAGTCCGGGAAATCTCTAGTCCCTATCATTGGGTTTGTCGTCAATTGCTCATGGCAGTTTCTACAAATATCACGAGTTAATAAAACGAGGATGGCGTACACTTAGGCAAATTTAAGAAACATTCACAGTCACTCTGGTTTTTGTTGAATTTGTTTATATCATCTTTTAGGAATGGGCTTATTGTTTGATGATATTTTGATAAAACAACCAAAGCGCAGTCCAGTTACTTTTCCATCACTTTACTTTCTTCCAACTAAATGCACAGCACAGTTGGTTTTTCCTACGTTAACACAGTTTGCAGTCTTTCGTAATATAACTCACAACTGTTTTCTTCTCGTAACCGTAACTCACTCCTTTCTGTCTTTTTTCGCTTTCTCTGTCTCTCAAACAGCTGACTTTAACGATACAATCACTCATCACTCATTAACTGCTTCGTTATCTTCCTTTCGACGTGGCAGTTTTCTCACGACACACGCAGCTGAAAAACACATAGTGGAATTAAAACTTACTCCCCACTCCCGTTGCCTTTCCTCCTTATATAGCGAGGGTGATGCAACATGGACCTTACTCGAACTTAACTTTTTGGAAATTCTACAACTACGGCGGCCGCCGGACACTACTCGAACAATCTCGAAAACCCTTAGGGTGCCGCGTTCATTGTGTCACGTGTTTGGTCGCGTGAGTGCTGCGGAACATCTTGGACTCGAGCTTCCTTTGGCATGCGCTGCTGCGGTCGGCAGAATATTGTCATCCTGGTTTGTGTTGCACTTTTGTTAATGTAGTGTCATATCGGACGGTGAGTGAATGAAACGGGTGAAATGCTGCAAAAAATAAATCCGAGAGCTTCCTTTGGCATGCGCTGCTGCGGTCGGCAGAATATTGTCATCCTGGTTTGTGTTGCACTTTTGTTAATGTAGTGTCATATCGGACGGTGAGTGAATGAATGCAAAAAATAAATCCGGGGTCCATAGAGCTTTAAGTTACCCGACATTCGTCATTTCAGGATAAGGGAAAATGCTCCGTAAAAAACCTTATCTGAATAACTGACCCTTAGAGAAATTCGAACTCACGACTTCTTGGACGTGAGGCGGACACGCTACCGAGGCCGGCCTGATTGTGTTGCATCTGGTTATACCACTCTCTAGGAAAGAGCTTACAACTTAGTTATTTACAGTCACTCTGGTCTGTGTTGTAGTTAAGTCAGTTGTGAAAGAGCTTACAGTTAGATGATATTCTCCAGATAGTATGATATTCACTCTGATCTATGTTGTAGTTAAGTCAGTTGTGGAAGAGCTTACAGTTCGATGATATTCTCCAGATTGTATGACAGTCACTCTTGTGTGTGTTGAGGTTAAGTCAGTTGTGGAAGAGCTTACAGTTAGAAGATATTTTCCAGATAGTATGATATTCACTCTTGTCTATGTTGTAGTTAAGTCAGTTGTGGAAGAGCTTACAGTTAGATGATATTCTCCAGATAGTGTGATAGTCACTCTTGTTTGCGTTTAGTTATGTCACTCTCATGGAAAAGCTTACAGTTAGATGATATTCTCCAGATAGTGTGATAGTCACTCTTGTTTGTGTTTAGTTGTCACTCTCATAGAAAAGCTTACAGTTAGATGATATTCTCCAGATAGTGTGATAGTCACTCTTGTTTGTGTTTAGTTATGTCACTCTCATAGAAAAGCTTACAGTTAGATGATATTCTCCAGATGGTGTGATAGTCACTCTTGTTTGTGTTTAGTTGTCACTCTCATAGAAAAGCTTACAGTTAGATGATATTCTCCAGATAGTATGATAGTCACTCTGATCTATGTTGTAGTTAAGTTGTTGTGGAAGAGCTTACAGTTAGATGATATTCTCCAGATAGTATGACAGTCACTCTTGTCTATGTTGTAGTTAAGTCAGTTGTGGAAGAGCTTACAGTTAGATGATATTCTCCAGATAGTATGATAGTCACTCTGATCTATGTTGTAGTTAAGTTGTTGTGGAAGAGCTTACAGTTAGATCATATTCTCCAGATAGTATGACAGTCACTCTTGTCTATGTTGTAGTTAACTCAGTTGTGGAAGAGCTTACAGTTAGATGATATTCTCCAGATAGTATGATAGTCACTCTGATCTATGTTGTAGTTAAGTTGTTGTGGAAGAGCTTACAGTTAGATGATATTCTCCAGATAGTATGATAGTCACTCTGATCTATGTTGTAGTTAAGTTGTTGTGGAAGAGCTTACAGTTAGATGATATTCTCCAGATAGTATGACAGTCACTCTTGTCTATGTTGTAGTTAAGTCAGTTGTGGAAGAGCTTACAGTTAGATGATATTCTCCAGATAGTATGATAGTCACTCTGATCTATGTTGTAGTTAAGTTGTTGTGGAAGAGCTTACAGTTAGATGATATTCTCCAGATAGTATGATATTCACTCTGATCTATGTTGTAGTTAAGTCAGTTGTGGAAGAGCTTACAGTTAGATGATATTCTCCAGATAGTATGACAGTCACTCTTGTCTATGTTGTAGTTAAGTCAGTTGTGGAACAGCTTAAAGTTAGATGATATTCTCCAGATAGTATGATAGTCACTCTGATCTATGTTGTAGTTAAGTTGTTGTGGAAGAGCTTACAGTTAGATGATATTCTCCAGATAGTATGACAGTCACTCTTGTCTATGTTGTAGTTAAGTCAGTTGTGGAAGAGCTTAGAGTTAGATGATATTCTCCAGTAGTATGACAGGCACTCTTGTGTGTGTTGAGGTAAAGTCAGTTGTGGAATAGCTTATAGTTAGATGATATTCTCCAGATTGTATGATATTCACTCTGATCTATGTTGTAGTTAAGTCAGTTGTGGAAGAGCATACAGTTAGATGATATTCTCCAGATAGTATGATATTCACTCTGATCTATGTTGTAGTTAAGTCAGTTGTGGAAGAGCTTACAGTTAGATGATATTCTCCAGATTGTATGACAGTCACTCTGATCTATGTTGTAGTTAAGTCAGTTGTGGAAGAGCTTACAGTTAGATGATATTCTCCAGATAGTATGATATTCATTCTGATCTATGTTGTAGTTAAGTTGTTGTGGAAGAGCTTACAGTTAGATGATATTCTCCAGATTGTATGACAGTCACTCTGATCTATGTTGTAGTTAAGTCAGTTGTGGAAGAGCTTACAGTTAGATGATATTCTCCAGATAGTATGATATTCACTCTGATCTATGTTGTAGTTAAGTCAGTTGTGGAAGAGCATACAGTTAGATGATATTCTCCAGATTGTATGATATTCACTCTGATCTATGTTGTAGTTAAGTCAGTTGTGGAAGAGCTTACAGTTAGATGATATTCTCCAGATAGTATGATATTCACTCTGATCTATGTTGTAGTTAAGTCAGTTGTGGAAGAGCATACAGTTAGATGATATTCTCCAGATTGTATGATCTATGTTGTAGTTAAGTCAGTTGTGGAAGAGCTTACAGTTAGATGATATTCTCCAGATAGTATGATATTCACTCTGATCTATGTTGTAGTTAAGTCAGTTGTGGAAGAGCTTACAGTTAGATGATATTCTCCAGATTGTATGACAGTCACTCTTGTTTGTGTTAATTATGTCACTCTCATAGAAAAGCTTATAGTTAGATGATATTCTCCAGATAGTATGATATTCACTCTGATCTATGTTGTAGTTAAGTCAGTTGTGGAAGAGCATACAGTTAGATGATATTCTCCAGATTGTATGATATTCACTCTGATCTATGTTGTAGTTAAGTCAGTTGTGGAAGAACTTAGATGATATTCTCCAGATAGTGTGATAGTCACTCTTGTTTGTGTTTAGTTATGTCACTCTCATAGAAAAGCTTACAGTTAGATGATATTCTCCAGATAGTGTGATAGTCACTCTTGTTTATGTTTAGTTATGTCACTCTCATAGAAAAGCTTACAGTTAGATGATATTCTCCAGATAGTGTGATAGTCACTCTTGTTTGTGTTTAGTTATGTCACTCTCATAGAAAAGCTTACAGTTAGATGGTATTCTCCAGATAGTGTGATAGTCACTCTTGTTTATGTTTAGTTATGTCACTCTCATAGAAAAGCTTACAGTTAGATGATATTCTCCAGATAGTGTGATAGTCACTCTTGTTTGTGTTTAGTTATGTCACTCTCATAGAAAAGCTTATAGTTAGATGGTATTCTCCAGATAGTGTGATAGTCACTCTTGTTTGTGTTTAGTTATGTCACTCTCATAGAAAAGCTTACAGTTAGATGGTATTCTCCAGATAGTGTGATAGTCACTCTTGTTTGTGTTTAGTTATGTCACTCTCATAGAAAAGCTTACAGTTAGATGGTATTCTCCAGATAGTGTGATAGTCACTCTTGTTTGCGTTTAGTTATGTCACTCTCATGGAAAAGCTTACAGTTAGATGGTATTCTCCAGATAGTGTGATAGTCACTCTTGTTTGTGTTTGGTTATGTTATTCTCACAGAATAGCTTACAGTTAGATGATATTCTCCAGATAGTGTGATAGTCACTCTTGTTTGTGTTTAGTTATGTCACTCTCATAGAAAAGCTTACAGTTAGATGATATTCTCCAGATAGTGTGATAGTCACTCTTGTTTGTGTTTAGTTGTCACTCTCATAGAAAAGCTTACAGTTAGATGATATTCTCCAGATAGTGTGATAGTCACTCTTGTTTATGTTTAGTTATGTCACTCTCATAGAAAAGCTTACAGTTAGATGATATTCTCCAGATAGTGTGATAGTCACTCTTGTTTGTGTTTAGTTATGTCACTCTCATAGAAAAGCTTACAGTTAGATGATATTCTCCAGATAGTGTGATAGTCACTCTTGTTTGTTTAGTTGTCACTCTCATAGAAAAGCTTACAGTTAGATGATATTCTCCAGATAGTGTGATAGTCACTCTTGTTTATGTTTAGTTATGTCACTCTCATAGAAAAGCTTACAGTTAGATGATATTCTCCAGATAGTGTGATAGTCACTCTTGTTTGTGTTTAGTTATGTCACTCTCATAGAAAAGCTTACAGTTAGATGGTATTCTCCAGATAGTGTGATAGTCACTCTTGTTTGTGTTTGGTTATGTTATTCTCACAGAATAGCTTACAGTTAGATGATATTCTCCAGATAGTGTGATAGTCACTCTTGTTTGTGTTTGGTTATGTTACTCTCATAGAAAAGCTTACAGTTAGATGATATTCTCCAGATAGTGTGATAGTCACTCTTGTTTGTGTTTGGTTATGTTACTCTCACAGAATAGCTTACAGTTAGATGATATTCTCCAGATAGTGTGATAGTCACTCTTGTTTGTGTTTGGTTATGTTACTCTCATAGAAAAGCTTACAGTTAGATGATATTCTCCAGATAGTGTGATAATCACTCTTGTTTGTGTTTAGTTATGTCACTCCCATAGAAAAGCTTACAGTTAGATGATATTCTCCAGATAGTGTGATAATCACTCTTGTTTGTGTTTAGTTATGTCACTCACATAGAAAAGCTTACAGTTAGATGATATTCTTCAGATAGTGTGATAATCACTCTTGTTTGTGTTTAGTTATGTCACTCCCATAGAAAAGCTTACAGTTAGATGGTATTCTCCAGATAGTGTGATAATCACTCTTGTTTGTGTTTAGTTATGTCACTCCCATAGAAAAGCTTACAGTTAGATGGTATTCTTCAGAGTATTATAGCTACTGTATTTTGTGTTGCAGCTGGATTCGGTCTGTCCCACAACGACCTCAAGCAGCAGCAAGGTCAACACAGAGGTCGCCATGGTCACGGTCATGGTCACAGGGAACACGGAGGTTCTGGGGGAGAAAGGGAGGAAGACGTGGTGTCCACAACTACTACACCTGCTGCGACCCTGCCCCCTGCGCCACCCACACAGGGACTTACCTGCTGTAGTCGACAAGAGAAACTTGTCGCTATAGGCTTCGGTGAGTACTTTCCAAACGTATTGACAACGTTAAACAACTCCCTTTAGTATGAAATGGGCAAAAGGTTAATATCAGAAATGGATGTAGCTAAATATTAATAAATGTACGCTGTTTTTATTGGTAATCTCAGTTATTATGAGTATTGCATTAGAGATTTCACCACAGAACTAAAACTTTGGGATTACACAGAATGGTGAATTAATAGAGGGCGTTATGTCTGGAGTTTATCTTTTTTGGTTAATGTCCTCCAACGTAGTGTCATTATCGGACAGCGAATGAATGAAATGGGTGAAGTGATACTCAAATGAGTCCGAAGTTCATAGAGCTTTAATTACTGCACGTTTTCTTCTCAGGATGAGGGAAACCCTGGGAAAAAATCTTATCCGTATAACTCATCGTAAGGAACACTGGGAGTGAAATTTGAAAGTTCCACATTTCTTGATACATTTTCTGAAATTTTTACTGTGTTTGTATTTATATGAGAATAGGAGGTACACCAAATCTTATTAAAATTGGATAATTCATTTAGGATATATAAATTATTTTATGAATTTAAAAGACACATTTTCAAAATAGAGCTCGCGTCTATTGACTTTTCAAAATTCATTTATATTGGCAGAACTGATACTCTAAAACATGGGTAACAATTTTATGAAGAGATATTTCAAATACGTTTGCTCATTATGCTGTACATATTTTTTAATGACAAAGAAAATTTAATCTTAAAAATTTAGGATTTTTTTCATACAAAAAAGTTTTTGAATTCATGTTAATGATAACATCAATATTGAAGCATAGTTTTGTTTCGCTGCTATTTATGAATACTTTTGGAAATTTTCATTGAATTTGAAGCAAAACTCAGGCGCGACCTTCTTTTGGGATGTGCAGAAATGTAGTTTTGAGAAAAACAGGCTTTTATATAGGAGCACTCTGTGTACGTTAAGGGAAGAGCGCTATTTGAAAGGGCCGTAATGACCACATGGAGTGGGGGATATGAATAATGTTAGCTCATCCAAATGCACAGGTGTTCCAGGAACATTTTAAGGTACAAAAACAATTTTCGACTTTTTGGCAATTTTGACCAAAATTTCACTCCCAGTGTCCCTTAAGCGAGATTCGAACTCGCGACCTCTTGGACGTGAGGCAGACACGTTGCAGAGACGGGCGGTTATGTCTGGAGTACAGACAACTACTGAAAATGGAATTCTTATCTGATTAGAGGGTTGTGATTATTTTACCTATATAGGAATAAGAGAAATAAGGAGAGGGTTGGCACTATGGTACTTATGCCACCAAGGGAGTACCCCGAAGAGGAAGGATGAGGTGAAAGGGGACACCGGGCGGCCACATCCAGACTAACGGCACAGACACTGGCAAAGGTTCCTAAGATTTCCCCGACACCTCCAAGTGTAGGTCTTCGGGGACCTCGGCGCGGAGTCCCACTCTCCCAAATGCCTCCCCTCCCACCTGGATCTCACGGACAACGAGGGAGGGAAAGATTTCCTGTGCGCATATCATCCCTGCCAAGCTGCACCTAACGCCTTCCCAGACACTTGCGACCCTGAAGAACCAGCGTGCTAAAGGATGAATGAAACGATTCGGGGGGATATAATTATCTTTCCCTAGTGACCCTAGGAAACCCCGAAAAGAACCCATAGGCCAGGAAGGTCAGCCACAGGAATCGAACCTATGACTTCCTGAACGCTAGCCTCAGACGTTACTGCGGAGCCATTTCGCTTGGTTCTTAGCACTTTCAGACTTCGTAATCAGTCACTTTCATAACTGTTATAATAATACCTAATTATTGATACCAAAAAGGTTTTCTGTTAATCATCATTGATATTCCCTATAAGCTATATGAAGGGAATCAGCTTGTGAACATTTGTACTTTTTTTAGCGTATAGCTTCGTTTTTCTGTGAGGGAGACTCCAGATGTAACGTGTTCAACAAATTCCTTTCGAATATAAGGACTTCAGAAGCTATTCCCTGAAAACTCAAGATAAAGGTTTTATATGCCATGCCAATATCCCAGCGTTGCTAGTGATCTAAGCCTAGTTATGCCGGAATTCCAGCGATAATCTTTCTCAGAAAACGCTGGAGTTGATGTCAAACCCATTCCTTATAGCCACATACTTGTGAAACAAACATAGTAGCTAATTTAGATATTACATCTATTTGTGACATGATCGTGAACTACTGCCTCCCCTTTCCCCTCTAGAGAGCAGAACACCTTCAGATGTTTTCTCATCAGACGCCTACAGTAAAATGTAGAATGACATAAACAAGGAATATGTAGCATGTTGCATTCTTCCTAAGTGATTATTCTGAATTCTACAGATACCATAATCAACGCATGGTTCTTTGAAACCAGGCGTCTTCCAACTAAACAGTTCTGAGAATTGTATCTTTAGCAAGAAAGGGCGGAGTGACATTGTTATGCTGAAAGAGAAATAAAACAAACAGTTTGACAGATCAAGGCAAATGGGGAGGCCCAAATATTATGTAATCTTTGTGGTACATATTCAGTGTTGAGTCAAATCAGAAAATTTGAAACTCAGCTACTGAGTAAAGTCTAATACGAAACGTGGGTTATCGACAGCTGTAAGAGGTATTTAGGGGTTTGGAATAGGCCTCCAGTAGCTGGAGCATAGCACACAATTAGGCCCTTCTGCTTCAAAATGGAGTTAGGAATGAAACAGAGATCCAAAGGTCAACGAGATCCGGACAATCTGTCCGTTAGCAAGAATGGGGTCCTTAACGCTTCCATAACAGTGCCAATCCTGATGTGGAATAGCTCTATATATGCCACTCGGAACCGGGTGGCAGACGATACAGGGAAAAATCTTTCCAGAGTGCAAATTTCACCGTCCTGCCGCAACACACCAACCGCCGTCGTCTGGTCCTAGAAACCTGAAACAAATGAAAGGAAATGATGGTCAGGGAATTCTTGATAGTAGGGGGACACCTCAAACATTCGCCTACTGATCCAGAGAAATCACAAAGAAGACTCGTGGTCAGAGTGGCCGTCCTGGCGGGAATGTGACCCTCGCTTACTGCGGAGCCATCTTGTTCGGTCTCGGACGCATTTAATTTGACATCTGTAACCAACATTTCTCTAGCAGGTGACCAATATTAACGTGTTTAACATGTTAGTCTGAAGCCCCGAGTTTGTCTCTTTAAGAGGAAGTTAAATGGCGAAGATCGCAAAATTAATACATTTTTGTGTGGTGTTTTAAGTTGAACGTGCTTTAATCTGGTAGGTCATATTGGACGATGGACGAATGAAACGATGCTCAAATGAGCCCGGGGTCCATAGAGTTAATATTACCAGACATTAGCATTCTCAGAAAGGGGAAAACTGGAAACAAACCTTATCCGGGTAATTCACCCAAACGGAGATTCGAACTCAGGACAGCTTGAATGTGAGGCTAGGCCCGGGACTACTCGTGGAATAGCTTGAGTGACACTCATTTATCACCTGCTAAACATGCAGTCTTATGTGCAAAGCCGTAATCGGACTGCGCTCAGAGAGCACCCATTGCCCAGGCCTGATGTGAAGTAGACCATAGCGGCGAGTCCTGTGTGCTGTTATATCTGCAGGGATGGGCAATTCTTGATGGGACTGGTTTCGCGGCGTGCGACCGACCGGAGAGGCTGGTTGCTGTGTCGGCGGTGCGGGTGACAAGCGTAGAGTATTTCTAGAACGCGTAACAGAAATAGTTAAAATGAGAAGTAAAATAGCCACGTATCTGCCTCTATTAGTTCAAACATTTCTGTCACCTACTTAGGAAGTTGTCCATTACACTTTGCAGTTCGTTCTGAGAAATTACAGCAATTTCTTGACAATGGGGTTTTTCTTGAATGTGTCCCCCATAGATAAAAATAGCTGGAGGTTAAGTATGGACCCACATGGTAGTCAAGTTGTACTTATGCATAATGAAAATTACTTTTCCTTGAGGCGCAAAAATTACTGAACCTACCCACACGAAACTATGACCATTCAAAGCGGAAACGTTTGTAGATGATTCTATAATCGCTCCACTCTTAGATCCGCACTTCTTGTAAACACAAGCCGTTAACAACTAACTCGCGATACACCGAAACCAAAGCACACCATAAAATATAGTACCTTAAATATTGCTGATAGTAAGTTTTCAATATGTATGAAAACCTAGTAAAGACTACTTGAATGTAACACGATAGCAGCGCTATTCATAAAACTCCTGAGTAAATATCGTTCTGTTGCAACATAAATACGAGTCACGAGTCCACGTGGTATTTGTTTGTGTTAGTTGCTGGATGGAATATAGGCTACTTATTTCTTGGATTCCATGGACCCTATGTCCTTGGCAAGTTATTATTCTACATATGCCGTTCTTCCTCTAATGCCTAAATCAGTTTTCATATCCCTTTCGGAGGCATCTAAGCCGAAACGATTCGAATAGCTGCGATCGTTAGAGCGATATGCAATGGATTTGGCCATCCATTCAAAGCTAAAGGTCGCGAGTTCCAATCCCAGCAACTGCAGCCAAATTGCTTGTGGTAAAGGAAGGTCTGGGCCCACGTAAAATAATCATGTTTTTGTTAAATGTTTATTCATTGATTTATTCGATAAAATTAACGCTTAGCGAGGCCGGTGGGTGACGGATAGTATAATAGTATATTATTTTAAAATGGTACTGCAGCTGCCATTACTCGTTATTCTACATCGCCACGGAAAAAGGCATAACTATTTGTAGTAGGAAGTATATTTTAGCTTACCTTCTAGGGTAAAATATCCTCTATCAATTCGTATCACTGCTAAATATGTCATCTTGCATGTGACTTCTTTCTTTGTAAATATACGCATTTTCATCTCCATTTTACTTTCTCTACTACGTATACTAAGTAGAGAAGGCATTGTATTCCACCTAAAAATTCGATATCGAGATTTCACCGGAAATATATGTTTTGAGGCCCCCTGACCAAAACAAAACATTTTAGAAAAAGGTCCGTGTGTGTGTGCGTTTGTGCGTGTGCGTTTGTGCGTGTGCGTGTGTGTGTGTGTGTGTGTGTGAGAGGGGGGGGGCTGTATATCTGTATGTTAGTCTATCAGTCTGTCAGTCTGTGGACACCATAATTCAAAAACGAAAAGTCGGTTAAAAACCAATGTTAGTATTTAAGTTTAATGTTTCTCAAGGATACCACACGAAGACTTTGAAGAAAATTCCTTCACCCTAAACTACCCTTTACGTGGAAAATATTTCGAAAATTTTTATTTTCGTGAAAATGGTTATAACGATTTTGATTAAAATTACACATGTTTAAGGTATTATTATGAAAAATAAAATGTATATCTTGAATTTTCTGGTTATAGCCTATGTAGTCCTATTTAATCTGGACGACTTTTGAATAAGTCGTAAACCATAAGAGATAGACAATATCTTACTTTACAAAAATGTAATCTCGCCAAAAAAAATATCTAAATAAATTGTTTGTAGAGTGAACCATTTCGGAGATATTCATTGTTATTTGTGTGAATTTTGGAAAACAAACTTTTGTCAAATGGAACATCGTTATTCAACACATCAGATTTATACTTTGATTACTTAATTCTGTGAATTTCATTTTATATATAAATTACCGATTTCCTCGGATAGCTAAAAGAAATCATTGTTTGCTAATATAAACACCTAAATGCTGTTGTGGTACTATTTTTTCCACTGTTTTTGATTTTCTCAAAAACGGCTCTGGCCATTTTCATGAAAATACCATGTATTTAAGATATCTGCACGACAAATAAAATGTAGGTCTCGAGTTATCGGCGCATAACCTTTGAGGACTTTTTACCTCTGAGTAGCTTGTGTATAATTGATGGACCATAAGAAATAAAACAAAATCGTACTTCATTCCAGAAATTGTAGATCTCGTTAAAGCTTACATTTTATGTTAAATCAGTCTTTTTATGGAATTAACCATTTAGCAGATATTCATTATTATTGGTTTGTATCTTTCAAATACGTATGCATATTTATCTTTTTGAAATGGTGAGCCACTATTCCCTCCCCCCCCCCCCCCCCCCATTATGGTCATACCAAGAACAAATGCATAGTGAAAGTTTATGTCGATTATCAAGAAGTATATAAAAGTATAAGCTTTTGTAAGAATAATTCATAGAAAGATGGTTAGAGAAAGTCATGCCAATGCACCACAAGGGTATTTTTTTTAATTATTTGCAAAAGTTTGCCATAAAGAGCAGAATGGAAGATGGTGCTGCGAGCGAGCGCGGCGACATCCATCAAGGAACATGTTGAGGAGGATAATACCTGACTTGAAGGGAGAGGGTTTTCGGGAAGCCGATGCTCGAGTCCAGTTGGCCCGTGTCCAGTTGCATGAATTATGGACTCATCCGGGATGCCGCTCATTTCGTCCTCTGTTGGGAGACATCACCTCCCGCTAACTTGGGCTCTGCTTAACAGGGACGTTCAGCGCTGCTCAACTTGTCACGTGTTGACCGTTACAAACAAATGGCTCCTTTTGATACCTAGACGAACATGTGGGATGTGTAAGGGAACCAGCTCACAGATCACTAATGACTCTTTCACTGACGGATGTGGCCCACATACAAATACCTCCTTTTGATACCTAGACGAACATGTGGGATGTGTAAGGGAACCAGCTCACAGATCACTAATGACTCTTTCACTGACGGATGTGGGTCACATACAAATACCTCCTTTTGATACGTAGACGAATATGTGGGGTGTGTAAGGGAACCACCTCACAGATCACTAATGACTCTTTCACTGACGGATGTGGCCCACAAACAAATACCTCCTTTTGATAGCTAGAGGAATATGTGGGGTGTGTAAGGGAACAACCTCACAGATCACTAATGACTCTTTCACTGACGGATGTGGCCCACAAACAAATACCTCCTTTTGATACGTAGACGAATATGTGGGGTGTGTAAGGGAACCACCTCACAGATCACTAATGACTCTTTCACTGACGGATGTGGCCCACAAACAAATACCTCCTTTTGATAGCTAGAGGAATATGTGGGGTGTGTAAGGGAACAACCTCACAGATCACTAATGACTCTTTCACTGACGGATGTGGCCCACAAACAAATACCTCCTTTTGATAGCTAGACGAATATGTGGGGTGTGTAAGGGAACAACCTCACAGATCACTAATGACTCTTTCACTGACGGATGTGGCCCACAAACAAATACCTCCTTTTGATACGTAGACGAATATGTGGGGTGTGTAAGGGAACCAGCTCACAGATCACTAATGACTCTTTCACTGACGGATACGGCCCACAAACAAATACCTCCTTTTGATACCTAGACGAATATGTGGGGTGTGTAAGGGAACAACCTCACAGATCACTAATGACTCTTTCACTGACGGATACGGCCCACAAACAAATACCTCCTTTTGATACGTAGACGAATATGTGGGGTGTGTAAGGGAACAACCTCACAGATCACTAATGACTCTTTCACTGACGGATACGGCCCACAAACAAATACCTCCTTTTGATACGTAGACGAATATGTGGGGTGTGTAAGGGAACAACCTCACAGATCACTAATGACTCTTTCACTGACGGATACGGCCCACAAACAAATACCTCCTTTTGATACCTAGACGAATATGTGGGGTGTGTAAGGGAACCAGCTCACAGATCACTAATGACTCTTTCACTGACGGATGTGACCCACAAACATACACCTCCTTTTGATACCTAGACGAACATGTGGGATGTGTAAGGGAACCAGCTCACAGATCACTAATGACTCTTTCACTGACGGATGTGACCCACAAACATACACCTCCTTTTGATACCTAGACGAACATGTGGGATGTGTAAGGGAACCAGCTCACAGATCACTAATGACTCTTTCACTGACGGATGTGGTCCACAAACATACACCTCCTTTTGATACGTAGACGAATATGTGGGATGTGTAAGGGAACCAGCTCACAGATCACTAATGACTCTTTCACTGACGGATGTGGCCCACAAACATACACCTCCTTTTGATACCTAGACGAACATGTGGGATGTGTAAGGGAACCAGCTCACAGATCACTAATGACTCTTTCACTGACGGATGTGGTCCACAAACATACACCTCCTTTTGATACGTAGACGAATATGTGGGGTGTGTAAGTGAACAACCTCACAGATCACTAATGACTCTTTCACTGACGGATGTGGTCCACAAACATACACCTCCTTTTGATACGTAGACGAATATGTGGGGTGTGTAAGGGAACCACCTCACAGATCACTAATGACTCTTTCACTGACGGATGTGGGTCACAAACAAATACCTCCTTTTGACACGTAGACGAATATGTGGGGTGTGTAAGGGAACCAGCTCACAGATCACTAATGACTCTTTCACTGACGGATGTGGGTCACATACAAATACCTCCTTTTGATACGTAGACGAATATGTGGGGTGTGTAAGGGAACAACCTCACAGATCACTAATGACTCTTTCACTGACGGATGTGGGTCACATACAAATACCTCCTTTTGATACCTAGACGAATATGTGGGATGTGTAAGGGAACCAGCTCACAGATCACTAATGACTCTTTCACTGACGGATGTGGCCCACAAACAAATACCTCCTTTTGATACGTAGACGAATATGTGGGATGTGTAAGGGAACCAGCTCACAGATCACTAATGACTCTTTCACTGACGGATGTGGCCCACAAACAAATACCTCCTTTTGATACGTAGACGAATAGGTGGGGTGTGTAAGGGAACCACCTCACAGATCACTAATGACTCTTTCACTGACGGATGTGGCCCACAAACAGATTCTAATGTCAGCTCATAATCACTACGAATAAGAACGTCGTGGCCGAGCGGTTAGACCGTTCGCCTTTCACCAAGGTGGTCCATAGGTTCGATCCCAGGGACACGCGTATGGTGATCGGGGTTGACGAAGCGGTGTCTGGGCGGTTTTTCTCCGGTTTCCCTCGCCGCTCATTCCACCAACAGATGCATCATCACCTTTCCATTCCTCCATTGGGCGTTAAGTAACTTTGAATAGAAGGATTCTGAAATAGGTGTGATGTAGTCTTTAATGGCCAGGATTCCAAACTCTTGATGCAGCTTATTGTTTCGTATGAACCCTGGAGAATTTGCAGCCTCTGTAAAACTGTACCTATCCTGGACAACTTGAAGTTTATGAATGGGTTTTATTAGCTGAGCCCCAAACGGAAGATGCATATTTGAGGAGAGGTCGAACCAGAGATTTATATACAAGTATGGAACCAATTTTGTATTAGAGGATATAAATAGTGGAATTAGCAAGCCTCATTACGTGTATGTTCCGTGTTAATCTAATGTCTAGCAGTACACCAGGATACTTAACGGGTGTGTGCGATGGTAGTCATGGAGGCACGGAATTAAAGCGTCTTAATGAGACAAAGTTAGCTTCAACCTTGCGGATGTTCAGAGCAATGGGCCAAGTTGAGAACCATTCTGTCAAAGTAGACAGAGAATCCTGAAGAGAGTGGATGACTGGAATTTGAAATAAACAGAACAGCATCATCTGCATCTAATTGGTTCTGAACTGCCGAAGGCACAACCCAAAACTGATTAAGCTAACAAAACACTTTATTGAGACACCTAGTATAAAAGCTGTACATCTGGGACAGAATTTTTGAACAACTCTAGCATTTTTAAATCACAATGCGCTGATGTGAAGCAAATAGTGTCCACATGGACAAATGTGGCGTCCATTTAGTGAGGCACAGAGCACGCACAGCTTAGAATTCTCTGATTTAGAAAATGTCGCCACCTGCACATGGCACATGGCGAATGAAACTGTTCTTATCCACACAGACTCCTAGGTCTGGTTAAGTTCACATGAATGTTTCTATCCGCCATCGACTACTAGAACCATTACAACCTACTTCATATTAATCGAAATAAACCTTTACAGAAATAGTCTATTACATTATAAAGGCATAAGGGATACAAATAATAGCTTCGATAGTTAAATTATCAAAGCATTATCAAAATAGGTTGAATAGTTTTTCAGATGATCCTTCTTACACACATTCACAGAATGTGCCCTCCTTATAATAACTTCTCTCTTCACTCTATTATTAAACAAAAGTAGGTTTTGAATAATTTTAGGGTGTTGCGTTGGTTCTGACTGTGACAAAGAATTACATGTTTCCTTCTTACACAAATAATTTGAATAGTCTTTCTAAATTTTAATGATTATAAAAGATGACTTTTCGTCTACATCTAATAATGGTTTTACTTGAAAGTATATTGACTCCTACTGGTTTGTGGGGTTGTGGGGCCGCATTTTCAGAATAATTACGTGTTCTCATTTGAAATATCAGCTTCCTTAGGCCATATTCATTTATTTCCAATGGTGTCATATGAATCGTTTATTGGAGAAAGGGTCGGTCTGGGTGGCTCAGTTGGTTAGACGCTGGCCTACTGTTCCCAAGGTCGCGGGTTCAAATCCGGCCCAGGCCGATGGTTTTTAAGTGTGCTTAAAAACGACAGCTCCATGTCAGTAGATTTACTGGCATGTAAAAGAACTCCTGCAGGACAAAATTCCGGCCCACCGGTGACGCTGATGTGATCCTGGCAATGGACAGCGTCGTTAAAGACAACAAAATAAAAATAATATTGGAGAAAGGCAACTTGCCCAACATTTACACATTTCCTTGTTGGGGGGGGGGCGGCAATTGATTATGTTTTTAAATGGGTCAATAGATCGTCTACCGTGGAAAAGAAATTCGTCCGCACGATAGCATGGGGCTAACAGGTCTTCAGTTATAGATAGGGAACTAGTCCGGGACAAGACTGCAGTAAACGTTAGCGCCAAGTACCTAGTTTCCGAACTGCGCTCTCTTGTTTGGCAGTTGAACCAATATGTGTAAATATAATATACCAATGTAGCAGTCTTGCACTCTCTGATGGAAACTCGTCCAGTAGCAAGAGAAAAAGCCTAACAAGTGAAACTGCTCCTAGATACCTGAAAGGGCTAGCATTATTCCAAAATATCATATGACGTTTTCAGCCGAAACTCCCTACAGTAGATATTAAGTGCAACATGACTATTGCTGGCTTGAGGGTCGATTCTTGTTGTACATCTTCGGAACTTTCTCCAAAATAAAGCCTGTAATCTGTACCTACTGTGATAACAAAACAAACAAAAAATATGCTTAGTTGTATTTAAAAAATCAAGGCTAATTGTTGGACCAAATGATCTCTTGTTTAAAAATTATAATTATTGGACCACCTGGATGATTCTTACACCGCTAAAATATGTTTGCAATTGTGTACAACATTTCCAGAATTTAGCGAATTGTTGGGCGAGTTAAGGTTATCGAACATTCAAATATCCACCAAAATGTAATTCTCATTTCAGTGCATACCATGAGCTTCTCGGTAATTCAATAGGAGCACATTACAAGCTCTGAAGAGTAAGGCTAGGATTCCACATACGAGTACTTCTAGACCACGGCATTCTTATTTCAAAGAGGTTACGATGAAGATGGGGTTAAAGTTAAAGATCTGTTACATAGGTCGCCTATGTAACAGAATTTTACCCCGCTCGTCAATAATATATATTTCTTGACTGAAAAAACCTGGAACTAAAACAAGAACGTTTAATACAAAGTCATAAAATCTCTTGTGATTTCACTTTCACCAATTTTAGTTTCAAGTCTAATCACACGGCAGTTACCCTTTGTATCTGCACATGTTTAATATATTCACTTGGTTAGATTAGCTTTTACTTTTCATTGTCGTTTTACATTATTAATTTCTCGTGGCCGTCGTGTTTTCTGTTCACAATTTCACTTTTCACTATACCTTGTCCAGTTCATCTTTTCCTTGTGTTGATAGTCTTGGAGTTACTTTGATTTTTCTTTTGTTTCTCTTTATTTCTTTTCTTTTTTACCATGAAGGGTAAAAACTCCGGTTACAGGCGAAGGCCCACGTGCTGTGACCAATGCCGTGAAGCGGGAGATGTGCTATATACCTACTAAAGAACCCCTCCACGTGCATTGCTGTGGATTTCCGTGCATGTTTCATGCTATAGCCTAGTCCCGCACAGTACCCCGGTTAGCATCCTTAAGCTACTAAGCTGGCAGGCACTGCATGCGAGCGCGTCAATTGTTGCTTCTTGGTAGGGTCCATGAAACCTAGACAGCACCAAGCGATTCGTCACTCTTTTGTCTATGACTGAATAATCGATAAAACGGCGGGAGCTACGAACGTAGATGAAATCTAATTCTAAGAGAAGTAGGTACAAAATTCTGATGTCGAATTCACATTGGAACTGCTCCCAAAAACCCACAAAAGACTGTGATATAACTGCTTCATTGACTGGTGTAATGTAAGCACTGCTAGCGAAATATCAAAACATCTACTACATTCTCACTGTACATATCTGTTTATCTCACTCTAGGTGGTATTTCTCTCAGCTGCATATAGCTCTGGAATCAATATAGTATTACGTTATTGTTATTTTACACATTTCAGGGCTGTTTAAAAATAATGTATGCCACATATCATAAAAGTGATTTTATTTTGCTTGGAGCACTGTTTCTCGCTAAATGAAACCGCACGTTTAACACTTGTATCGTAAATAATTATTTCGTACTATGACACATTTTTCTAGTTTGTGCTGTTGTAAACAATACTATAATTTTCAAAACATGTGAATAAACCATGGCAAACTAGTGAAGGTAACAGTAGAACTTATAACGACACATTCTTCTTATTTGCTCCCAGATTATTTTTAGTTAGCAAATTACAAATTAATAGATAACACCCGTTGTTTACTTGCAGTCCAATTTATCACAAGTAATATCAAAGAGGTCTGGTCTAGGCTATTAAGTTCTCGAGCGGAGCGAAAGTCAAACCATCTAATGATATTTATCTGGATTATTTCATAAATAAAATATTAATTTAACACTATATTACAAAGATTTCACTAGAAAATGTTAAATTATATATTAAACTAACCTAAAATGTATCCATTTCGATTAGTGAATTCCGACTTACTCAGCACTGCCAACTGAGAGAAACAAAACCCAAGAATTACATGTAATTTGAGCTTCTCTTGTTATAACGAAAACCGTTAATCTCACTTTATTTTTAACATTAACAAATAAGATTTCTTATGCATAAATACATTAATTATTAAAATAAGTTGTTAAATTGAAATGTAGTACTATTTTCATTGTTAATCGATTGTAATGTGTAATAAATTGTTTTTCAGCGATTTATGGGATACAGTTGGCGGCAGTAATTAAACAAAAATGGCCTGATAATTTGTAGAGAACAAAAGAATAACCAGGTGATAATCCGTATATAATAATTTAGTGCCTCGGTGTATAAAATAGTCATACCAATATGTTTTTATATTTCGTGTATCAATTGTTCGTGAGGAATGTAGCGCACTTGCCAACCTCACCATCACATACATTAATACTAATGCATTACAGATAATGAGTTTCGGCATAGTATGAAATAATATACCTATTGTACGTTACAAGAGTACAAACAGTTTTATCTTCAAAAACATCTCAAGTAATCCAATTCGAGATACATTCAAAATGATTGGTTGTTATTAGGTTTGTTCCAACAAGCGCGTTCTGAACACGTTCCAAACTAAAACCAACATTTTCTTACGCACATGCGCAATCGAGCGCGCTCTCAGAAGACTTCGCAAGTTTTGTCATGTTGCAATCCTACTGCGCATGCCCGAACTGATACTCGATCGTTTTGCAACAAACGTATTATTACGAAACGATGCACTGAGTTAATCATATATACGGTTTGCAAGACCGACGCACCAATATTGCGACTGAGGAAGCGTGATGCTAACCACACCGTGTCCCCATATAACTTAATGACCTCGCGCTTCATCGAGTGTGGGTATGAAATTGGCAGTCAGGTTGGCTGGCTTATGACCTTTCAACACTGCTTTGTAACATATTATTATTATTATTATTATTATTATTATTATTATTATTATTATTATTATTATTATTATTATTATTATTATTATTATTATTATTATTATTATTATTATTATTATTATTATTATTATTATTATTATTATTATTATTATTATTATTATTATTATTATTATTTAATTATTATTATTATTATTGTTGTTGTTGTTATATATTTTTATTGTTGTTATTATTGTTATTATTGTTATTATTACCTATTATTATTGTTATTAATGTTATTGATATTATTACTAGTGCTATAATATTAATGTTATTAATACTATATATAATATTACTGGTATATTATATATGATCGTAAACAGCTTTCTCCAAAGTTCTTAAAAGACGAGTATAAATGTATTTTCGTCCTTTAAACTGCGTACGCACGTGTGAAAGCTGTATATAAGATTTATTTAGCTACTTCGTGGTTCGTTTGGCGGAAAGTGTGAGCTTGCACCTTAACTCGGCCTCAAGGGGCGATGGAACACCCGCATCTGGGCTGCGAGTTTGCCAAAATCCATAGGGAGAGAAGTTAGTGGCCAATATTTGGGACAGCACACGCAGGAATCTGGGCTTCCATAACTATTATGCGTTCTTCACACGCAGTTAATGTTCTCTCCAAGTGTGAAGTTGCACGGACTCCAAACAGGCGATTTCCGTTTTGTCGTCAACATCGTAGACCGATATTTGTGACTTTCTCACTGCTGTGTGAAGCAGTTTACATTGTAAATCAACATTTTGTGTAGTTCTTCCTATCTTTCAAATTACGTCGTTTTCCGATAAAATACCAATGTAAATTACTATTGTTGAACAGTACAGACATCTGAAAGGTTGTCCATGTCATCCTCCAATGTCCATATTTCCTTGTTTGTATGTTTGGCATAATGTGTGCGACGTAGCTCATTTGAGTCTATATTATCGCAAGCATCAAATAGATGTGTTTGGTCTAGTGTGTGGAGTGTTGGATATTTTAGCTTATCCGGGACTATACTATACCAAATATCAAATTAATGTGAAACGTGTTGAGTGTTGCCTAGCAGAGCAACAGTGTGTTGTTTCGCTCAAGACCCTGAACCTTAGAAGAAATTATGATATTGAAAGTAAATATTTAGGTCTAACCCAGTAAACGAAACCTAGATATCCGGTGTACATTTCTAGTATCAGATATCAAGCTAATGAGTTTTCAGCTGCAATTTATTACTTTCATCTACTTTAATATGAACCCTTCCATCTAAATGTTATGGTTCTTAAACGTTTTAAAACATCTGATGACGTTGCCATGAGGAAGCATAAAGGGTGAAATTGTTGTTCTCAGGTGTTTCCGGAGAGGTTGTACAGCTAGATGTGGGTCAATGTAGCAGCAAATGTCGCCAGGACGTCGATGACCTCTTAATGGATGACACAGATGACTTCCCACCTCAGAAGGTAAGTCCTGTTAAAACAAATAAGTTTGACCTGAAGTGAAAGTGAACACCACATCTGAGAATTTTGAAATGAACAATTACAGCGAATTTTTAATGGCCTTTCCTGTAAATCAGCGGCTATCAAAATAATATACAGTTCCTCGAACTAACGAACGAATTCCACATAAATAGTATATGCATGAATGTAATACTTCAGACGATATGGCACAACCTATCTCAGAAATGAGGCAACTTTATCCAAAACATATCCGTAAAGCATAGGAAACAATTTAAATAGTGGTATGTGCAAAAAGTTCAAAAAGCTGTGAGAAACTTACAGAACAAACCACTGGCGAGTCTAAAACCTGACAAAGTGCAAAAGGAAGAATCTTTCTGTACATGTTACTAATTTTTCGATGCCAAGAATTTCAGAATTATCAAAAGCATATAGCTGTTTTGATTTAATGCCAAAAATATTTGGCAGATGCTTTGTGCAGTAAGATTTTACAAAAAATATTCAGAGTGAAGAGAATTTCACAGACTATTCTCTAAAATTTCAAGGTGTACGTCTTATCTGTCATGAAAACATCTTAAGTGCACAGTACTCAAATAAGGCGTTTGTGCCTTTTTTGTGAAAATAAAAATTTCGAAAATTTTCCATGTCGAGTTCAGTTTGACTTGGGGAGATTTTCTCAAACACATCCTTGGAAGATAGTGAGCTTGATATTTTCATTTTTTTTATGGTTTCACGCACAGATTTTCTTGTGGGTTCAGGGAGCCTCGAAGCGAATATTTCCGCTGAAACCTCGGTATCGAATTGTTGGTTAGAATGCAATATTTCTTCTATTAGAGAAAATATTGTTTCAAAACTTGACTAACAATGGCTATCCCATCTTCACGTTTATCAACACCATCTCTAGAAGTGCCATAAACAACTGGGAGGTGCTAAGACGCAAAAGGCACAGTCGAGTGGAATATTCCGGATATTGAAACTGAATGTTTCATGAGCGTTTCAGCATCACAAGGAGACTTAGGTCGAGAAAGTTTGACGTCTTCAGTTGTCTGCTACGCCACCCAGATGCAGGTGAGAGTGGCCAGGTGTTCCTTATCTGCCACAGTCGATCTGCAACCTCTTGCCGCAATGAATGGACACCTGCTACTCAGTATATTATCATCGAATGAATTAATGAATGAATCGCCACATCGGAATGTAGGCCGATGTCAATGTCCCCTTTTCGGTAGATACAGATCGAATTGTGAGTAATTAATGAACCTGCCATTCACTCTTCTTATCTCGATCGTTGTGGAGTGACTCACCACACACTGCGTATCAGGTGATTTCCCAACTGATGTACCTACGTACTCAGACCAAATTATCGACGCATGCTACAATTAGTTTCACTTTCTCTAATGGAAGAATTGCACTCAAAACCCCGCCACGGATGGCCCAGCTTATAAAGGCACATTCTCGAGAGTTTTGAATGCCCTCAGAAATGACGTTTCTCCAAAGTCTCCAACTCTCGAACTTACAAGTGCAGGGGAAGTAAGCTGTTTCCTCCTCAGTTATCATTTCATGTATCATCATGTCCACCAACTAGGGCGTTAAACGTTGTTACAAAAATCTGATGTGTGCACTCATATGACCTTCTCTTCTCACTCTTGAGCAAATTATTCTTAAAATGATTCCTTTAATTCATATCAACCAAGATAAACTTTTGTAGGGGTTGTTTGATTACATATTATATTTCCTTGCAGATACAATGGCAATAAGAGAATTCAGTGGACTTAAGCGAGTGTTAAGAGCTGTTCGCTGTGTGATCGCTTTCATATTCCATTCTGTTTGCATGGCCAGAACATAAAAAGTGAATAACTATTTCATTTTTGAAAACTGTATTTGTAACATGTGATACCAAAAACAAAGAATATCTCGAAAACGGTTATCTCCACGGAAAAATTATTGTATTCCACCCAAAAATTCGATAGCGAGATTTCACCAGAAATATATGTTTTCAGGGCCCCCTGAATCAAAATAAAAAACAACATTTTTAGAGAAAGGTCCGAGCGCGCGCGCACGTGTGTCTGTCAGTGTATCTGTCAAGCTGGGGACAGCATGACTTAAAAACGAAAAGTCGGTTGAAAATCAAATTTGGTATTTAAGCTCCATGTCTTTCAAGGATACGACACAAGACTTTGAAGACAATTCCTCCACCCTAAACTACACTTTACATGGAAAATTTTGATTTCCTTGAAAATGCCTATAACAATTTTGATTAAAATGCCGTGTTTAAGATATTTTTATGACAAATGAAATGTATATTTTGGATTTTCTGACTATACCCTATGTTTAATCTGAATGACTTTCGCATAACTATTAAACCGTGAGCGATAGACAAAATCTTATTCTACAAAAAATGTAGATCTTGTTAAAACACACAATTTATGTCCAAATACATTTTTTTCAGAGCGGATATTTCGGAGATATTCCTTGTTATTTGTGTGGGTTTTGGAAATCTTAAACTTTCGTCAAATGGAGCATCATTGTTCATTTTTTATATGTCAACCGTGCAAAGAGAATGGAATTAGAAAGCTTAAACAATTTTAACTATCGCTTAAAGCCTACTGTATTCCTAAATTCCCCTTGTACCTACAAGGAAATAAGCAATAAGATAAGTTGTACAAATGTTTATCTTAACTAACACGAAGAAGATATAGGAATAAGAGTTTGTAAGAATGGTTAGCACAAGAGTAGAGAAAGGCATGTGAGTGCAACACATCAGATTTTTATGTTCAACATTCAAATCTAGTGTTTATGTCCACATGCAGAATACTGTACATTTCCATTGACATGTTCATTGTTCATGGGTCTTTGTGACTTCTTGTGAACTCGCTGAACCCAATCCAATCTAATCTATATAAGGAGAAAAAAAAAACTAAAACATCCCCGAACTTCTCAGATTTTGATATTCGACCTAAGAAAATGAGGCTGAGATGTTACTTTGAATGCTAACAGAAACTACTGAATGGTTTATCCGATTTCTATGTTCTTAGTGTCATTTGATAAATATTTTCTTCCACTTTGCGGCACGTTAAATGCTCTAAAACAAGTTAATCCATCAAGTAGAAGACGAACTGAAACTAAATGAAAAGAAAACTTGGTCGCATAAGCCTCTCTTGACCCACCAAAAATGATCGCGTTGTATGGTCCCTTTCGGTGGAAGTCTTTTACCTTAACAGTACTATCTGCCTCCCCTTTTTAAATTATATAACATATTTCCTGAAGTGCCTTAAAGTCTCAGAATACAGTTTCCCTGCAGATAACTAAATTAAAATGTAGCATTTGCTTTACTTATCAGGAGGCGTGCTCAGTCAGGAAATGAAGTAGGAATTGCCCAAAGATTACAAAAGTTTCCTTGTGCTCAAGTGATATGGTGCTGTGGCAGGTGAGCAAGGGGGATCGAACAACGCATCTCTAGCTGATTTGAGCTCCGACTCGACTCGACTCGCTAGGCCGGTTATTCAATTTGAAATTTATACGTAGACATATTATACTGTTAAATGAGGAAACGGTCATAATGGAAAACTGCAGGTGGTCCTCATTCTCTGACCTCCCCCCCCCCCCCCCCTCACCCCACCCCGACGGGAGATATGACGCAGTTATAGGCTCCACAATACTGCCGTACGTGTTCTTCAAACAGTGCCGTAAACTATTCCCTGCAAAAAGAAACAGATTTCAAAATATTGATAACCACCATTTCCCTTGTAATGCGTCATACCATTTTCGTCCAATAAAACTGAAACGGCTATCAATTTATCACGTCGCTAGCTTTTGTGTGTAAAAATCGATATGCGACTAGTTATGTCATTTGTAAAGATTTTAGTGATAGCAAATTGCTATAAGTAGTGATATAAGCTGTTTACAAGAACAAAAAATGTTTGAATGTTTCCTTCACTTCACGAGTCAAGGTTTGATAATTTTGGATTGAAAAAAGAAACAAATTGACAAAGAAAAAAACTAGCTCTAGTTTCTGTGATTTACAATAGATGGAAGTATCTTATTTTGGCATACTAAGAGAAAACTAAATATTTTAATTAAATATGTCAACAACATTGAAAGCCCAGTAATACGCGTTACATTCCAAGAGTTCTAAATTGATGGAAGAAGTCCTGTCAGGAGATTGTATTTTGGCTTTTCTCTTGTGAGTTCTGGGCAATCCCTATTCAGAGACCATCAGTAATCTGAAAGCATTGCTTTATTCCAATGACTCCGTTCCATTTTACGTTTGTGTTAAGGTATCTGAATTTAGGAAGACTTTCACGTTTGCAGAAGTCTACTTCATGTAAACTGCATGACCAATAGGAATAGAAGGAAGATGGCTGGCTTTGTGAAGTAATACAGCTTTCAAATTTGGCTTGGAGGAATCCATGAATAGTCTCCATTCTATAGGAAGTGGTAAAGTATCTGAATGTGGAATAGATCGAGTAGTGTACAACAACTTCAACCAATGACAGGCTTCCTTCACGAAAACATTATCACATTTTCATTATCACCTCCTGCTTTTCTTGTGTTAAGATCAGGTTAGATAATGTAGCTAACAGATGTGCAACGTAATTTGACGCAATAGAGCCGCTATTCAAATGTCAATATGGCTGACTCTCGCTTCGGTGATGTATTTAATCCTATGTTTGGAATTAGTTTGACAAATGTTGTAATGAACGAAATAATAAATTAACAGTAGATACTCCAACTTCTGGCATTACCAACATGTTAACAAACTGGAGCATCAATATGAGAATCTTGTAGGTCGTGGATATGGACGCTGATATATATGCCTGCTTCATGTTCCTTTTAAGAGGTTAGAAATTACGATACATCATTTAAACAGCATTTCATTGACTATATTGTCCCTTAATTTTTTAAATAGTCTTAATAAATGCTACTCGTGATAGTCCAACTGTCTAGATAAATTGACAATCACTCGTGGCGTTACTTAAGGGGACCGGATAGTGATTTGGACTCAAAAAGTCAATTTTTTGTTTTTCATCTTTAAAAAAAGTAGAAACCTTCCTCTTCAAAATGATATATATTGTAAGGGTGCCGGCACATTTAAGACTTTAAATTGCCCCATTTAAATATGGCGGAGTGCTGGGCCACGCTGGGTTAAAGAAGGCTTTTCTTTAAATGTAGTTTTCTGTAACTTGACATTTTTCAAACTCAGGTACATTTTTTTCAAAACCACTGAACCTATTTGAATGAACATTTTACAGTAGTTCCAGAAGCATGTACTCTACAAACTTAACCCATTGTTATTGGAAAATCCAAAATAAAAAAAAAAAAATTTGTGCAAAAATATTTTTTTTTTTTTTTTACAAAAGTTAAATATTTTTCTTTTGAATGTAGCCAGAGATATTTAAGTAAATTTAGGTTAACAGTTATAAATACACATTGCCTAGTGCACTACAAAAGTTTCAACACATATGCTTGAATGTTGTAGAAGGAATTTGTACCGTTAGTACTATATATATTATAGTTTTTCCAAAAACATGTTATCAGTTTTTGCCTTATTACATTCCCATTTTAAATAGTTTTGATATTCTCTTTATCAATGTAATCACAATGAATCACTAAATATTTGTCCCAAATTAAACTTTGATCTGAACAGTAGAGGCTTAGATTTCCTCAACTAAAGTTACGTTTTGAAATACTGAAATCGTGCACGATTGTCCCCGTAAGAGAGGTGGATGATAAATTTCATTAGCATGGAGATATGATGATGGTCATATGCAGTAGTCACATTTAGCATTTGTTTCCCTGGTAGAGGAGGCGCCAAGAACTGGTTCTCTTGTTGCCACTACTTGTGAAAAGATGTCAGCAGTCTGAAATTCCCTGAGAGGTCGTCTTGGCGCCAACTGTTCAGTCGTTTGTAGCTCACCTTCCATAAAACTACATGCTTCTTTCAGCTAACTGGATGAAATTCCTGCAAATGAGCGAGCGTTTGCATTCCAATTGAATCACAGGCCAGTAATGTGCATGAGGACAATCAACACACAGATTTGTGGAAATGCACCAGTTCTCGCGAAGCATCCGACATAGCCCCATTATCTTGCATATCAATGAGCATTCACTTTGTTCACTCTTCATTCCTCTCGAATAAAAAATTCTAGTCGCTTTCCGGTCGCACTTTCATGCAAATATTCACAGGGTAGTTCAATTGAGTTTTACTTTCTCTACTAGTTAAATATAAATACAGGAACTACTACCGTAATTCCCCCCTTTGTTTTCTCGAAACATTTGCTTGATAACACTGGGGAGGGAATTATGCGAGTGGTGCTTCTAGGAATTCAGAAAGGAAGGGAAACCATGTAGTATTATGTAAAAGTTATATATGTAGGTATACAGTAATTTGTGAATGAACTGATACATACCACGGTTTCATTGGGCCTACAATGTATTGTTTCATGGTTTCTATTCTCTGACTATTCTGCGGTCTCACTTTCGTCACTATCATCACTATTTTCTTTTATATCTGGCTCAGATAATACATCTTCAATTTCACTATTCCACAACATGTTGTCAGAACCATTAATGGCACAAAAATACCAGTTTTTTTTTTTTTTTTTTTTTAACTCTTCTTAACAATATTGCGACTTGTAACAAACTGACTTAGAAACACGTCTGCAACTTCACATTTCAATTTTACGATACGTTGTGACAATGGCAATACGAGTATTTTTGTGGCAAGCACTGCTTCTATTGTTGTCCGTGACAGGCACCGCTGCGTCGATTGTTGTCCATTATCAAGCCATTTGAAGGCCGATCCAAGAGAGGGAATTATGCGATGGTTCATAGGTAAATAATTTTTAGTGATGAAAAATCATAGAGGAGGGAAATATGCGAGGGAGGGGGGGCTTATACGATAAAATACGGTGTATTGCAACCAAAGACCCTATATCCAGATTCCACTCGAAATGCCGTTTTGAGGTCCTGAGTAAAAGTCACCTTTAGAGAAATATTCTCGTGTGTCTGTGAGCAGCATAACTTAAAAATCTGATGTGTTGCACTCACATGACTTTCTCTACTTTTGTACTAACCATTCTTACAAACTCTTAATCTTCTGTCTTCATGTTACTCTAGATAAACATTTGCAGAAATTATCTTATTACTAATTTTCCTGTAGATGCAAGGGGAATATGGGAATACAGTAGGCTTTGAGCGATAGTCAAATATTTTGAAGCTGGTCGCTATGTGAAGATTTTGAAATTCCGTTCTCTTTCCACGGCCAAGAAATAAATGAATAACGGCCTTCTATTTGAGAAAAGTATAAGTATTGCATAGCTCACACAAATAACAAGGAGTATCGACGAAATGGTTCAATCCACCAAAAAAAAAAAAAAAAAAAAAAAAAAAAAAAAAAAGGATTTGGACATTACTTTTGTGTTTTATCAGGATCTACATTTTTGGTGCAGTAAAATTTGTTCTATCTCTTACGGTTTACTAGTCATGCAAAAGTCATCCAGAGCAAACAGGACTACATGGGCTATAGCTAGAAAATTCAAAATATGCATTTCATTTGCTATAAAAATATCTTAAACATATGGCATTTTAATCAAAATTGTTAGAACCATTTTGGAGAAAATAAAAATTTTCTAAACATTTTCCACGTAAAGGGTAGTTTAGAGTGCAGGAATTTTCTTCAAGATCTTCGTGTCGCATACTTAAAAGATATTAAACTTAAATATCAACTTTGGTTTTTAACCGACTTTTCGTGTTTGAGTTATGCTCTTTTTTCTAAAAGTGTTTTTTAAATTCAGGGGGCCTCAAATCATATACTTCCGGTAAAATCTCGACATCGAAGTTTTGGGTCGAATACAATACTTCCTCTACTTACTATACATAGAAGAGAAAGTAAAAACGAAATGCAGCTTAATTATGAAACCTGGTACAAATTTATTTTCATGACAAATAAAATATATTTCTTAATGTTTCGTAAATATCCCCTGAAGTCCTCTTCATACTAAATGACTGATATAGTTAATTGGTAAATCGCAAGAGATAGGCAGTAAGTAGCATATTTTAGGCACACTAAGAGAGAGAAGCAAGCGCGAGGTACATAATTGGAGCCCGTGGGATTTATCCCTAGGGCTAACAATTACTGTGGGGAAAATCTGTCTCGATCCCGTGGTGAATATGTACCTACTATTTGTTCCACCACCGGAGCTATTTCGCTGGAACATTTTCATTGCAGTGCTTTAGAATTATTGAGACAGGTATAAGAGATTTTAGAATACTTGAAAGGATATGCATAACAACGTTGTTTACATCGATTGCATTGTTTACATTGTAAACTTAAATGCAAAATTTATACTTTTGAAGGAACAAAAGATATAATACGTGCTGCTAGTGAGGCAGTTAACGAAAAAAGGTCCACAAGATAAGTATTTTAAATTCATTTTAATGAATGGTGTTTACTGAAGAGTTCACAAGTGTATTCCGAAACTGTATTGTTTGTTTCATGCAAAGAGTAAAGGAACGCGAGTCTTCTAAAGGGGGTCGTTATGTGCATTGTTGATTTACGTAATCAGTATATTATTCATTGTGGTTAGATCGCTGTAAAACATGTTAACATTTTGGTAATAATGGTTCAATGCTTTTGTAGGTTCCATTTGGTTTGTTGATTAATATTTCATGCAACAATCATTGTTTTCCTTGTTAATATTTCTCTACTGTTATTTGTTAACTTAGAAATCGATGTTTAGCTTCGCTCATGGAGGAACATGTATTACTACACCTAAAAATGTAGATCTCGTTAAGTATACAATTTATGTAAATAAAAAGGTTTCAGGAGTTAACCGTTATAAGATAATCTCTGCTATTGGTTTTAATTTTCAAAAGTTACGTTACGTTTCGCAAGTTCTTAGTCGCTATGCTTTACTCCGTGGTCATGAAAAGAACATGCTATTACAAAGCCGTGACATAGAAAAATCTGCTTGTCAGTTTAACCTACCTACTATATCCCCTTATACCAACAACGAAATGCGTAATAAACGTTTGTCTCGATTAACAAAAACTAGATACAAGATTTTGTAAAGCTATGTTATGAATAGAGAAACTGATCCGAATGCATTTATCAGATTTTTCACCTTCGGCCCATCTAGAAGTGTTTCCTCAAACGCTGCAGTCTACTGCACTTACTAGTGCTGAATATGGTTAGGCATTTAGCCCAGGCTCTTTGCCAGTCACACATAATTACATAGAATTTATAACACTTCTTAAAAGTACAAAATCCCATCCATTACATCATATTACACCAAATAACCTTAGTTATTATCTGGTCTTAACCCTAGTTAGCTAACCAGATACTACTTAAAACAAATTTAAATACCCTTTACCATCTACTCTAATCTAAGTTCATATTTATCAACTGACCATCTTCATTTCCTCCTAACCTTCCGTAAAAATTACCCTAATTTATGTATCTGCTTCCGGTCGTTAAAATATTTCTAATTACAATTTCTTTATTCCCAAATAACCACTCCCTATTTATTAAATCTTCCCTCCAAATGTTGTGTCTTTACAGTAAAAGATAATATCTTCCTTCTCCCCATAAATGGGGCACATTCAGGAATAACCTCTCCTTTCTGTCACATTAGTTACACAGCTTCTGTTGTTTTCCATGCAGCAAATCACTCTGAATATATTTAGTTACTGCTAATGTATTCTTCATGCCTTTTGTCACCTCCAAGTATTTACCATCACTCACAAAATTTTATATCTCATTTTTTCTCTCAGGGGTCTCCGTCTAGGGGATATGTGAATGGCGACCACAAGGTACCCAAGCTGAGCAGAACATTACTTCCACTTACTGGTGTTTCGCTCCTCACTGTAACTTTTCTATCTGACCTTACTTTGGTCATCTCTTGTTCTCTTCCGACCCCGATGCTATTAGGGTTCCCGAGGGCTAGGGAGTCTTTATTTTTCCAACCTCTCCATTTCTCTCTAAAATCTTAACCCCTAACATGCTGACCTGTCATGGCATGTATTACGTCCTCTGATTGGTGATCAGAGGATATGCTCGGTGAATTTATTTTGATAACTCTCCCGGTCAGGTCAGTGAGACCCGTAAACCAACTACAGGTGTGGTCCTCCAGACATTCTGGGGGTTGTGAGAGAACGGTGTGACCGCCAAAACATAAAAATATGGTGCTCTCTAAAAAACGGTTACTATTACTGCTATTGCTCTCTTCAATATCATCAGTGAAAAATATTGGAGAGCAAGAGGATTAATGACTTCATTATCAGAAATCCAGCATTAGCTAACAACATATCTCATTTTTGAGCTTGACCTTATGAATACAATTAAGTAAGATGTGAATTACTAAAATGTTCTAAAAAGAGGATGTAGAACTCTGCGATTGCCAAAAAGCAGCATCCTTTATGACATATTATTAATGTAGCCATGATCATTGGGCAATAGTCGATTTATATTCTGGGCTCAAAAGTGATAATACTACAATGACCTCGACCACTCAAAGTGTATCGTCCCTGCTGTCAGGGCTCAACAGCAGTGTTGCACACGAGTCATGCTTCACCAGTGTCGTTTACTCGTTTCTGGGGTGAACATACACCGCATTGGACCCACAAGAAACATGTGGTTTCATTGTGTTGCCCTATCCAACAAGTGGTGAAGAGTAGGTATTTGAGGTTCAATGCAAGGGACTAATTCCTCCACGGTCATGCAGCTGCAGAAAGGAGGTACCTATCAGAACATGTGGGGTCTCCTGACATGTCGGCTAGTTTTGGAACCTGGCAGCCTTTCTATCGAAAATTCCTCCAGAAATCTAGAGTATCTTAGCATGAATGGGGCAAACACGCAATCTGTGCAAGAAAATGGCGCTGTTGTTGGACGTCCCCTGCAGTGTAGAAAAGAATGTATATATGCATTGAGATCATATGGAGGGTCAGTGTGGGAAGGTAGCCTCAACAATACTCATAACGAAGCCCTCGTGTTTCCCCTTGGCTGTGAAATTCCACAGAATTGGGAGTTGTAGCGAATGTGTCGATCCACAGACACTTGCTGCAGAGGTCGACGCCCTAATAAGTACACTGCTGCGACGAATGGAAGCACCATTGGCAATCATTGTTAGCTAAACGTTTTTTGAAGAATCCTCTCAAATGTAATTCCAGACATTCTTCACGATCATTTTACTTCGCTAATAAATTGAATGCAACCTATCCGCACGTTCAAAATTGATGTCAGGAAGTCCAAAAGCATTAATCACAAATGGCAGAACGAATGATAAAATACGTCTCAAAATAAATAACTGCGATATTATTACAGGACTACAGATGAATATTAATCTATATTTATGAATAAATAAGTTGTTTTAATAGCCCTAGAAAAAGAGAGAAGGGATCGCGTGTAAACATTCACGTTATTCCACAGCTCCAATTTTGTTGTTTATACCTGACGTGACGACTAAAAATTAATCAAAATTTTGCTTAATAGCTGCCAAGATATATTTTTAACATCTTAGATTGGAATTTTTCTAAGATTATGTTAGGTCCACATTATTAAACCCCCTAATCTATGTGTATAATATGCAAATAAGAACCTGTAGATTATTCATCATTTTCATCACATTATTTGCCTAAATATAGCTCTTAGATGTAACCGAGAAACTGGTTATAAACCTGCACGTAAAATATGCAAACACTGTTACTATACTGGTGTTTACAGGACTTTAAATAATTCTTATGATAAATAAATAAGAAGAATGATCAAATATAAGCAACATTTTGCTTTCTGTGCTTTATCGAGACTGTGTAGACAGACATACATACATACAAAAAGCCATTAATTTCCAACGCAGCTCAAATTCTCCAGCAGATAGAAAATTTTGCGAACCCGTCCAACCAGAAAGCGGGACGTTTATGCCAGCTTTAGAGCACAACATTGTCTTGCAAATGCTGACATCCCAAGACACAAGCAACAGAAGTCTGGTCTGGATGACTGATGTTAAACAAGCTTCCTTCTAATGAATTTCTTGCGAACTTTTCTGCTGATTGATGAAGTGTTCTTGATGAGATTCCGGTACTTCAGCTTATACCCATCCTGGAAGAAGCCTAGTTATAGTGAAACAGACATCAAGTTCGCTTGAACAGGCATATGTTTCTCGGTGAGTTAATCCAAAGAAATGTCCTACTAAAAGTTGACATCTTTGTGGCCTTAACTACATTAATGTAATTTTGTACTTAATTTTGGATAAACAAATAATATAATATTTATGCAACTAGTGGGATATGAGCACTCAAATGTGCTTCGAAAGAACGAGGCATAAGCAGAGTTCTGTAATGAAATGACAGCGGCAAAAATGATCACATCTCACTAGTTGAATACAGTATTTTAGCCCCGATCATTTAATAACGGCTACTTACCCTAACGGCATCATCATTATGACACCCAGAGATTCGATCTAAACCAAAGCCAAGTTAATGTTATTCCATTGGTAAAATTGGTCTATCAACAAACGACGATATTAATTTGTTTACGATCACAATAGAATGGTAAAGATGAGCCGTGTCAGTAGCCACCTCCCTTACTCACCTCCCATACCAGCAGGCTACACAGTGCACTTCAAACTAGTAAACAGTATTGTACGCACGTTTAGAATGACAATGCGCGCGTTTCGTCAATTATGGGAAGATTATTTTATATTTTATATAACGATTAACCATTTTGTTTAATTGTGATTATTCATTACACCATGTATCTCATTTTAATATTAGATGCCATTTTAACGAAAGTATATAAATAATACGGCAAGATCGTTATATCATTTGTTTATATATTTTCTTAAAACATATAATAAGTATTATTACCTACTTATTATTTACTTTAATATGGCGGCGTCGTGACCGAGCGGTTAGAGCGTTCGCAAACCACCTAGGCGGCCCGGGTTCTTTCCCAGGGACTCACATATGGTATTCGTGGTGGACGAAGCGGCGTCTGGGCGCATTTACTCCGGGTCCTTCGGTTTTCCCGCCACTCATTCCACCAATTTCTCCATTGTCACCTTTCCAATCGTCGATTGCGCCTGTATTTCATATCATCCTCTTCCTCAATATCATACCTTGGAGCTTGACTGACCACCCGCTTCCAGGTCTTCACTCTGTCTGGTACATAGGTTCCTGTGCTCCCCGACAGGCGTCTGACCCTAGCCACTGGCTTGTAAGTCCTACATAAGGGGAGGGTAATTACTTCCTCACTCTCATACTGACCACTTCACTCTATCTGGCACATAGGTTCCTGTGTTCCCCGACAGGCGTCTGACTCTAGACACTGACTTGTAAGTCCTACATAAGGGGAGGGTAATCACTTCCTCACTCTCATACTGACCACTTCACTCTGTCTGGTACATAGGTTCCTGTGTTCCCTGACAGACGTCTGACTCTAGGGCCGAGCTTGTAAGTCCTACATAAGCGAAGGGTAATCACTTCCTCACTCTCATACTGACCACTTCACTCTGTCTGGTACATAGGTTCCTGTGTTCCCTGACAGACGTCTGACTCTAGGGCCGAGCTTGTAAGTCCTACATAAGGGGAGGGTAATCACTTCCTCACTCTCATACTGACCACTTCACTCTGTCTGGTACATAGGTTCCTGTGTTCCCCGACAGGCGTCTGACTCTAGGCACTGGCTTGTAAGTCCTACATAAGCGAAGGGTAATCACTTCCTCACTCTCATACTGACCACTTCACTCTGTCTGGTACATAGGTTCCTGTGTTCCCTGACAGACGTCTGACTCTAGACACTGACTTGTAAGTCCTACATAAGGGGAGGGTAATCACTTCCTCACTCTCATACTGACTACTTCACTCTGTCTGGTACATAGGTTCCTGTGTTCCCTGACAGACGTCTGACTCTAGGCACTGTCTTGTAAGTCCTACATAAGGGGAGGGTAATCACTTCCTCACTCTCATACTGACCACTTCACTCTGTCTGGTACATAGGTTCCTGTGTTCCCTGACAGACGTCTGACTCTAGACACTGGCTTGTAAGTCCTACATAAGCGAAGGGTAATCACTTCCTCACTCTCATACTGACCACTTCACTCTGTCTGGTACATAGGTTCCTGTGTTCCCTGACAGACGTCTGACTCTAGACACTGACTTGTAAGTCCTACATAAGGGGAGGGTAATCACTTCCTCACTCTCATACTGACTACTTCACTCTGTCTGGTACATAGGTTCCTGTGTTCCCTGACAGACGTCTGACTCTAGGCACTGTCTTGTAAGTCCTACATAAGGGGAGGGTAATCACTTCCTCACTCTCATACTGACCACTTCACTCTGTCTGGTACATAGGTTCCTGTGTTCCCTGACAGACGTCTGACTCTAGACACTGACTTGTAAGTCCTACATAAGGGGAGGGTAATCACTTCCTCACTCTCATACTGACCACTTCACTCTGTCTGGTACATAGGTTCCTGTGTTCCCTGACAGACGTCTGACTCTAGACACTGACTTGTAAGTCCTACATAAGGGGAGGGTAATCACTTCCTCACTCTCACACTGACCACTTCACTCTGTCTGGTACATAGGTTCCTGTGTTCCCTGACAGACGTCTGACTCTAGGCACTGTCTTGTAAGTCCTACATAAGGGGAGGGTAATCACTTCCTCACTCTCATACTGACCACTTCACTCTGTCTGGTACATAGGTTCCTGTGTTCCCTGACAGACGCCTGACTCTAGGCACCGGCTTGTAAGTCCTACATAAGGGGAGGGTAATCACTTCCTCACTCTCATACTGACCACTTCACTCTGTCTGGTACATAGGTTCCTGTGTTCCCCGACATGCGTCTGACTCTAGACACTGGCTTGTAAGTCCTACATAAGGGGAGGGTAATCACTTCCTCACTCTCATACTGACCACTTCACTCTGTCTGGTACATAGGTTCCTGTGTTCCCTGACAGACGTCTGACTCTAGACACTGGCTTGTAAGTCCTACATAAGGGGAGGGTAATCACTTCCTCACTCTTATACTGACCACTTCACTCTGTCTGGTACATAGGTTCCTGTGTTCCCTGACAGACGTCTGACTCTAGACACTGGCTTGTAAGTCCTACATAAGGGGAGGGTAATAAGGTGAATGAAAAAGAAGAAACATTTACTTAAATGTAATCATTATTATCACGCTGTATATTAATTAATATTAGCACGAAGAAAAACTCATACTACTCGTGCTATCACATTGTTCAGCATTGTAATTAATGTTATTGTCATATAGGGCACAGTTGACAACAGAGGATTGAGGGATTGAGAAGCATGGCTAAGTTGTTCGGCTTTAAAATCTGATTTAAATAAACTAGTAATGAGAGAACACAGGTCTCGATCTAGAGCAAAGTGATTTAAAATATGTACTAATACACTGTGCCGTGTATTTGTACGGGCAAACAACTGTGTATGAGGGTGAGTGTACAGCTTGGACTGTAATGTAATGTGGGAGCAGCTGCTACCCTGCCTCATTGACACGCCTGGTACAGATTAACTGGAATCAACAAAAATCGGCAGATTCATTCTAAGTAGCTAATGACAATTCTGAGGAAAGTATCCCTTCAGACGCTGAAGTAAGAGCTTCGACAATTGCTGCATCGCTTTATCTAAGCAAATTGAGGGAAAGTATGAAGTGGCATATGAGCCTATTTAGAACTTCTATCACCATCTTAAGAACCTTCGTCTCTGTAGGGAAAGTTTACTATAAACTAAATCTAAACTCCGCGGCGCAATAGCCCTATGTCGGTCCAAGGTCCACTGCCCGACCGCTGCGTCTCCACCTCTTCACACCACGGTACTGGAGGGTGGGACGTGGTTACTGGCCCTAGTCCCTCCCGTCCGGTGAATGCGCTCTTCGCTACCTAGAACCTGTCTACTGATCAGTCGCGAGTGTCAAACCTGGTCCATATCGATAGCTCTTAAGTGTGCTTAAAAGTGACAGCCCCATGTCAGTATATTTACTTCTGTGCACACCAGCGACGCTGATATAATCCTTATAATTGAGAGCGTCGTTGACAGGCAAAATGTTTATTTTGTTCACCACGCTAAGTAAATGACCAACTCATGCTAAAAATACATATTCTGTTCATCAAGAGATTAGAGGAGATGTAAACAAAGCACCGGTTTGTATCACTCCGCGGCCACGTGCATTCGCAATGACGCAACACAGTTACCTACCGCTACGCGTAGGTATAATATGTATTTTACACTGCTAAAAGGATATATTTACTTGATCCAAATAACACGTAGCACATGGAAATTAACTGCTACTTACGTCATCTCTGTCCACAATAACACTTTTTCATTTCGTGCTCACAAACTCGAAACCAATCTCCAAAAGCAGCTTGTGGAAGGAAGTTCGTTTTAAATCTGGAAGATCGGGATCAGAATTAACTGCCAAGAGCTCTTTGTTTAAGGTGGGGGTTCATTGTTAACAAAGAACTGGTTAACTTTTCGACGGATTGCTGATTTCTCAAATTCGTCGCAAACTACATCCAACATTTGCCTGGCACGAAGTCGGTTTTTGCCGGGAGTTCTGACTTCACCAACTGAGGATTTTTCTTTGCGTGTGCTGTAAGTACTTGCAACTGACACCGGTAAACTCGGATGTTAATTTCATCACGTCTTCGATAGCAAGTTTGGAATATTTCTCGCAGAACTTGTTAAACACGTTCAATTTTATTGTATTTTCACCACTTCGCAACGGTTTACCACGCTTATGTTTTACAACACTCACTTGTTCCGCCATGTTACTTTCATGCTGAATAAAGCGCGCGCAGAATGAATTTGCCTGCTTACAGATTCACTTAACTGCGCATTCTTACACTTTAACTATGCTTAGTACACTTAGTTCGTGCTTTAGCAAACATTAAGTGAGATTTCAGACCTTAGTGATGGTATTTCTTCAAGGGACTATTTAAACGGCGAAAGCGTCGAGAGGGTGCGCTGTGGTCAAAACGCACGTGGCTTTGTTTACGTCTCCTCTAATCTCTTGATGTACAGAGTATAAGTACATTGATTCATTGACTCAATCGCTCAAAGACAGCTTGCGGAGGGGTACTTAGCATCTCGATCGAAAGGCCATACCCCTGACGAGGCACCCCCGGGAGGATGGATAAGGCGAATGGATCTTAGGGCGGCCGGAATGTTGCCACGGCAGAGCACGTGGCAGGATCCCTAAGTTAGAAGCACTCCCGCGTAGGCTGGCTTAGCTTCCCTCGGGCTTGTACCATCCAATGGATCACCTTCCAATACGGGGGACGGGATTTGTTCCTCCTGTCATGCTCTGTCGCAACGCTCGCCGACAGCTCCAACCCTGAAGGAAACTTAACTGGATGAAGGGTGAAATAAAATAATTAACGTAACGAAATGGAGGGAAGGATATGGAAATCTTTCCCAGCATTCACCTGGCAACCTAGGCTAACACATTAATCCATTATCAGGTGATATAACGATGGATAAGTAGCCATATTAATGGCACTGGGAGGTTATTTTTAACACACGAGCTTAACTTACACCAATATTTAAAATTTAAATATAGCAGCTATTAATGATTAGAAAAAATTGAAATTTGGTGTGATTATACTTCAAGCATTTGTGCATTTAACTACTACATAATAATTAAATTACATTCACAGAATTCCATGCAAAAGGGGCATAAAGCACACTATGTATCCTGAAAAAAAAAGTTACACCTCATACTTCAGGTACAGTTTTCTTGTAGGATTTTGAAGCTACAGGCACCAAATTTTTATCTGAATAACATAAAGCATAGCTTGACATCCCCAGTTAAACATATGTCCTATGTAGGTTGTGTTTTACATATAAAAAATTATTTAATTCTATATAGGAAAAATATGGTAATATTTTTAAGCATTAAAATTTTTTTTCTCCACATTATAACTCTAATTCACAAAAGCTTTAACCGGCTGTACTCAACAAACATGGATAAATAAGCACTAAAAATTTGATGTCAATATCTCTTATAGTTTTTGAGAAATGTGTACCTGAAGTGTGAAAAATCAAGGTTTCGGGAAATTGCGGTCAAAGCTGAAGTACCATCTTTTCAAATTACACATACTTTCAGAATGCCTGCTCCATAGTCCTGCTCACTTAAGTTTTCCTCATCTTTTCTTTTCCTTTTCTTAGTTCTAGCTTTATTTTCAAGCAACTGAACTGCCCTTTTTGCCTCGGAGAGTCGACATATACATTTTTTATACAGGCTTCCTTCATATTCTGACTAACTTTAATACCAATTTTTTCCATCACTGTAAATCTACAACTGCAACCATCATTATAACAAATAACACTATACCTATGTTATATGTCATTTTAAAGCTGAAGAATTATATATTTTATTAACATCAATCGACCTCCCAGTGCCCTTAAATGGCCCCGGAACCAAAGTTATCGTTGAAATAGCTACATATATCACACGAATGATAATGTCCACAATATTGCGAATTCATTTGTCAAACACCATCAAATATTCCACTTCCAAATGCAAACTAATCCGGGTCCTAATGACTTAGTTGTCGACCAGCCCTTTTCCCTATACACTCACTCTCACTTACTCACTCATTCGCAATCTACTCCACTGTGGAACACTCGAGAAGAAGTTCTCGAAGCAGCATGACACGGTAAGGTAGGCTACTTGGATGTGCAAAGTTTGAGTGATTAACGCCACCACTTAGAACAAGTTGCTTGTTACATAGTGGTAATGGGAATACCAGTCAGTATTATTTAAAACGTGGAACTGCGCACTGTGACAGGCAATAAATTCAGACCTTAGCAGCTTAAGTGGGTATTTTCTGTCACTTAACGCTTTAACGTGCATCGTGAAAAATGTCAACCGTTTGGGCGCTTTTTCTACCGGTCCGCAACAAATGATTTCAAATTGTGGGTCAAGTCAACAATCAGCCAATCTGTAACGCTCTCCCAGGGTTGCACTCGGACACAAACTGTCCCTGGTCGGTTCACCCCCAATTCTTAACCTGTCTTTCAACTTGTGACAATTTCGATTTTTTGGCATTGAATTTTTCAGACTACTTTTCCAAACTTTGCCCTACACACAGCTATGGTTTACCAGGAAAAAATAGTTGGAGACTTTAATGTCGTGCCAGCATGTTGTTATGGTAGTTCAGTGGTTAGGGTAACAGCACGGAGACCGGAAGGTCCATGGTTCAAATCTCCGACATTCTACCTTTCTAATACTACTGTTACTGCAGGAGGGGAATTAAGTGAGGTGGGAAAACCGCTGCAGACCGGGCAAAATGCCCTGAGTGGACTGGTGAAAGACCGCCTCCGTAGCGCAGTTGGTAGCGCGCTTGCCTCTGGCGCCGAGGACCCGGGTTCGATCCCCGGGACCAGCATGGGATTTTATCCCCTCTGGGAGGTCTGGCACGGGGTGCATTCAGCCTCGTTAGTCCCGAGGGGACCAATTGAGGAGCTACTTGATGGAAAAGTAGCAGCCCCAAGTCGTGAAGACCGCATAACTGGCTGGGAGGGATCGGAACGCTGACCACGTACCACCCTACAGTACTGCACCCCGCCAATGACACCTGTCGTGGGCCGAGTTGGGGGACGCAGGAGTTGGGCGGTAAGGCTTAGCTCTTCATGTGCTGTTCTGCCGGGCTTATGACTGGTGAAAATAAAAACTCTGTAGGTAGTAAGTTCACATACTTCGATTCGTCTGTCATTTAACAGGCGCAGCACATTTTCGCGATGTTTTGCTCGGTAACAAGACGTTCCAGATGTTCGTTGATTCCAAAGTGAAATCTAATACCATTTTTATTCGATTGTCGTTAACCATTTTAATGAAAATGTTTAGTCACTGCATGACATTCGATTGTATCAGGAAGAAATATCTTGTTTATTTTGCAGCACTATAACAATTAAATAAAAGCACGTGTAATTTATACTTAAACAATTATTTTGATCAACCGGATGACATTTTAATGTCTGGAACGTGACATTTCCTCCATCTTAAAGAATAGCAATACTGATACAGATGTCAACTATAATGACTGATTTTTAATTTCATATTGAAGTAACAATATCACTCATCAACAATGGCAGTAATAATTCTCACAGCCAGGACAAGAAGTATAGCCAGCTATAAACTAGAGAGTTTGGATCAAAGCCACAACTCAGAATGCGACCTGCCACATAATCACTTTCATCTTAATATAATAGAGAGATATCAAAATACGGGGGGGCTCTAATGACCTAGCTGTCGACGGGCCCTTAAACCCTAACCACTCACTCAAAATACGGCTCTGTTATTCGCACCTTTAAGAAGAATGGTAAAATTTTATAAGGACTTAAGTACTCTTTGATCGAAATTATCAAAATTATTCGTATGAGCTTCTTATACCAAATGACTCCTACTTCCTGTCCATTTTATGTACCTACCTATAATTTGCTCGGGGCGCTGACCACGTCCCACCCTCCAGTACTGCACCTCACCAATGACGCGTGTAGTGGGCAGAGGTGGGGGACGCAGCGGCTGGGCGGTAGGCCTTGGCCCTTCGTGGGCTGTCGCGCGGGGTTTACATTACATTTACATTACCTATAATTTACTTCATCATGAACCGTTTGAGTTTAAAGAACCAGACGACGGTATTGAGCGTGTTGAGCCTGGGCTGGTTCTGTGAGAGGCTTCGGGGCATCGGAGCTTGTGGCAGGCTTGAACGTTAGAGACCCAGTCCATGTTTCATTTCTCCCTCTGTCCATGGGGTCCGAATGCAATGCTTTGCGACTGTTTCGCGGGCCCATCCCCCCATGATATGTACCTTTGCTTTTTTACAGAGGTATACAAAAATAACACTGTACAACATGAAAAATGTCCTTTAGATGAAAATATGTGTTTCTTGTACAAGTATGGCTGAAAATAACAAATCTGTAATTAGTTTTTGTCTACCACGTACCATTTTCCCAAAATCCCAAATTTAGTTTTTTACGTATTTTCGCGATAAATTTGCGTCTTTGTTAATTTAAATCAATTTTTTATAACCTGCTTATTCTATTCAACATTTACACTGAAGGTATATATGTACACATATTAAACAATGGATATCTATATCAAATATTCACTGTCAGCTTGATCTTTCGACTATGTCAGCATTTTAACCGTAAAATTTTGTTTATTTTCGGAAGTTTCCTTTCTGAAGTGTTGCTGGCAGGAATATTTTAGTGACGATCAGTTTTAAGTGTTTTAAGGACAAAATTATATTACATTCAGTGCATTATAATGTCTGTCACTGTAAAAGTAAGTCGGACGTATTTTGTTATGTGTGTTGCGAATTTACATTGAAGACACAGCAATGCAGCTTGTCGCCATTGGTAAAAAGCACTAAACCTGTAAACAGTGGCCTCCAAGACAAAGTTTCATTCTTGGCATCAAAAATACAGCACCACTTATGAATCCACAATGTGTCTTTCTACCACCACTGCACATTAAACTCGGTTTAATGAAAATTTTTGTAAAAGCTCTGGACAGAGAAGGAGTGGCTTTCTTGCATTTCAGGAACAAATTCAACAAATTAAGTGAGCCAAAGGTAAAAGAAGGGGTTTTCATTGGGCGGTGAGCTAGTATACATGGGTAGAGTTTGTGCACTTCACTAGATATTTAGATTACAATGTTCAACACTTCTGTCTCTGAAATGTGATGTCTCTAGCTGTCGGTGTTGGTTCTTCCCATCTGCTTCCACTCTCCAGCACAGCACGATAACATTAGCCGTTTTCAAAATATTCCTTGTTGTATGCAAAATATACCGAGCTGAGGCCAGATCGTCATCTCTATAAACATCCCAACTTGAGCTAATGTCAAACAAAAGTCTGCTTGATAGATAAATAGACGAATGCTGTTTCTGCACCATGACGTATAAGTTGGCATAGTGCCCAATTTCAATCCATTATTAGGTAAATGCTTTATCCTTATTGATGTATGGAGACTAAGAATCACGTTTCAATGAATAGTGTAATATTATATGTGGGTTAACTAAGAAATGCGCATGCCCTTACTTCACATTAGCTTATAGCAAATCGTGGAAACAGATACGAACGTGCCCAACAACCACGTGCTAGGCTTGACCCTGACACTTAAAACTGAAGATTAATCTTCATTCTTTTCGTCACAGAAACGGGAAATTCACGAATACAAGACTGGTAATGACGTAATAGCCAAACCCGAAACGCAAAGTAAATGTCAGAAGTGAACTGTTTTGCAGGAATTTCTGTGTTACGTAATAAGTGTTGACTATTTATTATGGAAGCAGTTTTGGACTGCATCCAGTTCAGTTTAGGCACGATCCACATAATATGATTACGGAATAGCTGCCAAAAAATGTATTACATGGATAATAAAAATTTGATTGTTGCGTTCACATTATTTTCTCTACTCACTCTTCTGCAAACTATTTTCCGTTTATTCCAAATAAACCATTTACACATTTTCTTGTATGTAGATGGATTTATTATAAATTCATTTTCATAGGCATGCTTACGTATTTTTACTTTCTCTACTGGAAAGTAGGGGAAGTATTGTATTCCACCCAAAAATTCGATGTCGAGATTTCACCGGAAATACAGGTTTTGAGGCCCCCTGAATCCAAAAAAAGCATTTTTAGAAAAAGGTCCGTGTGTCAGTTTGTCAGTCTGTGGACAGCATAACTCAAAAATGAAAAGTCGGTTAAAAACCAAAGTTGGTATTTAAGTTTAATGTCTTTCAAGGATGTGACACGAAGATTTTGAAGAAAATAGCTCCACCCTACACTACCTTTTACATGGAAAATTTATCGAAAATTTTGATTTTCTTGAAAATGGCTCTAACGATTTTGATTAAAATGTCATATGTTTGAGATATTTTTATGACAAATGAAATGTATATCTTGAATTTTCTGGCTATAGCCCCTGTAGTCGTATTTACTCTGGACGACTTTTGCATAACTGGCAAACCGTTAGAGATAGACCAAATTATACTATACAAAAATGTAGCTCTTGCTAAAATACACAATTTATGTCTCAATAAATTTTCTTGTAGGGTGAACCATTTCGGAGATATTCCTTGTTATGTGTGTGAGTTTCGGAAAACTTAGAACTTTCGTGAAATGGATCATCGTTGTTCAGTTTTTTATATGTTAAGTGTGCAAAGACAACAGAATCTCAAACATTTGACTATCGCACAAAGCCTACTGTATTCTAACATTCCCCTTGTACCTGCACGAAGAAGATATAGGAATAAGACTTTGTAAGAATGGTTACTACAAGAGTAGAGAAAGTCATGTGAGTGCAACACATCAGATTTTTTTTTTTTTGTATTTATTTTCTGCTTATATCTAGGTAAAAATTAGAACCAGTGTCATTTCTTTCCTTTAACCTCTTTTTACCTGGCTAAGTACTTGAAAAACGTACACATATCTGAAAAAGCAAACGACATAAATTGACATAAATTATGTGCTCTAACGAGAGCTACATTTTTGTGCAGTAATATTTTGTCTACCTCTTACGGTATGAGTTTACTGTAAAGTAATTAAAGTCATTCAGAAGGAAGAGAACTTTACACTTTTGACATGAGAATATCTTAAACATGTGCTGGTTTAATAAAAATCGTTAAAGTCAATTTGAGGAAATAAAAAATAGCGAAATATTTCCCATTTAAAAGGTAGTTCGGGGTGGGGGACTTCCTAGGCATAGCATCCTTGGAAGATATTAATGTTAAATAACAAGTTTGGTATTTAATTGACTTTCCGTTTTAAGTCATGCTCTCTCTCTCTTTTACACACGCACGCACGCACGCACGCACGCACACACACACACACACACACACACACACACAACCTTTTTTAAAACTTTTATTCGAGGACCTCAAAAATGCATTTTCGGAAAATCTTTATCGGATTTTTGGGCGCAATGCAATATTTCCTCTATTTATTACAGGAAGTAGTATAGAAAGTAAATAACGAATGAATAAATAAAAATCTGATGTGCTGCACTCACATGACTTTCTCTACTCTTGTACTAACCATTCTTACAAACTCTTATTCCTATATCTTCTTTCTTGTTAGTTGAGATAAACATTTGTACAAATTATCTTATTGCTTATTTCCTTATAGGTGCAAGGGGAATGTTAGAATACAGTAGGCTTTGTGCGATAGTCAAATGTGTGAGATTCCGTTCTCTTTGCTCACTTAACATAAAAAAATGAACAACGATGATCCATTTCACGAAAGTTCTGTTTTCCGAAACTCGCACACATAACAAGGAATATCTCCAAAATGGTTCACCCTACAAGAAAATTTATTGAGACATAAATTGTGTATTTTAGCAAGATCTACATTTTTTGTATAGTATAATTTGGTCTATCTCTAACGGTTTACCAGTTATGCAAAAGTCGTCCAGAGTAAATACGACTACAGGGGCTACAGCCAGAAAATTCAAATTCAAGATATACATTTCATTTGCCATCAAAATATCTCAAACATATGACATTTTAATCGAAATCGTTAGAGCCATTTTCAAGAAAATCAAAATTTTCCATGTAAGGGGTAGCTTAGGGTGGGACTATTTTCTTCAAAATCTTCGTGTCACATCCTTGAAAGACATTAAATACCAACTTTGTTTTTTAACCGACTTTTCGTTTTTGAGTTATGCTGTCCACAGTCTGATACACACATACACACACGGACCTTTTTCTAAAAATGCTTTTTTTGGATTCAGGGGGCCTCAAAACATATATTTCCGGTGAAATCTCGACATCGAATTTTTGGGTGGAATACAATACTTCCCCTACTTACCAGCAGAGAAAGTAAAAATAAGTTCGTTTCGTTGCGACAAATTTGAAGAGGCCGTAGATAAATAATAAGAATATATGTATATTGAAAGTAGGATGGCAGTATTTTACTCGGTGTGTTTAGTTGGATGCTCCCCGACAGGCGTATCGGCTTGTAAGTCCTAGGGGGTGTAAGCGCTACATAAGGGGTGAGGGAGGGTAATCAGGAAATGAAGTGTTTAGTTGGACGAAGAGGTGATAAACAGTTCGAGTAATTTTGCACGCAGTATCACATACTATGCTGGAGAAATTGAACATACAGTTCAAATTGAAACCGTCCATTGCATGTTTACGTGACTGTATATATCCAATGCCATTTAACAGGTTCCTTTCAACTCCCGACCACAAATGATGTTAAAACTATAGCTAAGTAGTTGCACGTTAGAGGCGTTTCTATTGGCTGAACATGACCAACCTCAGCCACTGAGAAACACTTTGAGAGAACACGCTTCCTTGGGTTGACCAGGCGGGACCCGGAAGGCTCAAACCGCTGGCGCCAATCCGCGAGTCTGCTAGTATCCTTAGAAGGTCATGCAGGTTCCAGCAAACGTGTGGCCTTGTAAGGACGGGTAGTCCTGCGTATCCCCAGACCACGGTATCATTCTCGTTTCCTCAACTATCCGGCGTGTTTGGACTACTTGAACGGAAATAGCTCGTATGTGCATTTTACCATCCCACCACGTAGTATATACTGACGAGTGAACGAGTGGCCCATTTTCCTATATCGTAACCTACAGAGGCGCACAGAAGTATTGAAATGTCGACGTTACGCTGCTGAAAGAGGACATTTAACTACCACGACACACACAGTAAAGTAAACAAATCTCTCCTGTGTTTTAACACAACTTTATTCCATTGTACTGTCACATATATTTACTTTAATTAAATATAAACAGATTTTCGTAATGAAAACTGAAGCATATTCTCCCAACAGTTGGACAGAAGTGTTCAAATAAACAAAACACAGCACTGTAGTACTTAGTTATCATGCCTTTCCTATGAATAATGGCTGCAAACGCATATTTTATTCCATTCCTGCAGAATAATATGTTTCAGTCTTGTTTTGCTTATGATGTGGTGTTTCCTGAACATTCTTGAATTGCACCCAGTGCTGTTCAGAGCGCTGCGAACTGTTCTTTCATGAACACCTTCACAAGATGTTCTTCCAGATGTACTCTAACTTCTGACACTGTTTACTTTACCATTTTCACCACTTGTCCTTTATCTCTAGAAGTAAGTTTCGGCGAAGCAGCTTTTCTAGGCTGATTTAGAATGCATTACTGGTTTTATAGCGTTGGATAACACACCACACAGTGGATGGGTTTCTGTGTACAGCTTCTCCAATTTCTTTACGTTTTATTTTCTTCGTGCATATGTAAGATTATGTTTCTCTCTTCTAGAGTTGTCTCTTCCTTTTCGCTCCGTTTTGACTGTGGCCACTCGTGCCTGAAGTTGCTTGTGTACTGTCTGACAGAAGACACAAATGAGGAGTTCTGAAGAACTTCCATCGTATACTGTGTTTTACTGCTATATCATACAGCGCGTTTGAATACTTGTGTCATACGGTAACGTAACGTGTTTAAGGCAAATTACACGTTGAATAATACACACGTATGCTTATCATTCGTGTACCGTGTATGTGTTTGAAACCTAAATAACACATCAGTGGAATCGTGAATAATTCCCCTTGTGTGTCGACTAATTCAACATTTAAAATTGCATATCCATAGATTTGAACACTTCTGTCCGCCTCTGCAGGTAAAGGGCCACTTTTTTGCACATTAGTATCTCTAATATGGCTGTAAGTAATGACATAAATAAACCAGCGTTTTCTGAGAAAGCTTACGGATTGAATTTCTACATATGAACAAGGCTAAAAGCATACGCTCCTGTATTACTTGATAATGGCTGTGATTAGAAAAATTCATAATAGGTTCTTAAGCTACGAAGTCACATTAAACACATTTATACACAAAGTCTACAATTCTAAACAAGGGAATATAATAGGCAAATGCACTAATGTCGAGCCCTAGTAATTATCTAACAGGAACATGAAACTCTGTGGACATTTTGAAGATTAAACTTAAGAAAAACGTTATGCAGGTCGTTAGGGGTACAATGCAGATAATTGGTACCTTAGTATGATTTAGTGTTTTAGCTGGGGTTTTTTCCCTCTCTTCATCTAACACTTTTTCCACGAACCAATCGCAAAGTTTACTACCTGACGGTTTTCATTGTCATAACTAGGCCGCGAAAAGAACAACGCCTGCCATATATACTATCCGTTTTCATCAATGTGTGACCTACTGCCTAGGTAACGTGAGATCATTGGCCTTGCACAATGCATTGGAACTCGATTCAGGTACACCATTCGTTGTCACGAGACTGGCCCACTGTGCGTCAAGCCTTCTGTGTTACGTGTACTTAAAAGTAGTAACCAACCTGAAAACATACTACTTTTAATAAGTAAAATTATGAGTTAGAAAATGAAGCAAATATTAATGTAATATTATTCATCACCCTGTCCTCAATTGCCAATAAAGATATATCCACTTATATCCCTAACACCCTGTATAACCAGTTCCAAGCTTTAATTTTCGCGTTGTTATGAAGATTGAATTTTTTACTTTCTTGTCGCTAATTCCTAAGGATTGGAATATGGTATTCTATATAGAAATACTCGATCTAAGGTCTGCCGAATGACAAAAAGAAAAGGGAGTATCGAATAACGTACACGTTTATGTTAATGAGGTATAAGTAAAAGACGGAAATTGGAAAGTGTTTGTGTGCATCACACACCACTTAGTAACAAACAGTTAATATTAACGTTTTTCGTTATTTTCTCAAAAAAGGTCTAATGATTTTAATTAAGATATCAATTTATTTAGATACCATTTAGATACTATTGTTAATTAGTCAAATACCATAGGATTGATTCTTTTCCAATATCTATGTGTTTTAAGTGTTTACATTTTTATTAGAGGATTTATATATTCCAAAATATGATTATCTTAAGCGAATAAACACATGTATTCAATTTTATGGTAGTACTACTCGTGGCTCATAACTGAAGCGTGTCCTCCACCCAGGGAGAGGGCGACGAGGCGACTCAAGCGGTCCGGGCAGCAACTTCCAGGTAGGACCGGGGAAGAGTTCCAATGCGCAAGCAACTGTGCCATTTGTCCGCTAACCCCGGAACGAACCGCGCTACCAACCAAACTGAAAGATGACAATGGAAGAAGTGAGAAATGAAGGGAAAGGAATCCGTGGAGAAGAGATAAATGCAGTCCACCATTCGTCTAAATGATATGGGGAAACCACAGAAAAACCCACGTCAGAGTGCGCGCTCGCGGGAATTAAACCCGCGACCTCCCGAATGCGGGAATTTCATTACTAGAAAAATGTATACATTTTTCGGGAGTTGTTGGTATAGAGTAGAATTTTGTAAAATTCAAATTCACGACAGTAACCCCCATTCTGCAATGCTACAACACTACAAGACATTAAGAGAATCTCAATAACTCACATTACACTTGTTAGTTTATTGCGGATAAGCTAAAAGAAAATATACTTTGATGCTATATCCTGAAACAAAGCAGCTCAAGCTCCATAGCTCTGTCAGTAGAGCACCTGCCAGCTGTGCGAGGGGTCCCGGGATCGACTTCCGGCAGTCTGCAAGTACGAATGTGTGTGTGCTCGAATGTCTAACCCCCCCCCCCCCCAAACAGTATATATAGGCACCATTGCCTATAGACAATGTGTTCTAAAGGAAAAGGCGGCAGTGCTGACAAATTTACAAATACGTTCAGAAAGCGTAAGATATAGACACCGAGGGATGACCCCGCATTAACTTGCGAGACTCTAATTCGGGAGGTCCTCGGTTTGATTCCTGGCGCCGGCCACACTAGTCATGGGTTTTTCGTGGTTTTCCCTGGTTGGTAAGGCGAATACTGGGATGGTTTCTCCTCTACCATGAATCTCCTTTCTCTCATTTCCTATAATTTTGCTTCCCCTTTCATGTTTCAGTAGGCTGAGGAGCTGTCCAATGTTGGTCGGTATCGGACAGATGGTGCAGATACTCGTTGCAAAGTTCTCGATCCTGACAGATAAAAGCGTTCTCTAAGTCGCCTCCGGTGGATCGAGTTCTCCCTGGTTCCGCCAGAGGGAAGCTTCTCTGAGTAGGCCAGCGGTGTGACCGGGACATGAAGCTTGGAACCCTTAGAGACCTCTGTACGTCTCCGTCGACAGCCTGTCTGCTGTTACTTCATCTAGCCCGTTCCTCCTGAGATTGGCAAGCACGGAAGACCCACACCTTCTCAATCACAATCAGGAACACTTACATGATATTACTCGACATTTTGCAAGAAATGTTTCTTAGGATACAATAATCTTAACACTTGTTAACATTATTTTCTACAATTGTATTTATATTAAAATAGGCAGAATAACTCCTAACTCCCAGATCAATAACATGATAAACATTCCACTAGTATGCAATATGTGCCACTTTTTTCTCGTGGCATAATCCGTTTCCAAAATGTTCGTTGTAAGTTTTCAGTTTCTTAAGCCAAACCGCGTGATCTAAACAAATGCATATGAGCGTGTGTTGCTATTCTTCTCTGTACGGGTTCATTAGTAACAAAAGCTAACACATTAACAGTTAAACTTCGTTTTTGCACCGTGCAAATTAACAATTCCACACCTCCTAACCGCAAATAGTTTCTGGTCAAATATTTACGATTGATTTAACCCAAAGTAGATAGAAAAACCACTTTTGTACAAACAGTGAAATGTATAACGGGTGCCTGAAAATTGAGAATGGGTAGAATCAGTGTTGTTAATGTACTGCATCGGTATTTTATCTACGGATTCCCCGGGATATGAACTCTCCTGCCTTTGGCCAGAAACCTTAGATGTTACAACTGATTACTTCAACGTTGCATGAAGCCTCTCTTTTGGAAAGTTTAATTACTTGGTATACAACGCTTCAAATCTGTACATTTCTGAAAACTCCCTTGGATAAATCTCATCTTTCAGCTATGGGCGAGTGTTTACCAGTGAGCTTCATATGACTCGATTCTACAAAATATGTGATATTCTCTGTAACACGACTAGAACAAATTATTTTAGAAAATGAGTATCTTTTTCTTTTAAATCAAATGTATTTTCGTATTGTGTGCCTCAACACAAGGTATTTCACAATAACTTTTTACTTTCTCTACTTCTATAGTAAGCAGGGAAGTATTGTATTCGATCCAAAAATGTAATGTCAAGATTTCACCATAAATATGTTTTGAACCCCCTGAATAAAAAAAAAAAAAAAAAGCATTTTTAGAAAAACTTTCTGCTGTCAGTCAGTCTGTCTGTCTGCCTGCCTGTGTCTTTGATTAGCATAACTCAAAAACGAAAACTCGGTTAAAAACCAAAGTTAGTGTTTAAGTTTAATATCTTTCAAGGATACGATTGGAAGATTTTGAATAAAATTCCTCCACCCTAAACTACACGGCAGATGTTTCGAAAATTTTGATTTTCTCAAAAATGGCTCCAACGATTTTTATTAAAATGCCATATGTTAGAGATATTTTTATGGAAAATGAAGTTATATTTTAAATTTTCTGGCTATAGCCCATGTATCCTGTTTACTCTTGATAACTTTTGCATCAGTGGTAAACCGTGAGAGATAGACCAAATCTTACTATACCAAAAATGTAGATCTCGTGAAAACACACAATTTATGTCAAAATTCATTTTCTTTTAGAGAAAACCATTTCGAAGATATTCCTTGTTATTTGTGCGAGTTCTTCATACTTATACTTCTCTCAAATGGAAGGTCTTTGTTCACTTTTTTATCTGCTGGCCGTGCAAATGGAACGGAATTTCAAAGCTTTAAAAAGCTGACTATCGCTCAAGGCCTAGTATAGTCCCATATTCCCCTTGCATCTCAATCAGGAGTAATATAATTTCTGCAAATGTTTTATCTCATCTAACATGAAGAAGATAAAGGAACAAGAGTTTGTAAGAATAGTTAGTACAAGAGTAGAGAAAGTCATGTGAGTGCAACACATCAAATTTTTTAATGCTAAAATAACGTATATGAGGTAAAGTGTTACTTCGAGCATAGAAGTACAAATTAAGGAGCCTTTTAAACGGTTCTGAGTTTTTCACGATAATTTACTTAATGGCTGGGAATAACTTTTTTGAATGGCTCAACCTCATGGTCGGCACGTGCACCTGTTTCAGCTCGCATCCGGGAGGAAGATCCAAGGTCATTGGACAACAGCTGTCTTTTTCTTAATGAAATTTATTCCCCTATCCGGCGGTCTCACACACCCTCTCACAGTCCTTGAATGGTAGAGAATTTATGAAGTTGTATATCGACGCTAAAAGAAGCCCTTAGTAACCGTCGACAAGCCTGTTATGCGGAGGCAGTGGCGTTAAAGCCTATCCCTGAGGAACACCAGCAATTTTGTCTCAAAAATATCGCCATTTCACTCACCAAGGCATTTTAATGCTCAAAAAGAACATAAATGGTGGCTGGAAAGTCATTTCCTGTTCGTGTATTTACTATGGAAGACAATTTGCCTTTCGCTTTATCTTGCCCGTTTATATAAGAAAAAGAATCTGAATGTTAAAGGTAAACACTGATTTTATAGAATGTATCCATATTCCTGTCAAATATTTCAGGGGCAGTTAATAACAGCAAACGTACTTTGAAGAAGACCCATATGAACAGGAATTTGAGAACCATACTTCGTCCCTTCTCAAAATGGTTCTCTTCCTGCATAAATGTATTCGTTGAGCCATCGTGGTATAGTTTGGAATAAATAGGTTGAAAACTTCTGCTCAAATCACCCTCCCAAAACATCTACCAATGAGATATGGGAATATTATTTCTACCATTTTACTCAGATAAGCTTCTTGTAATTTTCTTCTGCTCTGGGTAAAATGAAAGAAGGAAAAATAAATGACTTGATCATGAAGAAAGAGTTTCAGTTGAATGTATATCAGGGCAGAATTCAGTGGAAAATCCTGTAATAATTTCCTTCTGTGGCCACAACTTTTGCCGGATACCGAGGATGAGGTGATCGACTGAGAAAAGGACCTCTTCATTATTCTTTTAATAAAGCAACAATCAAAGATGTTCCATAATGAGTCACAATCTAAGGGATATAGGTATTCTACTTGGAAATTCCTCTTTCCAAATCAAAACGCATCAACTCTATTCACTTCTCGACTTGTGCAACATATGATCGTAGATGTCGTTGGGAATATCTCTCGCAAGCAAAATGCAAATGAGAACACAAGTTAATTTAGCGTGAATACAATTAACAATGCAATCTTCTGTCCAAAGCCATTACAACTTCTTTATGGGACAATTTATCAGAATGTGTAAAACAGCCCATCCACACCACGTAGGTATATCGCCGTTTTCAGAATAGTTTGCCCCTCCAAGCCACCACGAACATTAGTAAATAGCGAAAGTATTGTATTCCATTCAATTCGATATTATATTTTACCAGAAAAACATGTTCTGAGACATCTTGAACCCACAAAAGACAACATCGCTTATCGTTTCGTCTCACCAGTGTTTTACAGACATGCATCCGTCCGGTTCGGCAAGCTTCTGATCCCATATGAGCAAATACTGCATCCAGTGAATACAAAGTTTCCTCATATATGTACATGGAAAATGTTTTGGACACATTTACTCGAGATTCTCTTAATATTCAATATTTTGTTGCCGAAAATGGTTTTATGGTTATCGGCTCCGTTGATTTTCCATTACATTTTCGATGTAAAATAAATTATGAAAGAGGACGATCCAACAAAAGCCTAAGAAGACGACTTGCCTTCCAAAACAACTGAATTCCATACTCGTCCTAGACTCCCTTTCCAAACCCTTTTAGTGGTCTAGAAAGCGAGAAGTCTTCACACTTCTATAATTTGTTTTCGTTAGTTATGGATTCTTCACATGGGTATCATATTTGCTCTCTGCAACGCTTCTTTGGCCGTGAGGAGCCGCTACCGTAGCCGTGAAGGATTCTCTATACCATTTGAAAATCAAAATCTCCAAGTATGCATAGTCGCTCTCCTACTTCCTTTATTTTCCCACATCTTCAGGTACACCTTAATAATAACGAAAGACGTTTATGCTTATATAAATAAGTATAGATTTCAATGTGAATGTGGTGATTTTATTCTGAATGATTAAAATGTAATATAATAAACTATAATTCCATGGAATTTGAATGTTATGAAGATAATGAAAACCTTGGCAGAAAATGTACATACTTTAAACAAAAATATATTTAACACAACACGGTAATCTATTTTCACAAATATCTAAACAATGGAAATTGATAGAATTGTTCGTACTTAGGGCAGCTCTCTTGAGTGGAGAACAAATTAAATGTGTCAATAGGAAAAGGCACAAAGAAAATCCTGTGATCAGCTGATAAATCGTGGACCTTGGAGCCCTCACTTCCACATTCATCCAAAACAATGTATATGGATGTAGCCAAGCGCTTTCAATGTGATAGTGGTGATATTTATTGTCAATTCAAATGAGATATTTGAGCGTGAAGCAGTTAACCTTGTAAAGCAAACAGTGCATGATGATAGCCGCATTAAGAAGAGTGTATACCCCGTTGGCGACATAGTGCTCATCACATTCTCTATAGCAATGTCAGAGAAGAAAATCACAACATTAATGAGGAGTGCTTATCTTCGTGATGATTGTACGTTTTAAGGTGCAGCCAACACATTCAACCAAATGAGATACTTAAGTATATTGATGTCAGTTTTTATCAGCTATCTGTGTGCAACCTCTTACTTTCCAAATCTATATGTTATTCTTGCAACACTGCCAGATTTACTATTGTTATTTGTTTTCTTGCTATAGTGATACTGTTGAAAAGTTCACCGTTAAGGAAACACGTGTGTCATAAGTTCTAAACAGAGTTTAGATTTCATTAAGCTCAAGAGTTAAGGAACACATAATTTTGATGGATTCAAACAATTCGGCAACAACGACACTTACAAAAGTTGATGATGCCTGTTTTGTAACATCTATTTTTGACGACAGGCGGCACGCAAAGAAGGCACTCAAGTGCACGAAACATCGACCTGTGAAAGTGGCCATAACATATTTAACCTCTGGGACTTTAAAAAAAACGGCGCAGTTGAAAGAGGACCTTCCTGTTTGGTGGAGTTCAACAACAGTAAATAATGTCACTGCATCTACTGGGATGCAGTTTGTTGTTTGGTGCCAACATGGAGGTCGACGACCACAACTTCAAACGTGCCCGCCGCTGTGAATGAAAAAATAAAGGACTTGAAATACATCCTCCCTTGGTTTCTTACACTCTGTGATGTTGACTTTGTGATCCTCATCTATGCAGCTAACAGCCAGTTCCAGAAACAACTGCAGGACCCAGAGGATTATACACATTTTCGGATCATAAAATCACACTATAAACCCATCAATCAATAGCACTTTGTGCATGCATTATGCCAATTGAGAAAATTAGCAACTCTAAAAATATTAAAATGACAGTTTACTAATTACTACGTTTTAAGGTTAATTAATGGATAGTTTTCAACATTAAGGTATTTCCTAATTATACAGCACCATGCTTGTTTGAAGACAGCAAAGTTGCTCACATAAAGGTCTTGTTGAAATAAGTACAATTCCATTTTTATTGCAAAAATACAGAAACTTAAAAAAAACACGGTTCATATAGATTACTTTAAAATGTCCTTCTTGTGGTGCAATCTACTTACAACATGAAGGAACTGACTTAACGATTGTTCTCTTAGATTTCTTTTTTATTAACATATATCATTGTCAGTCTGAAAACCCATCTAATTCCGCTTCTTAATATGCCAATGTACTATAACATTGACAGTAAGGCCAAAATCCCCTTTGACTTGTTTCACTCCAATTCCATTTCTCTTAAGTGTATTACCGAGATGCTTGAGAGCTTCAAGAATACCTCTACCATTGTTCCTCAGAGAAGAGAGATAGTTTAAGATATGCATAAACTCAGGAGGCAAAATGTAGCCAATTTTTATGGGAAGAGTAAAAGAACTCTTCCACATTGCGTTGTTATAAAAACAAGGAAATCTGGTTCAGTTGTCATGCTCCCTATACATGTATCTAAGTGTCAGCTTTACTAAGTAATTAAACGGCGTGTGATGTCGATATTTTGCTTTTAAAACATATGGTAACGTTGTCCATAATGACGTTAAGTGAGTGTTTGGTTTACTTTTACAAACTAAGCCTGTGGTAAGACAACATAAGACTCTAGCAAACTTGGCCAATCTTGAAGTTAACAGAGGAATTTTCGATTTTCGAGCTGGTCGCCACACGAAAAACTGACACACATATACTAGACACCGGAATAGAATTAATTGCACTACCTTCATCTGCATTGTTGGGGCAGCATGTCTGTCTCACATTCATCTGGCTTCGAGTTCCAGTCTTAGTGAATTATCTCCTACCCTTACTCTCACAAGATACGTAAATGTGGGTCCCGCGCTCTTATCCCCCATTACCTTCATTCAGCATCCGATATAACCTAATCGGTTAAAGATCAAACCCAAAAACATGGTACGATTATACCTCACATCTCCTCAGATGTCTGATGAAACTCGGACAATTCCTCATAATGCAAGTTTTTGGGCGAATTATTTGAACGAGTACCTGTGTGACCGAGCTTCGCTCGGCGTTTATCGCCTTTGTTTTTGTGATTTTTTTTTTTTTTTTTTTGTGAGAGAATATACTTACTTAGATAGACCTGAAATTGTATGACTTATTTCTAGAAGAGTGAGTAGCGAAACAGTTATGAATGAGTTACCCAAAGTAAGTAGAGAAAACAGTGTGCATGTAATTTGCAGCATTTCTATTTCAAACATACAGAAAATTGTATGACTTATTTGTAGAAGAGTGAGTAGAAAGAGATGTGAATGCCTTACCTAAAAGTGAGATGAGAAAACAGTATGGATATAATATGTAGCATTTGTATTTCAAACATACGTAAGACTGTATGATTTCTTTGTAGAAGAGGGAGTAGAGAAAGAGATGTGAATGTATTACCTGAAAGTGAGAGGAGAAAACAGTGTGAATGTAATAGCATTTCTATTTCAAACATACAGAACATGGTATGACTTATTTTAAAAGTGTGGATAAAAATGATTTTTGGTGTAAAATCATGTTTTTCTGCAAAATTGTTTATAGAAGAGTGAGTAGAGAAACCACTGTGAATGTAATATGCAGCATCTCTATTTCAAAGATACAGAAAATCGTGTGACTTATTTGTAGAAGAGTGGGTAGAGAAAGAGATTTGAATGTGTTACCTAAAAGTGAGTAGAGAAAACACTGTGAATATAATATGCATGCATACAACCAAACGTTTAGAGCCGTTTCTGAAATACCGGGAATATATATACAAGAATTGCACTGTAGATGCGGGGAAAAAAATGTTATTTTTATGTAAAATCGCGTTTTTTCGGGAATTACACCTATGTAGATGAACTTAAAAAGCAAAACCCTATCTGAATACAAAATTTGATGGAAATCGTTAGAGCCGTTTCCAAGTTGCGCGGAATATATATATTTAGTTCTAACCCAAATGGCGCATCTATGTGCCAAGCTTAGCGAGTTTTCGTTAGTCTATTTAGCCATTATGGGTTCGCAAGCTTACAGACTATAGGGAACACAACTAGTGGAATTCACTCAAATCAAACTGTGACATATCCTCCCAATTATAGTGTTCTTTGGTTACTTTTGGTGACATTGACCTCAGTACCTAGTTATAGCTGTTACATTAGTACCTAATACTTACAGGCATTACCTTGCAGGACATCAACTATTGAGTTTAAAGCAAATAACTCTTGATTTGGTAAAGGTCATAGTTTCCAAATGTGCTTTCATTTGAATTGTTCTAGTGCTTACACAAGTCTTTCATTATTTTTTACAACACAATTTCTCATTAAATAAAATGATGCGATATTTACCGCTGGAAAGTAATTTCAAAACAAAATTTGATTCACTGGTTGACTTAATTGAACCTGATGTGTTGCACTCACATGACTTTCTCTACTCTTGTACTAACCATTCTTACAAACTCTTATTCCTATATCTTCTTCGCGTTAGTTGATATAAACATTGGCTGAAATTATCTTATTGCTTATTTCCTTGTAGGTACAAGGGGAATATGGGAATACAGTAGGCTGTGAGCGATAGTCAAATCTTTTTAAAGCTTTCAAATTCTTCTCTCTTTGCACGGCTAACATATAAAAAATGAATTACTGTTTCACTTGACGAAAGTTTGTTTTCCAAGACTCACAGAAATAACAAGGAATATCTTCTAAATAGTTCACTCTACAAAAAAATTTATTCGGGCATAAATTGTGTGTTTTAGCAAGATCTATGTTTTTGTATAGTAAGATGTGGTCTATCTCTTACGGTTTACCAGTTATGCAAAAGTCGTCCAGTGTAAATAAGACTACATGGGCTATAACCAGAAAATTCAAAATATACAGTTAATTTGTCATACAAATATCTTAAAAACATGGCATTTTATCACACTCACGCACACGCATGCGCGCACAGACACGCGCGCGCGGACGTTTTTCTAAAGATGCTTTTTTTGATTCAGGGGGCCTCAAAACAATTCCATCGAATTTTCGGTTGGAACACAATATTTCCTCTACTTACCATACGTTGTAGAGAAAGTAACAATAACCTAAAATATATTTGTTTCGATTTGTGTATACTAAGTTCAGTCTTAGGTTTGTCCGCGTCAAAACAAACCCATGTGACCAGTGCACCGTGGTACAACACGGTAGTAATGCGTGCAGGGAAGTAGTCCCATCCTAGTAATCTGAGTTTTAGAATGAACTTATCGTTAAATGATGTAATATTCCACACAGATACCTAAGAGGTTAATTAACGCTGATGTATACTGATTAACAGAACTACAAGTCCCAACATGCAACTCGTGTGAATTACCTGATATCCGAGTATTGTTTACAGCCAGCAGTTGTTATTTAGAATCATGGCGGACGGCCGCGGTGAATTTGCTGTTGCGTCTTCGTCGACTTCTGCAAAGCATAACGCGGGAAAGCCATTGACTAGTGGTGAAAAAAACAATAGTGTTTAACGTGTATTATAAGTTGTGTGAGAAATATCCAACTGTTCCCGTCAAAGAAGTAGCGAAATTAACTTCTGAGTTCACCGGTTTTTCGAGTACCATTATAAACAGTGCTCGCAAAGAAAAGTAATAATTATGACATGTACCTCGTTTATTTTGTTGTGACTATCAATCTTATCGTCTCTAGTTACATGTTAGTCACTCTTTAAATTGACGGAATAAGGGATCCTATCCTTTCTGTTACGTATCGCACGCACTCACCACATGGTTGTGACAGTATTTCTGGCGCGAATGGCGGAAGGATAAATTATAACTGTGCACTGGCCACCTGGGTTCATTTTCGCGCGGATCAACCTTAGAATGAATAGATAGTAGTTCGACTTACTCAGCACTGCCAACTGAGGGAAATGAAACCCAAGAATTACATGTATTTCCAACTTCTCTTGTTATAACAAAAGGCCAGTTTGTAATCTCAAATAAATCTCGTTTTAACAAACAACTTTTCTTCTGCAAAAAAATTAATTATTAAAAGAACAATTGTTAAAAACAGTTGTCAAATTGAAATAGAGTGATAGTTTGATTGTTAATAGATTGTAATGTATAATACATTTTTTCAGCGATTTAGGATATATAGTTGGTGACACTGATTAAATAAAAGAACGAACTAGTGATAATTTGCACAAAACAAAAAAAAAAAAAAAATGGGTTGATAATTCGTATATGATAATTTAACGCCTCTATGTAGAAATAGACAACAGAATTTGTAAAACATTTGCTGACTGTTTATATGTGTCAGTTATTTTCAATTCTATGACAGTATTAGATGCAGAAATGAGTTTCCCAGAAAGGTCCGTAGTAGTAAGAAATATGTCCTCAAAAATTAAATATGTGAAAACTTATAGTGCACGTGTTATTAAAACAAAGAATTTGTGGAACCTTTCCTTTATTGGTAACTCTATACTAATTTAAAATAGAACAATGTGCAGCAATGTGTCAATAATGATTTTGATTGATCAACTTCTTCACTAAAAGCTCCATATCAAAGACGTACATAGACAAGTTTTGGGTTCTATATACCGCACAAAGGATGGAATTCATCCAAGTGTTATTTTAACTACATCGTAAACGATAATAAAAACGCTGAAAAAAGTTCTCTCCCCTTTGCTGTAGTTTTCTTATGAATATGCCATGCGATTAACAATGTTGTTGTCATGCTGGCGCCGCCCTGCTGCTTTCTCATTGGTTGGAATTTCCTTTTGCAGATGAAAATTCCTTGCTTGGTATTGGCGAGACACGAGGTAAAACCCGGCTCCGTCAAATTCATCATGGTCTCCGTCTTTACCACCTTGTAAAATGACTTCAATTTATGTTTCCCTTAGGCGAGGGTTTAACTACCAATGTTGGTAATTACAGCGATGGCGCCTAATTTTAAATGTCATTCACCTTTTGGGGCTCAGGTAACTTGCTCCTGTCGGAAGTCGAATTTGGACTTGCAGATGCAGCATTAAAAATGTATTTGGACCACTAATTACAAAACTCTAATGTGAACGTTTGTAGAAGTGGTTTTATTGCATGCTAGCTGGTTTATCCGACATTGCACCATTAACTTTTCTAAACTTCAATAATGAATTAATTAATTGTATTTACTTCCTACGTTCTTTTTGCAATTATTGTCTAACTATCTTGAGTATTTTCATAGTCAATCGTTCCCTTTACTCCTTATGCCTATTTCCCACGGTCCAAAGCATTGTGTATAACAAAAACGCATCGTGAGACATCAAGAGTTAGATATAATTTCTATCCTATATTTTGTATCCAACCTGTTTGTATACAGTGCGATTGAGTTGCGCCTAATTAACTTGAAAATAGCCAACAGCGTCTGTAACGTAGCAAGATGGCGGACTGCGCAGATATGTAGTCAGCTGTTGTGTATGTACGGCTCGTGGCACTTTTAATGCCATGGATATTTTAATAAAACGTTTAATTTTTCTGGAAGATTCATTAACGATTTCCGTGACCATTAACATATATTACTTGAGGTGGTTATTACTAGGGCCCGCATTTTTAGGTTCTTAAAGTTAGCTTTTTAGTTATTTTTGTACCTTAAAGAAGTTTTTTTTTTTTTTTAGTTCTTTAACCTCCTGAAATAGTTTTTATATTATTATTGTTTATTAACTTTATTATTGTCCTCTTTTTATAGCAATGTTGCTGATATGCCCTGTAGATCCTTTGTGCTGCTCAAAATGCGATTTTTGGCCAGAGGGTACCTGGAAAATACGTAAATAAAATTATAGTTCATACGCTATGTGCATTATAACACGTGTTTAATCCTTACCTGATTTCCAGCATTCGAGAACAGATCGTACAGGTTCTCCTGTACACAGCACCTAGCCGCTTAATGCGACTTTATCTGTGCAGTATAGAAGGTGTTCATATTTGTTCAAGCTTTTGTGTCTGTGGGCATGGTTTCTTTCGCTTTTGGCAGACTTGGCAAAATATTACTTTGCCATTTCTGGTGAAATTCGGATCGTTACCTATCCACTGACGAATCAACCCCTTCGAGATGAGCTGACTTCAGGCAGACACTGGCTCCTTAAATTACCTGTCTAATCTAAGGAAAAATTGACTTCTAACGATGTAGTAATTGTATTTATTAACAATACACGATAGCCGACTGAACACAACGGATACTCTTTTTAAACTGATTGATTTGAGTTTATGGCGGGTTCTTCTAATGACCCCTTTCCCCTCGACAACAATCCCCGCATTCCTTGCTTGCAACAATACAGAGCTTGGTCCCACACAGCTAAATACAAACAGTTGCCAATTGCATTGTTACTACTCTTCTAAGCATACATAAGCGAAAAGACGTAGCAAAGATGTAACAGTCGAAGTTCATTCACAATTTCATAAACATTTCATTTTCCCATTTTAAAATAAAGTTTTTTTGTTTTTTTTTTTGTTTTTTTTTTTAATTTTAATTTTAAAATAAATAGGAGATTTAGTCTCTTTTAGGCTTTGAAGTCTCATTTAGCCATTTTTAGGTTTTATAAGATTCAAGTATTTGGCTTCAATGATCATGAAACAGATAATTAAATTAAACCACTGCAGTTAATTATCAAGGAATAAAATAGTTAAAAATCTAAGAATCCGGGCCCTAGTTATTAAATAATAAGAAATCCAGTTAACAGTATGTTTAAATTTTATGTTATGAAATGAGTTCAAATCTCCTGTCCATCCATGCTAAGATTAAAACCATTACAATTGTTTCTCACCTATTTCCTGCTTCCCATATTAGTGTTCTGAGGTGTAATTTTGCCTTCCACATGATGTAAAATGTTGAGAAATAAATCTTCGCAAATTCATAGAAAACTGCGATAGTTTTCCAGGTCCTCTAACCTCAATTCGTTTTCTAGTAGACCCAATACGCTTCGGCCCGTGCCCTGTTCTCTTCTTTGTAACCATGACCGTGTCTACCATCTTTTTGTATATCTTTTCTTCCTATTGAGACTCGCGGAAATATATTTGCGTCCACCATGTTTATTTCTCACGGCTGCTACGTGAACTGTTATTTGTATTGGACCAAAATTAATCATAGAGTGACAGACACTGTTTCATTTGTGTGTAATTCCATAGGATACAATACGTTTGGTCAAAAAGTTGGAGCTTGGGACACCAGCTTTATAATTGTAACTTCGTACATTCGCGCCAGAAATACTGTCACAACCATGTGTTGAGTGCATGCGATACGTAACAGAAAGGATACGATCCCTTATTCCGTCAATTTAAGGAGTGACTAACATGTAACTAGAGACGATAAGATTGATAGTCACAACAAAATAAACGATGCACATGTCATAATTATTACTTTTCTTTGCGAGCACTGTTTATACTGCTACTCGAAAAACTGGTGAACTCAGAAGTTAATTTCGCTACTTCTTTGACGGGAACAGTTGGATATTTCTCACACAACTTATAATACACGTTAAACACTATTGTTTTTTTCACCACTAGTCAATGGTTTTCCCGCGTTATGCTTTGCCTAAGTCGACGAAGACGCAACAGCAAATTCACCGCGGCCGTCCGCCATGATTCTAAATAGCAACTGCTGGCTGTAAACAATACTCAGATATCAGGTACTCACACGAGTTGCATGTTGGAACTTGTAGCTCTGTTTATCAGTATACATCAGCGTTAATTAACCTCTTAGGTATCTGTGTAGAATATTGCATCATTTAACGATAAATTCATTCTAAAACTCAGATAACTAGGATGGGACTACTTCCCTGCACGCATTGCTACCCTGTCGTACCACGGTGCACTGGTCACATGGGTTTGTTTTGACGCGGACAAATCTAAGACTGAACCTAGTATACATCATTTTCACACAATACAGAATCCCTAACATCTACCATATGAAGGGTTGGGTTTTTCCCGTTCCGAAGCCAAAGCATTACTGAAACTGCTGCTTCCATCTGTTTTTGGGTCTTCCTCGTGGCTTGCTCGCAGCGGTAGACGCTCACCACGGGACATTCTGCCCGACTCGCTAGCGTGATGGTTAGCTCAAAAGGTCGCTAGTTCAAATCTCGCTTAGATAGAGGCCCCCTGAATCCAAGAAAAGCATTTTTAGAAAAAGGTCCGTCTGTGTGTCAGTCTGTGGACAGCATAACTCAAAAACGAAAAGTCGGTTAAAAGCCAAACTTGGTATTTAAGTTTAATGTCTTTCAAGGATGTGACACGAAGATTTTGAAGAAAATAGCCCCACCCTAAACTACCCTTCACATGGAAAATTTTGATTTTCTTGAAAATGGCAGTAACGATTTTGATTAAAATGTCATATGTTTGAGATATGTTTATGACAAATGAAATGTATATCTTGAATTTTCTGCCTATAGCCCCTGTAGTCGTATTTACTCTGGACGACTTTTGCATAACTGGTAAACCGTTAGAGGTGGACAAAATCTTGCACTACAAAAAATGTAGATCTTGCTAAAATACACAATTTATGTCTCAATAAATTTTCTTGTAGGGTGAACCATTTCGGAGATATTCCTTGTTATGTGTGTGAGTTTTGGAAAGCTTAGAACTTTAGCGAAATGCAACAACGTTGTTAATTTTTTTATATGTTAATCGTGCAAAGAGAACGGAATCTCAAAGGTCACAAAGGCTTCTGTATTCTAATATTCCCCTTGTACCTACAAGGACATAAGCAATAAGATACTTTGTACGAATGTTTATTTTAACAAACACGAAGAAGATATAGGAATAAGAGTTTGTAAGAATGTTTAGTACAGAAGTAGAGAAAGTCATGTGAGTGCAACACATCAGATTTTTCTTTTTTCCAGCGTAGATCTTTGCTATTTATTTGGATGAGTATATAAAGCAGACTGGGGATTGTATATCTCCTGCTACTTGCCACAATGTGAAGTGCAGTTTCAGTCCTTGGCTTGGCTGCTTTAAATAAGTATTTTTATCTCCGACGCAAAACACGTTTGTGCATACCACGAAGTACGTCTGAGAATTATTTGGCTGATTCCTTGATATCAGAAAACGGAAAGTGCCACACAGTTGCCTCTTGCTGTAATGAATCAAACCACTGCCATCTGTGCCACGAATTCCGAACTAAGGAAGGCAGGTTATTCCAGACGCGTGGCTCGCAATAAACTATGTGATCAGCAGAGAACCATTGGGTTTTGCATTGTAGTTTGTTATTTACCGCTTACATTCTACAAACATGGGCGTCGGCAGACTTTTTTCAGGGGGGGGGGGGGGTCACATGTTACAAGGTTGGAATCAAACAATATTAATTCATTATTCGGTTGTCAAATATTAGTGTTTGTTGCGGCTAACCGTATTAATTTGTGCTAAATAAAAATTGTTCTTTACATCAAAATTACAATAGTTTAAGAAACTGAAATTTAAAGTCTCTATATTTTATAGATATGAAACCAATACTTTACATGTAATTAAGGGTGTTTATGTAATTACCACTTACAATCCCAGCACAATCTATTTTATAGTTTTTATAGGAATGTATTATTCAATTTATTCACAATACGAAAATACCTTAATATTAAAAATATTCCATGTGCATCGAAAACTAAAATACTACAAGTTTTATTTTATAAACCCTATTTGCCCAATAAACGCCATCAATATCTGGCAGGAAGAAAAAATAATTAATTTTAAAGTAGGTAATTAATTTCTTTGCTTTGATGAATATTGAAAATATTTTTACCTACACCTTTTGTGTGTATTTAATTTTTCAAAGCTAAACAAATTTTTGAGTTCTTGAAACCAAAGACTGAAGTTGAAATCACATAAATGGAGCACATGCTGAAAAACTTCTGGGAGTACAGCACAAAATTTAATGCCCATGGAGCAAATAGTGTATTAAAAATGTTGTTTTCTAGTGCCTTGCATCTGGCAATGAAGCCATTAGCTAATTAAAAATGTAAATTCCAGAAAACCCAAATTTTGTATACACATGCATCATGAGTCAAGATTACCTTCTTTCCCTCTTTGTCTAGTCTCTCTCTCTCTCTCCTCATATTCATAGCTTAACCACTTCTTCCCGCTAAATTTGGCTATTTTTTAGCCCTTTAGACCCATATTTTTTTCAAATGTCAGCAATTTAAGCAGAAAGGGCACATTCAAATGTAGCCCTAGGCCTTTAAAATGGTGGAATCTAAGAAAACTTTACTGCCAACCGATGACAGAAATTTTGGGGAACGTTTATATGCATAAACCCAAAAATCGTCAATTTGATAAATGTTCGGTTATTTCTCAGTCCCAGGTCCCTTAATAATTAATCAACGATTGATTGCACATTAAACGCATTAATTTATACGCGACGTCCATGTTTACAAATGAAATACCGCGAAAACAAAACAGCAAACATTCATGCTGTTTGACTTCCCAACACATCACAAAATGTTCTGAAAATAACCTGAGCATAGAAAAATGGAGGTTAGGTAGTTGACCAAGATTTCAATGTAAAAACTGTTGTGCAGTCAGTGACTTTATTTACTCACCACTGTACAAACTGTTCTTATGAACTCTTATTTCAGATAAACCCCACTAGTGAAAAGCATAAGCATTTGAGAATTCAAATCAATAATAAGGAAATGATAAAAAAATTATTTCCACAAATTGTATGTTTTAACGAGATCTACATTTTTTATGTAGTAAGATTTTGTCTGTCTCTTATAGTTTATAGTTATATGTCAATTATTCAGAATGAAGAGGACCTCAAAGGTTATTGGGTACCAGAAAATGTAATATACCTATGTATATACTATTATTTATTTATGCCAACAAACTTACTGCTGATAACATACACTATTCAGTTGCTTTTAACATAAGACCGACGTTCCACTCAGAGGAGTCGTTATAGACATTTCTATGGAATATTTATCACAATTACAGAAATGAAGACAAACTGAATACCTCGTAGAACAGGTATTAAATGCATAACTGCTATAAAAGGTAATTTGATTATTGCGCATAAGATGCTTCCTTTCCATGCGATGCATTTCCCTAATATGTTCTCGGCTTGTTGCTACAGTTCTAAAAATAACGTGTTTGTGTTTAAGTTTCATACACGTCTGCATTGTTTTCACTCGCAAAAAACTGAAGGTTATGTTTGTTTCGTGCAGTTCTACGTCCTTCATCGACGCGGCGGCATATTGGTTTCACGTGTTTTGTTCCTTTTCCACTGCCCAGCGCAATTTTTGCCCTTGAATGAGATTCCCAACACGATTGTTTGTTACGGAATGCGCCTTGTATTACCCCACCCAGTTCATGGCCGTACAATATTTCGTTTTAAAAATGCCTTCTGCGTCCTCACTAGCCGTTCCCATTTTAGTCATCAAGAATGCGCGAAAAAACCAAACGCTCTATGTGAATTTTCTTGATGTAGGTTCCGAGATGGCGATGCGCAATTTAATGATGGCTATCTCGATTCGTTCTTGTTTTTATTGGCTTCCACAACAAAGCGTCGGTAATTAGGTATACGTGGCAATACTGCCCAGCTGCACACGTGCTTCGTATCATTTCGGAAATATTTTTAAACCAAAATAGTTCGCTTATTAGAAAAGCAGAAATGGAAGTGGTAATCTTTTTTTCACCCATAAGATAACTTTATTGTATAATTGCATACAATATAGGCGTGCATAAATTTTAATTTTTTAAACAAATAACATGAAACTTGTAATCAGGTACTCATCCAACGACAAGCCTCAAGATGGGTTATAATCATAAAACGGTATGTCGTTTTCGTCTTCAGAGCGGTAGGTCAGATGGTAGGTTATTGGCTTTATCAGAGGATTTTTATGATTTTCGAATGTTCTTTGAATGTAATTCATAAGGAGCAACGTCTGATGTGAGACAAATGTGTGGTTTACCAGGAGAAATACGAACTGGTTTGAGAATTTAATGCCATTCTGGCAGTTTGTCACAATAGTTTAGTGGTTAGAGCAGCCGCCCGGTAAGCGCAAGGTCTGTGGTTCAAATCCCAGTTGCGGAATTGAATTTTTAAGTTCCAGTTCTACCTCTCGTGAACCTTGATATTTAAGTTCAACATCTGTCAAGGATTTGATACAAACCCAAAGATTTTAAACTAAATCTCCTTACCCTAAACTATCCTTTGCATGGAAAATTGTTTATTATTTTAACAGAAATGACTAAGGATTTTTATTAAATACTATACTTATTATTTGAATGACAAAATGTATATCTTGAATTTTCCACAAATAGCATACGAAGTCCTCTTCATTCTGAATGGCTTATATAATTGGTAAACCATGACAGAAAAAAAAAATTACTAAACAATGTAGATTTCATTAAAGCACATAATTTGTATTAAATAGATATTTTTGTAGTGTTCACAATTTCCGAGATACTTTTAATAGTTGGCTTACATTTCCAAATACTGGCTATCGCTTTACCTAATGCATTCAACAGTGCGTGTATTGAAAGCTTAATTAACAATTATAATTAGCTTGTAAGAGTTGTTCATTGAACAGTACTGAAAATCATGTTTTCTAATACTCATTTCATTTGAAAATGCTAACAGCACTGTCCCAAACGAGGAGCAGCCTGTGTGCCAGCTAGGTCCACCATGGAACGAGTGAGCACGCTGCATGGAGTTCAGGAGGTCAGCGTGGTGGAAGCCTGCGAATGTCGAGGGCCTTCTCCCTGCAAGAGATATCCACACGAAGTGCTGCTGTTCCCTGGCACGCCATTCGAGACGCACTTAGATGTGGGAACATGTGCTGGCAACAGTTGCGACGGTAGCAGTTGTCAGCCTATCAGAAACAAAACTGCCAGCATACCAGGATCCAATGGCGTGCAGTGCCACTCGGTCATAGAGGAGTGTGGCTGTGTGGGTTCGTGCTACAGAATGCGTTCTCTGGAGACCGTGTACGACTATACGGGCGCATCAGAGAATAACACACAACCTGCTGTCAAGGTTAGTAAGCAACTATGGCAAGAGTCAGGTAAAATATCCAGAAAATATCACCCTTCCAGTCATCGATTTCGCCTGCATTTCACATCACCCTCTTCCTCACTATCATACCTGGTCCTTGGCTGACCACGCACTTCCAGGTCTTCACTCTGTCCGGTCTATAGGTTCCGCATCCCCCAGAAGGGGCCGAAGAACCACCCTTAGCCGAAAAGGGCCTTAAGATTCCGCCCATCATAGCGGACTCTTTTACAAATCACATTAGGATCATGAAACTTCTTGCGGCCAAATTGGTCAAGGGTTTCGAAGCACAAAGGAAGCCAAGAAAGGTTCATATCCGAACCTACACGTCCGAAGATTTCGAACGGGCGAAGCAAGTCCTTAGAGAGGAGCAGATTCATTTCTACTCCTACTCAATCCAGCGTCCTAACGTTGAAAGACGCATTATTAGGGGACTCTCCTCTGAGTGTACACCAGAGGAAATTACCCAGGCACTCCTAGAGGAGCATAACATCAAAATCTCAGCTGCAGCGCAACTGAGAAAAACTATTTGGACCGAGGAGGGGTCCAAAAAAGTACCTATGCCACTATACCTAGTGGTAGTAGATAAAGTCATGGACCAGCAGATACAACCCATAGACGCCATACGCACCTTGTTCCACACTGTGGTCAAGGTGGAGCGATTCTATGGGCAAAATGGCCCAGCCCAATGCCGAAGGTGCATGGGCTTTCACCACTCCAGCCAAGCATGCGAACGAAAGCTCGCATGCTTACGCTGTGCTGGGGAGCACCTCGTCGCAAATTGCGACAAAGAGGAAAAGGAGTGTGCCAATTGCCACAAACCCCATGTAAGTGTGTACAAGGGGTGTGAAGTGCGGCAAAAAATTATAGATAACCGCCGCCGCGGTCCCAAAAATGTGGCACCAGTCCGTGCTGGGGTGAGCTTTGCCGCCTCCCTTAAACAGGCTGAGCAAATTGTGCAACAAGTAGAACATGCACAAACCACACCCGCACAGGCACAAACTGTGCAAACTTCGCAAGACCATAGCGAAAAGGAGAGTGTAGCTCCACCTCCCCGCCCCTCTCGCGAAAAGCGAGAGAGGAAGCAAAGAAAGGCTGAAAAACAACAGTCAGCTCTTCTTGAGCAAATGACTGCTTCAGACGCAGTCACCGCCACTGCCGAGGAACCCACCCCGGCCCCAACCCCACGAGCCCAACCGGCACGAGCCACTCCGGTGGCCCCATTGACCTCACTTGGAGGTGTTATATCCTCGGCAGACCTAGAGGAATTTAGGACCCTGTCCAACTGGTTCGGGGACATGATTAAACGGACACTTCCCATTTTGAGGAAGTGTATGCAGACACTAACGGACGCCAATGTTGACGTCCTACAAAAACACCAGATCCTGCTGCAAACACTAGAGCAGCTGTTCCCTAGATCCACCCAGTAATGGCCTACCGCGTCGTGCGTAGACCATTACGAGCCGCTTTCTGGAATGCCAACGGCGTCAGGGAACAACGTCCAGGCATTCTAGAATTTGTACAGTCCTACGGGATCGACATCCTCATGGTGACCGAAACACACCTGCATGCTGGTATACACTTCTCGCTGCCAAGTTACGTCGCCCATCGGTCTGATCGGGTCGGCCGACAGGGCGGAGGTACAGCAATTTTCATCAAAAGCATCATCACCCATACACCCTTCCCTCTTCCTGCCCTTCAACATGTGGAAGCTACTGCCATTAGGCTTGCCATTGGTGGAGTGGACACTTTGTTGATTGCGGCTTACGACCCTCCAGATCATCGCTTCTATGAAGCAGATTACACCACACTCCTCAACCTACACCCAGTAGTCTGCATCGCTGGAGATCTCAACGCGAAGCATGGGCTCTGGCACAGTCGCATTAGCAACCAGAGGGGGCGAGGGCTCTACCGCCTCATCAGCGGAGACCCAAACCTCGTCGCGCACGGGCCGAGAGGTCCTACATTCCATCCGGCCCGCGGCAGGCCTGACGTCTTAGACATCATGATCACCAAGAACATGCCATTACATTTTGACCTCTCGGTAGTAAATGAGCTGGATTCTGACCATGACCCTGTTGTGGTAGATTCCACCATAGCCATGCCAGCTCTGTTAAACTCAGACTGGACATTTGAGACCGACTGGGATGCAGCAGTCCTAGAACTTAACCGTTCCGTCGACCCTCGACCTCGCATCGATGATATCGAGGCGCTGGAAGAGGCAGCGTCGGACTTTTCCCATCAGATCCTAAATGCGGTACGCGCACACACCCACCGCATTCCCACCAACACCCCAGACCCTAGAACCATACCAACAGAACTCCGACAGTTGATAAAAGCCAAGGCAACTGTTCGGAAGCTATGGCAGCGTTTCCGCCATCCCAGGATAGGAGCAGTCTACCAGAGGTTCAAATCCCTGGTAAGGCGACTGCTCCGTGCGCATAGAACATCAGCCTGGGAAAATACAATGCAAACTGTAGATCTACAGGAAAAGAAACCCTGGCGGATTATAAAGGCCTTGAGGAAGGACAAGGCCCTATACCAGCATCCTCTGCACGGCACTCGTGGGAGACTCGCTTTTGAGCCCGACGAGAAGGCCACTGTGTTCGCGGATCACCTTGAGGTACAGTTTGAACCCCGGGAGGACCCGCAAGACGAAGACTTTACCGAACTCGTGGATGCAACCGTGGATTACCTCTATGAGGAACCACGGCGGCTACATGAGAGAATCCATCTCCCTATAATCACCCCGAAAGCGGTGATTTCCGAAATCCTAAGTCTGAACCCACACAAATCCCCTGGACATGACGGCGTCACGGCGCTCATGCTTCAGCACCTACCCAAAAAGGCTGTGGTTCGTTTGACTCGGATCTTCAATGCATGCCTCCGTCTCCGCTACTTTCCGGTTTTCTGGAAGGAAGCGAGGGTGGTATGTCTATTGAAGCCGACCAAAAACCCAGTCTTTCCTAACAACTACCGTTCCATCAGCATTCTCCCAATCGTCTCAAAAGTTTTTGAGCGGTTGCTCCACTCCCGCCTATTACCTCTGTTTGAGGAGAGGCAACTCCTACCGGATCACCAGTTTGGTTTTCGTCGGGGTCATTCCACGTCCATGCAGTTGCTGCGTGTGGCCGAGATGGTATCCCTGGGATTCCAGGGAAACATCAAGACCGTAGCGGTGCTGCTGGATGTGGAAAAGGCTTTCGCCACAACTTGGCACCAGGGCCTTCTGTACAAACTTAAGCAGGCAAACATCCCTCCACCATATCTCACTATCCTTAGCAGTTTCCTTCAGGACCGCACTTTCAGAGTGAAAGTGGAAGGCAAACTGTCTACCAAAAGACAAATAGCGGCCGGAGTCCCAGAGGGCAGTGTACTCTCCCCGCTACTCTTCGCAGCTTACATGTCCGATTTCCCCACGGAACAACACACTGCGACCTGCCAGTATGCGGACGACGTCCTCATCATGGCACAGAACAAAAATGTGAGATATTGCCTCCCTCCCCTTCAACGACAACTCGACGCCGTCGACCGTTGGAGTGAAAAGTGGAGAATGGCTATTAGTCCGGGGAAAAGCTCCGCTCTCCTCCTTGGTAAGGTTCGCAATTGGCGACCGGATCGGTCACTTCGGCTCAGGCGGAGAAATATCCCATGGGTAACCTCTGCCAAATACTTAGGCGTCGTCCTCGATCGCGGGCTAACATATGCCCCACACGTCCGCGCAAAGGCCAAAGTTGGTCACGCTGCGCTCAGACAGCTCTACCCTATCCTCAGATCTACTATGCCAAACCACCTTAAATTAAGGATTTACCGGGCCATCATTCCGCCCATGATCCTTTATGGCTGCGAAGCCTGGGGATCAGCTGCACCTTCACATATCATCAAACTCCAGTCGGTGCAGAACAGGGCACTTAGAATGATCTTCAATACCGGACGTAGATTCCCATCTCACATCCTACATACCCAAACAGGACTTCCTTACATCGAGGACATGGTAAAGGAGCGATCCCGAACCATGTACTCGAAAATCAACTCCCACACCAATCAGCTGGTACGGGTATTAGGTCAATATGACCACTTAGCACCTAGAAGGAAGAAAAGCTACCGCTTACCCAAGGACGTCCTTGGATAAGGGTAACGCCACTCCCATCCTCCAACACATCATTACCCATCACCTATTCCTGCCCCCTTTCTGTATCCTGAATTAGGTATACAGAAAGTAACCTTTGCCCAGAACAAACACGCACGACAATACACAGACAACCTCCCATATCGCACAGATAAAGCCGCAAGAGCGGCTAGGTGCTGTGCGAAAAGACACACCGTACAGGAGTACCTGTACGACCTGATAATGGTTATGGTTCTGGTTCTGGTTCTGGATCAATTCATTAGTTTTTTTAAAAAAAAAAAAAAAGCTTTATAGAATTTTGTCCATATTTAATAAATTAAATGCAATAAATCCCATGGAGTTCATAGATTTTAATCGACGAGACTCTGTAACAACGGCTGGCCCCGTGGTGCAGTTGGTAGAGCACCTGGCTGCTGTGCTAGGGGTCCGGGTTCAATTCCCGGTCGGAGTAGGAATTTTTCACCAGCCAAGATTATTCCTCATTCATCCCTGAGTCAGGAAGTACGAATGAGAGTGTGAATGTGTGTGTGTGAGAGAGAAAGAGAGAGAGAGTGAGAATTCAACATATAAAAACCCAAAAGACCGAAAACCTATTGTAACCCGAGTAACACCATTTGCCAATACGCAAGGCCGCCAATATGTCCTTGCTGTTAAAGGTGGGATATAAATGGAACAATATAAAAAAAAAGCTATGGGTGATTCCACCTTTCTTAATATTTTCCAATTTTTTTTATTCGCAGTGATAAAATCGTGTATTTGTTGTGAAATTCTGGCACCGAAGTTTAAAACACTCTAAGGCAGTTGTCAGAAACATACGGAAAACAGAACTTCAAAGCAAAATGAAAGTTTAACATAACATAAGCAATAGAAGAACTGCAAACCACAAAAGGGCATGAGACACACTAAATCTCAATGTCTTAGAGTGGCGCTTCTAACCCTCTATATAAGTATAGGCTGAAGGGATAGGCTAGTATAGGCTCACATAGGCTACACCAGATCTGTATACAAGTATAGGCTAAAGAGATAGGCTCCCATAGCCTACACCAGATCTGTATATAAGTATATGCTGAAGGGATAGGCTAGTATAGGCTCACATAGCCTACACCAGATCTGTATATAAGTATATGCTGAAGGGATAGGCTAGTATAGGCTCACATAGCCTACACCAGATCTATATATAAGCATAGGCTGAAGGGATAGGCTAGTATAGCCTCACATAGCCTACACCAGATGTGTATACAAGTATAGGCTGAAGAGATAGGCTAGTATAGGCTCCATAGCCTACACCAGATCGGCATACAAGTATAGTCTGAAGAGATAGGCTAGTATAGGCTCACATAGCCTACACCAGATCTGTATATAAATATTGACTGAGGAGATAGGCTGATATAGCCTCACATAGCCTACACCAGATCTGTATACAAGTATAGGCTAAAGAGATAGGCTAGTATAGGCTCACATAGCCTACACCAGATCTGTATACAAGTATAGGCTGAAGAGATAGGCTAGTATAGGCTCACATAGCCCACACCAGATCTGTATATAAGTATTGACTGAGGAGATAGGCTAGTATAGCCTCACATAGCCAACTCCAGATCGGTATACAAGTATAGGCTAAAGAGATAGGCTAGTATAGGCTCACATACCCTAAACTAGTTCTATATATAAGTATAGGCTGAAGAGATAGGCTAGTATAGGCTGACATAATCTACAGCAGATTTGTATATACGTTCAGGCTGAGGAGATAGGCTGGTATAGCCTCACATAGCCTACACTAGTTCTGTATACAAGTGTGGGCTAAAGAGATAGGCTAGTACAGGCTGACATAGCCTACACCAGATCTGTATGTAAGTATAGGCTAAAGAGATAGGCTAGTATAGGCTCACATAGCCTACACCAGATCTGTATATAAGTATTGACTGAGGAGATAGGCTAGTATAGCCTCACATAGCCTACACTAGATCTGTATACAAGTATAGGCTAAAGATATAGGCTAGTATAGGCTCACATAGCATTACACCAGATCTGTATATAAGTATTGACTGAGGAGATAGGCTAGTATAGCCTCACATAGCCTACACTAGATCTGTATACAAGTGTGGGCTAAAGAGATAGGCTAGTACAGGCTGACATAGCCTACACCAGATCTGTATGTAAGTATAGGCTAAAGAGATAGGCTAGTATAGCCTCACATAGCTTACACTAAATCTGAATATAAGTATAGGCTGAAGAGATAGGCTAGTATAGCCTCACATAGGCTACACCAGATCTGTATACAAGTATAGGCTAAAGGGATAGGCTAGTATAGGCTCACATAGCCTACACCAGATCTGTATATAAGTATAGGCTGAAGAGATAGGCTAGTATAGGCTGACATAATCTACAGCAGATTTGTATATACGTTCAGGCTGAGGAGATAGGCTGGTATAGCCTCACATAGCCTACACTAGTTCTGTATGCAAGTATAGGCTAAAGAGATAGGCTAGTATAGGCTCACATAGCCTACACCAGATCTGTATATAAGTATAGACTGAGGAGATAGGCTAGTGTAGGCTCACATAGCCTACACCAGATCTGTATATAAGTATAGGCTGAAGAGATAGGCTAGTATAGGCTGACATGATCTACAGCTGATTTGTATATACGTATAGGCTGAGGAGATAGGCTAGTATAGCCTCACATAGCCTACACTAGATCTGTATACAAGTATAGGCTAAAGAGGTAGGCTAGTATAGGCTCACATAGCCTACACCAGATCTGTATACAAGTATAGGCTAAAGGGATAGGCTAGTATAGGCTCACATTGCCTACACCAGATCTGTATACAAGTATAGGCTAAAGAGATAGGCTAGTATAGCCTCACATAGCTTACACTAAATCTTGTATATAAATATAGGCTGAAGAGATAGGCTAGTAGAGGCTCACATAGCCTACAGCAGATCTGTATATAAGTATCGGCTAAAGAGATAGGCTAGTATAGCCTCACATAGCTTACACTAAATCTGTATATAAGTATAGGCTGAAGAGATAGGCTAGTATAGGCTCACATAGCCTACACCAGATCTGTATATAAGTATTGACTGAGGAGATAGGCTAGTATAGCCTCACATAGCCTACACTAGATCTGTATACAAGTATAGGCTAAAGATATAGGCTAGTATAGGCTCACATAGCCTTACAATAGATCTGTATATAAGTATTGACTGAGGAGATAGGCTAGTGTAGCCTCACATAGCCTACACTAGATCTGTATACAAGTATAGGCTCACATAGCCTTACACCAGACCTGTATATAAGTATTGACTGAGGAGATAGGCTGGTATAGCCTCACATAGCCTACACTAGATCTGTATAAAAGTATGGGCTAAAGAGATAGGCTAGTACAGGCTGACATAGCCTACACCAGATCTGTATATAAGTATAGGCTAAAGAGATAGGCTAGTATAGCCTCACATAGCTTACACTAAATCTGTATATAAGTATAGGCTGAAGAGATACGCTAGTATAGCCTCACATAGCATACACCAGATCTGTATATAGTAGAAGGCTAAAGAGATAGGCTAGTATAGGCTCACATAGCCTACACCAGATCTGTATACAAGTATAGGCTGAAGAGATAGGCTAGTATAGCCTCACATAGCCCACACCAGATCTGTATATAAGTATTGACTGAGGAGATAGGCTAGTATAGCCTCACATAGCCAACTCCAGATCGGTATACAAGTATAGGCTAAAGAGATAGGCTAGTATAGGCTCACATACCCTAAACTAGTTCTATATATAAGTATAGGCTGAAGAGATAGGCTAGTATAGGCTGACATAATCTACAGCAGATTTGAATATACGTATAGGCTGAGGAGATAGGCTAGTATAGCGTCACATAGCCAACTCCAGATCGGTATACAAGTATAGGCTAAAGAGATAGGCTAGTGTAGGCTCACATAGCCTACACCAGATCTGTATGTAAGTATTGGCTGATGAGATAGGCTAGTATAGGCTCACATACCCTACACCAGATCTGTATATAAGTATTGGCTGATGAGATAGGCTAGTATAGGCTCAAAAAGCCTACATCAGATCTGTATACAAGTATAGGCTGAAGAGATAGGCTAGTATAGGCTCACATAGCCTACACCAGATCTGTATATAAGTATACACTGAAGAGATACGCTAGTATAGCCTCACATAGCCTACACCAGATCGGTGTATAAGTAGTGACTGAGGAGATAGGGTGGTATAGCCTCACATAGCCTACACCAGATCTGTATACAAGTATAGGCTAAAGAGATAGGCTAGTATAGCCTCACATAGCCTACACCAGATCTGTATACAAGTATAGGCTAAAGGGATAGGCTAGCATAGGCTCACATAGCCTACACCAGATCTGTATATAAGTCTAGACTGAGGAGATAGGCTAGTGTAGGCTCACATAGCCTACACCAGATCTGTATATAAGTATAGGCTGAAGAGATAGGCTAGTATAGGCTGACATGATCTATACGTATATACGTATAGGCTGAGGAGATAGGCTAGTATAGCCTCACATAGCCTACACTAGATCTGTATACAAGTAAAGGCTAGTATAGGCTCACATAGCCTACACCAGATCTGTGTATAAGTAGTGACTGAGGAGATAGGGTGGTATAGCCTCACATAGCCTACACCAGATCTGTATACAAGTATAGGCTAAAGAGGTAGGCTAGTATAGGCTCACATAGCCTACACCAGATCTGTATACAAGTATAGGCTAAAGGGATAGGCTAGTATAGGCTCACATTGCCTACACCAGATCTGTATACAAGTATAGGCTAAACAGATAGGCTAGTATAGCCTCACATAGCTTACACTAAATCTTGTATATAAATATAGGCTGAAGAGATAGGCTAGTAGAGGCTCACATAGCCTACAGCAGATCTGTATATAAGTATAGGCTAAAGAGATAGGCTAGTATAGCCTCACATAGCTTACACTAAATCTGTATATAAGTATAGGCTGAAGAGATAGGCTAGTATAGGCTCACATAGCCTACACCAGATCTGTATATAAGTATTGACTGAGGAGATAGGCTAGTATAGCCTCACATAGCCTACACTAGATCTGTATACAAGTATAGGCTAAAGATATAGGCTAGTATAGGCTCACATAGCATTACACCAGATCTGTATATAAGTATTGACTGAGGAGATAGGCTAGTATAGCCTCACATAGCCTACACTAGATCTGTATACAAGTGTGGGCTAAAGAGATAGGCTAGTACAGGCTGACATAGCCTACACCAGATCTGTATGTAAGTATAGGCTAAAGAGATAGGCTAGTATAGCCTCACATAGCTTACACTAAATCTGTATATAAGTATAGGCTGAAGAGATAGGCTAGTATAGCCTCACATAGGCTACACCAGATCTGTATACAAGTATAGGCTAAAGGGATAGGCTAGTATAGGCTCACATAGCCTACACCAGATCTGTATATAAGTATAGGCTGAAGAGATAGGCTAGTATAGGCTGACATAATCTACAGCAGATTTGTATATACGTTCAGGCTGAGGAGATAGGCTGGTATAGCCTCACATAGCCTACACTAGTTCTGTATGCTAGTATAGGCTAAAGAGATAGGCTAGTATAGGCTCACATAGCCTACACCAGATCTGTATATAAGTATAGACTGAGGAGATAGGCTAGTGTAGGCTCACATAGCCTACACCAGATCTGTATATAAGTATAGGCTGAAGAGATAGGCTAGTATAGGCTGACATGATCTACAGCTGATTTGTATATACGTATAGGCTGAGGAGATAGGCTAGTATAGCCTCACATAGCCTACACTAGATCTGTATACAAGTATAGGCCAAAGAGGTAGGCTAGTATAGGCTCACATAGCCTACACCAGATCTGTATACAAGTATAGGCTAAAGGGATAGGCTAGTATAGGCTCACATTGCCTACACCAGATCTGTATACAAATATAGGCTAAAGAGATAGGCTAGTATAGCCTCACATAGCTTACACTAAATCTTGTATATAAATATAGGCTGAAGAGATAGGCTAGTAGAGGCTCACATAGCCTACAGCAGATCTGTATATAAGTATCGGCTAAAGAGATAGGCTAGTATAGCCTCACATAGCTTACACTACATCTGTATATAAGTATAGGCTGAAGAGATAGGCTAGTATAGGCTCACATAGCCTACACCAGATCTGTATATAAGTATTGACTGAGGAGATAGGCCAGTATAGCCTCACATAGCCTACACTAGATCTGTATACAAGTATAGGCTAAAGATATAGGCTAGTATAGGCTCACATAGCCTTACAACAGATCTGTATATAAGTATTGACTGAGGAGATAGGCTAGTGTAGCCTCACATAGCCTACACTAGATCTGTATACAAGTATAGCCTCACATAGCCTTACACCAGACCTGTATATAAGTATTGACTGAGGAGATAGGCTAGTATAGCCTCACATAGCCTACACTAGATCTGTATACAAGTATGGGCTAAAGAGATAGGCTAGTACAGGCTGACATAGCCTACACCAGATCTGTATATAAGTATAGGCTAAAGAGATAGGCTAGTATAGCCTCACATAGCTTACACTAAATCTGTATATAAGTATAGGCTGAAGAGATAGGCTAGTATAGCCTCACATAGCATACACCAGATCTGTATATAGTAGAAGGCTAAAGAGATAGGCTAGTATAGGCTCACATAGCCTACACCAGATCTGTATAAAGTATAGGCTGAAGACATAGGCTAGTATAGGCTCACATAGCCCACACCAGATCTGTATATAAGTATTGACTGAGGAGATAGGCTAGTATAGCCTCACATAGCCAACTCCAGATCGGTATACAAGTATAGGCTAAAGAGACAGGCTAGTATCGGCTCACATACCCTACACTAGTTCTATATATAAGTATAGGCTGAAGAGATAGGCTAGTATAGGCTGACATAATCTACAGCAGATTTGTATATACGTATAGGCTGAGGAGATAGGCTAGTATAGCCTCACATAGCCAACTCCAGATCGGTATACAAGTATAGGCTAAAGAGATAGGCTAGTGTAGGCTCACATAGCCTACACCAGATCTGTATGTAAGTATTGGCTGATGAGATAGGCTAGTATAGGCTCACATAGCCTACACCAGATCTGTATATAAGTATTGGCTGATGAGATAGGCTAGTATAGGCTCAAATAGCCTACACCAGATCTGTATACAAGTATAGGCTGAAGAGATAGGCTAGTATAGGCTCACATAGCCTACACCAGATCTGTATATAAGTATAGACTGAAGAGATACGCTAGTATAGCCTCACATAGCCTACACCAGATCGGTTAATAAGTAGTGACTGAGGAGATAGGGTGGTATAGCCTCACATAGCCTACACCAGATCGGTATACAAGTATAGGCTAAAGAGATAGGCTAGTATAGCCTCACATACCCTACACCAGATCTGTATACAAGTATAGGCTAAAGGGATAGGCTAGTATAGGCTCACATAGCCTATACCAGATCTGTATATAAGTCTAGACTGAGGAGATAGGCTAGTGTAGGCTCACATAGCCTACACCAGATCTGTATAAAAGTATAGGCCAAAGAGATAGGCTAGTATAGGCTGACATGATCTATACGTATATACGTATAGGCTGAGGGTTAGGCTAGTATAGCCTCACATAGCCTACACTAGATCTGTATACAAGTAAAGGCTAGTATAGGCTCACATAGCCTACACCAGATCTGTGTATAAGTAGTGACTGAGGAGATAGGGTGGTATAGCCTCACATAGCCTACACCAGATCTGTATACAAGTATAGGCTAAAGAGGTAGGCTAGTATAGGCTCACATAGCCTACACCAGATCTGTATACAAGTATAGGCTAAAGGGATAGGCTAGTATAGGCTCACATTGCCTACACCAGATCTGTATACAAGTATAGGCTAAAGAGATAGGCTAGTATACCCTCACATAGCCTACACCAGATCTGTATACAAGTATAGGCTAAAGAGATAGGCTAGTATAGCCTCACATAGCCTACACCAGATCTGTATACAAGTATAGGCTAAAGAGATACGCTAGTATAGGCTCACATAGCCTACACAAGATCTGTATATAAGTATAGGCTAAAGAGATAGGTTAGTATAGGCTCACATAGGCTACACCAGATCTGAATACAAGTATAGGCTGAAGAGATAGGCTAGTGTAGCCTCACATAGCCTACACTAGATCTGTATACAAGTATAGGCTCACATAGCCTTACACCAGATCTGTATATAAGTATTGACTGAGGAGATAGGCTAGTATAGCCTCACATAGCCTACACTAGATCTGTATACAAGTACGGGCTAAAGAGATAGGCTAGTACAGGCTGACATAGCCTACACCAGATCTGTATATAAGTATAGGCTAAAGAGATAGGCTAGTATAGCCTCACATAGCTTACACTAAATCTGTATATAAGTATAGGCTGAAGAGATAGGCTAGTATAGCCTCACATAGGCTACACCAGATCTGTATACAAGTATAGGCTAAAGGGGTAGGCTAGTATAGGCTCACATAGCCTACACCAGATCTGTATATAAGTATAGGCTGAAGAGATAGGCTAGTATAGGCTGACATAATCTACAGCAGATTTGTATATACGTTCAGGCTGAGGAGATAGGCTGGTATAGCCTCACATAGCCTACACTAGTTCTGTATGCAAGTATAGGCTAAAGAGATAGGCTAGTATAGGCTCACATTGCCTACACCAGATCTGTATATAAGCATAGGCTGAAGAGATAGGCTAGTATAGGCTGACATGATCTACAGCTGATTTGTATATACGTAGAGGCTGAGGAGATAGGCTAGTATAGCCTCACATAGCCTACACTAGATCTGTATACAAGTATAGGCTGAAGAGGTAGGCTAGTATAGGCTCACATAGCCTACACCAGATCTGTATACAAGTATAGGCTAAAGAGGTAGGCTAGTATAGGCTCACATAGCCCACACCAGATCTGTATACAACAATAGGCTAAAGAGGTAGGCTAGTATAGCCTCACATAGCTTACACTAAATCTTGTATATAAATATAGGCTGAAGAGATAGGCTAGTAGAGGCTCACATAGCCTACAGCAGATCTGTATATAAGTATCGGCTAAAGAGATAGGCTAGTATAGCCTCACATAGCTTACACTAAATCTGTATATAAGTATAGGCTGAAGAGATAGGCTAGTATAGGCTCACATAGCCTACACCAGATCTGTATATAAGTATTGACTGAGGAGATAGGCTAGTATAGCCTCACATAGCCTACACTAGATCTGTATACAAGTATAGGCTAAAGATATAGGCTAGTATAGGCTCACATAGCCTTACACCAGATCTGTATATAAGTATTGACTGAGGAGATAGGCTAGTGTAGCCTCACATAGCCTACACTAGATCTGTATACAAGTATAGGCTCACATAGCCTTACACCAGATCTGTATATAAGTATTGACTGAGGAGATAGGCTAGTATAGCCTCACATAGCCTACACTAGATGTGTATACAAGTATGGGCTAAAGAGATAGGCTAGTACAGGCTGACATAGCCTACACCAGATCTGTATATAAGTATAGGCTAAAGAGATAGGCTAGTATAGCCTCACATAGCTTACACTAAATCTGTATATAAGTATAGGCTGAAGAGATAGGCTAGTATAGCCTCACATAGGCTACACCAGATCTGTATACAAGTATAGGCTAAAGAGATAGGCTAGTACAGGCTGACATAGCCTATACCAGATCTGTATATAAGTATAGGCTAAGGAGATAGGCTAGTGTAGGCTCACATAGCCTACAGCAGATCTATATATAAGTATAGACTGAAGAGATAGGCTAGTATAGGCTCACAAAGCTTACACCAGATCTGTATATAAGTATTGGCTGATGAGATAGGCTAGTATAGGCTCAAATACCCTACACCAGATCTGTATACAAGTATAGGCTAAAGAGATAGGCTAGTATAGCCTCACATAGCCTACACTAGATCTGTATACAAGGATAGTTTAAAGAGATAGGCTAGTATAGGCTCACACAGCCTACACCAGATCTGTATATGAATATAGACTGAAGAGACAGGCTAGTGTAGGCTCACATAGCCTACACCCGATCTGCAATATAAGTATAGGCTAAAGAGATAGGCTAGTGTAGGATCACATAGCCTACACCAGATCTCTATATTAGTATTGACTGAGGAGATAGGCTAGTATAGCCTCACATAGCCTACACTAGATCTCTATATTAGTATTGACTGAGGAGATAGGCTGGTATAGCTTCACATAGCCTACACCAGATCTGTATACAAGTATAGGCTCACATAGCCTACACCAGATATTATACAAGTATAGGCTAAAGGGATAGGCTAGTATAGGCTCACATAACCTACACCAGATCTGTATATAAGTATTGACTGAGGAGATAGGCTAGTATAGCCTCACATAGCCTACACCAGATCTGTATACAAGTATAGGCGAAAGAGATACGCTAGTATAGGCTCACATAGCCTACACCAGATCTGTATATAAGTATAGGCTAAAGAGATAGGCTAGTATAGCCTCACATAGGCTACACCAGATCTGTATATAACTATTGACTGAGGAGATAGGCTAGTATAGCCTCACATAGCCTACACTAGATCTGTATACAAGTATAGGCTAAAGAGATAGGCTAGTATAGGCTCACATAGCCTTACACCAGATCCGTATATAAGTATTGACTGAGGAGATAGGCTGGTATAGCCTCACATAGCCTACACCAGATCTGCATATAAGTATTGACTGAGGAGATAGGCTAGTATAGGCTCCCACAGCCTACACCAGATCTATATATGAGTATTGACTGAGGAGATAGGCTAGTATAGGCTCCCACAGCCTACACCAGATCTATATATGAGTATAGACTGAAGAGATGGGCTAGCGTAGGCTCACATAGCCTACACCAGATCTGTATACAATTATAGGCTGAAGAGATACGCTAGTATAGGCTCCGTAGCCTACACCAGATCGGCATACAAGTATTGACTGAGGAGATAGGCTAGTATAGCCTCACATAGCCTACACTAGATCTGTATACAAGTATAGGCTAAAGGGATAGGCTAGTATAGGCTCACATAGCCTACACCAGATCTGTATATAAGTATAGGCTGAAGAGATAGGCTAGTATAGGCTCACATAGCCTACACCAGATTTGTATATATAAGTATAGACTGAAGAGATACGCTAGTATAGCCTCACATAGCCTACACCAGATCTGTGTATAAGTATTGACTGAGGAGATAGGGTGGTATAGCCTCACATAGCCTACACCAGATCTGTATACTAGTATAGGCTAAAGAGACAGGCTATTGTAGGCTCACATAGCCTACACCAAATCTGTATATAAGTATAGGCTAAAGAGATAGGCCAGTGTAGCCTCACATAGCCTACACCATCTGTATATAAGTATAGGCTAAAGAGATAGGCCAGTGTAGCCTCACATAGCCTACACCAGATTTGTATATACGTATAGGCTGAAGAGACAGGCTATTGTAGGCTCACATAGCCTACACCAAATCTGTATATAAGTATAGGCTAAAGAGATAGGCCAGTGTAGGCTCACATAGCCTACACCTGATCGGCATACAAGTATAGGCTGAAGAGATAGGCAAGTATAGGCTCACATAGCCTACACCAGATCTGTATATAGGTATTGACTGATGAGATAGGCTAATGTAGGCTCACAAAGCCTACACCAGATCTACAATATAAGTATAGGCTAAAGAGATAGGCTAGTGTAGGCTCACATAGCCTACACCAGATCTGTATACCAGTATAGGCTAAAGAGATACGCTAGTATAGGCTCAGTAGCCTACACTAGATCGGCATACAAGTATTGACTGAGGAGATAGGCTAGTATAGCCTCACATAGCCTACACTAGATCTGTATACAAGGATAGGCTAAAGAGATAGGCTAGTATAGGCTCACATAGCCTACACCAGATCTGTATATAAGTATAGACTGAGGAGATAGGCTAGTGTAGGCTCACATAGCCTACACCAGATCTGTATATAAGTATAGGCTGAAGAGATAGGCTAGTATAGGCTGACATGATCTACAGCTGATTTGTATATACGTATAGGCTGAGGAGATTGGCTAGTATAGCCTCACGAAGCCTACACTAGATCTGTATACAAGTATTGGCTGATGTGATAGGCTAGTATAGGCTCAAATAGCCTACACCAGATCTGTATATAAGTATTGGCTGATGAGATAGGCTAGTATAGGCTCAAATACCCTACACCAGATCTGTATACAAGTATAGGCTAAAGAGATACGCTAGTATAGCCTCACATAGCCCACACTAGATCTGTATACAAGGACAGTTTAAAGAGATAGGCTAGTATAGGCTCACACAGCCTACACCAGATCTGTATATGAATATAGACTGAAGAGACAGGCTATTGTAGGCTCACATGGCCTTCACCAGATCTGTATATAAGTATAGACTGAGGAGATAGGCTAGTGTAGGCTCACATAGCCTTACACTAGATCTGTATATAAGTATTGGCTGATGAGATAGGCCAGTATAGGCTCAAATACCCTACACCAGATCTGTATACAAGTATAGGCTAAAGAGATAGGCTAGTATAGCCTCACATAGCCTACACTAGATCTGTATACAAGGATAGTTTAAAGAGATAGGCTAGTATAGCCTCACGAAGCCTACACTAGATCTGTATACAAGTATTGGCTGATGTGATAGGCTAGTATAGGCTCAAATAGCCTACACCAGATCTGTATATAAGTATTGGCTGATGAGATAGGCTAGTATAGGCTCAAATACCCTACACCAGATCTGTATACAAGTATAGGCTAACGAGATAGGCTAGTATAGCCTCACATAGCCTACACTAGATCTGTATACAAGGACAGTTTAAAGAGATAGGCTAGTATAGGCTCACACAGCCTACACCAGATCTGTATATGAATATAGACTGAAGAGACAGGCTATTGTAGGCTCACATGGCCTTCACCAGATCTGTATATAAGTATAGACTGAGGAGATAGGCTAGTGTAGGCTCACATAGCCTTACACTAGATCTGTATATAAGTATAGGCTGAAGAGATAGGCTAGTATAGGCTGACATGATCGACAGCTGATTTGTATATACGTATAGGCTGAGGAGATAGGCTAGTATAGCCTCACGAAGCCTACACTAGATCTGTATGCTAGTATAGGCTCAAATAGCCTACACCAGATCTGTATATAAGTATTGGCTGATGAGATAGGCTAGTATAGGCTCAAATACCCTACACCAGATCTGTATACAAGTATAGGCTAAAGAGATAGGCTAGTATAGCCTCACATAGCCTACACTAGATCTGTATACAAGGATAGTTTAAAGAGATAGGCTAGTATAGCCTCACGAAGCCTACACTAGATCTGTATACAAGTATTGGCTGATGTGATAGGCTAGTATAGGCTCAAATAGCCTACACCAGATCTGTATATAAGTATTGGCTGATGAGATAGGCTAGTATAGGCTCAAATACCCTACACCAGATCTGTATACAAGTATAAGCTAAAGAGATAGGCTAGTATAGCTTCACATAGCCTACACTAGATCTGTATACAAGGACAGTTTAAAGAGATAGGCTAGTATAGGCTCACACAGCCTACACCAGATCTGTATATGAATATAGACTGAAGAGACATGCTATTGTAGGCTCACATGGCCTTCACCAAATCTGTATATAAGTATAGACTGAGGAGATAGGCTAGTGTAGGCTCACATAGCCTACACCAGATCTGTATATAAGTATAGGCTGAAGAGATAGGCTAGTATAGGCTGACATGATCTAGAGCTGATTTGTATATACGTATAGGCTGAGGAGATAGGCTAGTATAGCCTCACGAAGCCTACACTAGATCTGTATACAAGTATTGGCTGATGTGATAGGCTAGTATAGGCTCAAATAGCCTACACCAGATCTGTATATAAGTATTGGCTGATGAGATAGGCTAGTATAGGCTCAAATACCCTACACCAGATCTGTATACAAGTATAGGCTGAAGAGGTAGGCTAGTATAGGCTCACATAGCCTACACCAGATCTGTATACAAGTATAGGCTAAAGAGGTAGGCTAGTATAGGCTCACATAGCCCACACCAGATCTGTATACAACAATAGGCTAAAGAGGTAGGCTAGTATAGCCTCACATAGCTTACACTAAATCTTGTATATAAATATAGGCTGAAGAGATAGGCTAGTAGAGGCTCACATAGCCTACAGCAGATCTGTATATAAGTATCGGCTAAAGAGATAGGCTAGTATAGCCTCACATAGCTTACACTAAATCTGTATATAAGTATAGGCTGAAGAGATAGGCTAGTATAGGCTCACATAGCCTACACCAGATCTGTATATAAGTATTGACTGAGGAGATAGGCTAGTATAGCCTCACATAGCCTACACTAGATCTGTATACAAGTATAGGCTAAAGATATAGGCTAGTATAGGCTCACATAGCCTTACACCAGATCTGTATATAAGTATTGACTGAGGAGATAGGCTAGTGTAGCCTCACATAGCCTACACTAGATCTGTATACAAGTATAGGCTCACATAGCCTTACACCAGATCTGTATATAAGTATTGACTGAGGAGATAGGCTAGTATAGCCTCACATAGCCTACACTAGATGTGTATACAAGTATGGGCTAAAGAGATAGGCTAGTACAGGCTGACATAGCCTACACCAGATCTGTATATAAGTATAGGCTAAAGAGATAGGCTAGTATAGCCTCACATAGCTTACACTAAATCTGTATATAAGTATAGGCTGAAGAGATAGGCTAGTATAGCCTCACATAGGCTACACCAGATCTGTATACAAGTATAGGCTAAAGAGATAGGCTAGTACAGGCTGACATAGCCTATACCAGATCTGTATATAAGTATAGGCTAAGGAGATAGGCTAGTGTAGGCTCACATAGCCTACAGCAGATCTATATATAAGTATAGACTGAAGAGATAGGCTAGTATAGGCTCACAAAGCTTACACCAGATCTGTATATAAGTATTGGCTGATGAGATAGGCTAGTATAGGCTCAAATACCCTACACCAGATCTGTATACAAGTATAGGCTAAAGAGATAGGCTAGTATAGCCTCACATAGCCTACACTAGATCTGTATACAAGGATAGTTTAAAGAGATAGGCTAGTATAGGCTCACACAGCCTACACCAGATCTGTATATGAATATAGACTGAAGAGACAGGCTAGTGTAGGCTCACATAGCCTACACCCGATCTGCAATATAAGTATAGGCTAAAGAGATAGGCTAGTGTAGGATCACATAGCCTACACCAGATCTCTATATTAGTATTGACTGAGGAGATAGGCTAGTATAGCCTCACATAGCCTACACTAGATCTCTATATTAGTATTGACTGAGGAGATAGGCTGGTATAGCTTCACATAGCCTACACCAGATCTGTATACAAGTATAGGCTCACATAGCCTACACCAGATATTATACAAGTATAGGCTAAAGGGATAGGCTAGTATAGGCTCACATAACCTACACCAGATCTGTATATAAGTATTGACTGAGGAGATAGGCTAGTATAGCCTCACATAGCCTACACCAGATCTGTATACAAGTATAGGCGAAAGAGATACGCTAGTATAGGCTCACATAGCCTACACCAGATCTGTATATAAGTATAGGCTAAAGAGATAGGCTAGTATAGCCTCACATAGGCTACACCAGATCTGTATATAACTATTGACTGAGGAGATAGGCTAGTATAGCCTCACATAGCCTACACTAGATCTGTATACAAGTATAGGCTAAAGAGATAGGCTAGTATAGGCTCACATAGCCTTACACCAGATCCGTATATAAGTATTGACTGAGGAGATAGGCTGGTATAGCCTCACATAGCCTACACCAGATCTGCATATAAGTATTGACTGAGGAGATAGGCTAGTATAGGCTCCCACAGCCTACACCAGATCTATATATGAGTATTGACTGAGGAGATAGGCTAGTATAGGCTCCCACAGCCTACACCAGATCTATATATGAGTATAGACTGAAGAGATGGGCTAGCGTAGGCTCACATAGCCTACACCAGATCTGTATACAATTATAGGCTGAAGAGATACGCTAGTATAGGCTCCGTAGCCTACACCAGATCGGCATACAAGTATTGACTGAGGAGATAGGCTAGTATAGCCTCACATAGCCTACACTAGATCTGTATACAAGTATAGGCTAAAGGGATAGGCTAGTATAGGCTCACATAGCCTACACCAGATCTGTATATAAGTATAGGCTGAAGAGATAGGCTAGTATAGGCTCACATAGCCTACACCAGATTTGTATATATAAGTATAGACTGAAGAGATACGCTAGTATAGCCTCACATAGCCTACACCAGATCTGTGTATAAGTATTGACTGAGGAGATAGGGTGGTATAGCCTCACATAGCCTACACCAGATCTGTATACTAGTATAGGCTAAAGAGACAGGCTATTGTAGGCTCACATAGCCTACACCAAATCTGTATATAAGTATAGGCTAAAGAGATAGGCCAGTGTAGCCTCACATAGCCTACACCATCTGTATATAAGTATAGGCTAAAGAGATAGGCCAGTGTAGCCTCACATAGCCTACACCAGATTTGTATATACGTATAGGCTGAAGAGACAGGCTATTGTAGGCTCACATAGCCTACACCAAATCTGTATATAAGTATAGGCTAAAGAGATAGGCCAGTGTAGGCTCACATAGCCTACACCTGATCGGCATACAAGTATAGGCTGAAGAGATAGGCAAGTATAGGCTCACATAGCCTACACCAGATCTGTATATAGGTATTGACTGATGAGATAGGCTAATGTAGGCTCACAAAGCCTACACCAGATCTACAATATAAGTATAGGCTAAAGAGATAGGCTAGTGTAGGCTCACATAGCCTACACCAGATCTGTATACCAGTATAGGCTAAAGAGATACGCTAGTATAGGCTCAGTAGCCTACACTAGATCGGCATACAAGTATTGACTGAGGAGATAGGCTAGTATAGCCTCACATAGCCTACACTAGATCTGTATACAAGGATAGGCTAAAGAGATAGGCTAGTATAGGCTCACATAGCCTACACCAGATCTGTATATAAGTATAGACTGAGGAGATAGGCTAGTGTAGGCTCACATAGCCTACACCAGATCTGTATATAAGTATAGGCTGAAGAGATAGGCTAGTATAGGCTGACATGATCTACAGCTGATTTGTATATACGTATAGGCTGAGGAGATTGGCTAGTATAGCCTCACGAAGCCTACACTAGATCTGTATACAAGTATTGGCTGATGTGATAGGCTAGTATAGGCTCAAATAGCCTACACCAGATCTGTATATAAGTATTGGCTGATGAGATAGGCTAGTATAGGCTCAAATACCCTACACCAGATCTGTATACAAGTATAGGCTAAAGAGATACGCTAGTATAGCCTCACATAGCCCACACTAGATCTGTATACAAGGACAGTTTAAAGAGATAGGCTAGTATAGGCTCACACAGCCTACACCAGATCTGTATATGAATATAGACTGAAGAGACAGGCTATTGTAGGCTCACATGGCCTTCACCAGATCTGTATATAAGTATAGACTGAGGAGATAGGCTAGTGTAGGCTCACATAGCCTTACACTAGATCTGTATATAAGTATTGGCTGATGAGATAGGCCAGTATAGGCTCAAATACCCTACACCAGATCTGTATACAAGTATAGGCTAAAGAGATAGGCTAGTATAGCCTCACATAGCCTACACTAGATCTGTATACAAGGATAGTTTAAAGAGATAGGCTAGTATAGCCTCACGAAGCCTACACTAGATCTGTATACAAGTATTGGCTGATGTGATAGGCTAGTATAGGCTCAAATAGCCTACACCAGATCTGTATATAAGTATTGGCTGATGAGATAGGCTAGTATAGGCTCAAATACCCTACACCAGATCTGTATACAAGTATAGGCTAACGAGATAGGCTAGTATAGCCTCACATAGCCTACACTAGATCTGTATACAAGGACAGTTTAAAGAGATAGGCTAGTATAGGCTCACACAGCCTACACCAGATCTGTATATGAATATAGACTGAAGAGACAGGCTATTGTAGGCTCACATGGCCTTCACCAGATCTGTATATAAGTATAGACTGAGGAGATAGGCTAGTGTAGGCTCACATAGCCTTACACTAGATCTGTATATAAGTATAGGCTGAAGAGATAGGCTAGTATAGGCTGACATGATCGACAGCTGATTTGTATATACGTATAGGCTGAGGAGATAGGCTAGTATAGCCTCACGAAGCCTACACTAGATCTGTATGCTAGTATAGGCTCAAATAGCCTACACCAGATCTGTATATAAGTATTGGCTGATGAGATAGGCTAGTATAGGCTCAAATACCCTACACCAGATCTGTATACAAGTATAGGCTAAAGAGATAGGCTAGTATAGCCTCACATAGCCTACACTAGATCTGTATACAAGGATAGTTTAAAGAGATAGGCTAGTATAGCCTCACGAAGCCTACACTAGATCTGTATACAAGTATTGGCTGATGTGATAGGCTAGTATAGGCTCAAATAGCCTACACCAGATCTGTATATAAGTATTGGCTGATGAGATAGGCTAGTATAGGCTCAAATACCCTACACCAGATCTGTATACAAGTATAAGCTAAAGAGATAGGCTAGTATAGCTTCACATAGCCTACACTAGATCTGTATACAAGGACAGTTTAAAGAGATAGGCTAGTATAGGCTCACACAGCCTACACCAGATCTGTATATGAATATAGACTGAAGAGACATGCTATTGTAGGCTCACATGGCCTTCACCAAATCTGTATATAAGTATAGACTGAGGAGATAGGCTAGTGTAGGCTCACATAGCCTACACCAGATCTGTATATAAGTATAGGCTGAAGAGATAGGCTAGTATAGGCTGACATGATCTAGAGCTGATTTGTATATACGTATAGGCTGAGGAGATAGGCTAGTATAGCCTCACGAAGCCTACACTAGATCTGTATACAAGTATTGGCTGATGTGATAGGCTAGTATAGGCTCAAATAGCCTACACCAGATCTGTATATAAGTATTGGCTGATGAGATAGGCTAGTATAGGCTCAAATACCCTACACCAGATCTGTATACAAGTATAGGCTAAAGAGATAGGCTAGTATAGCCTCACATAGCCTACACTAGATCTGTATACAAGGATAGTTTAAAGAGATAGGCTAGTATAGCCTCACGAAGCCTACACTAGATCTGTATACAAGTATTGGCTGATGTGATAGGCTAGTATAGGCTCAAATAGCCTACACCAGATCTGTATATAAGTATTGGCTGATGAGATAGGCTAGTATAGGCTCAAATACCCTACACCAGATCTGTATACAAGTATAGGCTAAAGAGATAGGCTAGTATAGCCTCACATAGCTTACACTAAATCTGTATATAAGTATAGGCTGAAGAGATAGGCCAGTGTAGCCTCACATCGGCTACACCAGATCTGTATATAAGTATAGGCTAAAGAGATAGGCTAGTATAGCCTCACATAGGCTACACCAGATCCGTATACAAGTATAGGCTAAAGGGATAGGCTAGTATAGGCTCACATAGCCTACACTAGATCTCTATATTAGGATTGACTGAGGAGATAGGCTGGTATAGCTTCACATAGCCTACACCAGATCTGTATACAAGTATAGGCTAAAGAGATAGGCTAGTATAGGCTCACATAGCCTACACCAGATATTATACAAGTATAGGCTAAAGGGATAGGCTAGTATAGGCTCACATAACCTACACCAGATCTGTATATAAGTATTGACTGAGGAGATAGGCTAGTATAGGCTCACATAGCCTACACCAGATCTGTATACAAGTATAGGCTAAAGAGATACGCTAGTATAGGCTCACATAGCCTACACAAGATCTGTATATAAGTATAGGCTAAAGAGATACGCTAGTATAGCCTCACATAGGCTACACCAGATCTGTATACAAGTATAGCCTAAAGAGATAGGCTAGTATAGCCTCACATAGCTTACACTAAATCTGTATATAAGTATAGGCTGAAGAGATAGGCCAGTGTAGCCTCACATCGGCTACACCAGATCTGTATATAAGTATAGGCTAAAGAGATAGGCTAGTATAGCCTCACATAGGCTACACCAGATCCGTATACAAGTATAGGCTAAAGGGATAGGCTAGTATAGGCTCACATAGCCTACACTAGATCTCTATATTAGGATTGACTGAGGAGATAGGCTGGTATAGCTTCACATAGCCTACACCAGATCTGTATACAAGTATAGGCTAAAGAGATAGGCTAGTATAGGCTCACATAGCCTACACCAGATATTATACAAGTATAGGCTAAAGGGATAGGCTAGTATAGGCTCACATAACCTACACCAGATCTGTATATAAGTATTGACTGAGGAGATAGGCTAGTATAGGCTCCCACAGCCTACACCAGATCTATATGAGTATAGGCTAAAGAGATAGGCTAGTATAGGCTCACATAGCCTACACCAGCTATTATACAAGTATAGGCTAAAGGGATAGGCTAGTATAGGCTCACATAACCTACACCAGATCTGTATATAAGTATTGACTGAGGAGATAGGCTAGTATAGGCTCACATAGCCTACACCAGATCTGTATACAAGTATAGGCTAAAGAGATACGCTAGTATAGGCTCACATAGCCTACACAAGATCTGTATATAAGTATAGGCTAAAGAGATAGGCTAGTATAGCGTCACATAGGCTACACCAGATCTGTATACAAGTATAGGCTAAAGAGATAGGCTAGTATAGCCTCACATAACCTACACCAGATCTGTATATAAGTATTGACTGAGGAGATAGGCTAGTATAGGCTCCCACAGCCTACACCAGATCTATATATGAGTATAGACTGAAGAGACAGGCTATTGTAGGCTCACGTAGCCTTCAGCAGATCTGTATATAAGTATAGGCTAAAGAGATGGGCTAGTGTAGGCTCACATAGCCTACACCAGATCTGTATACAAGTATAGGCTAAAGAGATAGGCTAGTATAGCCTCACATAACCTACACCAGATCTGTATATAAGTATTGACTGAGGAGATAGGCTAGTATAGGCTCCCACAGCCTACACCAGATCTATATATGAGTATAGACTGAAGAGACAGGCTATTGTAGGCTCACGTAGCCTTCAGCAGATCTGTATACAAGTATAGGCTGAAGAGATAGGCCAGTGTAGCCTCACATCGGCTACACCAGATCTGTATATAAGTATAGGCTGAAGAGATAGGCTAGTATAGGCTGACATGATCTACAGCTGAGAATAGCCTCACATAGCTTACACTAAATCTGTATATAAGTATAGGCTGAAGAGATAGGCCAGTGTAGCCTCACATCGGCTACACCAGATCTGTATATAAGTATAGGCTAAAGAGATAGGCTAGTATAGCCTCACATAGGCTACACCAGATCCGTATACAAGTATAGGCTAAAGGGATAGGCTAGTATAGGCTCACATAGCCTACACTAGATCTCTATATTAGTATTGACTGAGGAGATAGGCTGGTATAGCTTCACATAGCCTACACCAGATCTGTATATAACTATTGACTGAGGAGATAGGCTAGTATAGCCTCACATAGCCTACACTAGATCTGTATACAAGGATAGGCTAAAGAGATAGGCTAGTATAGGCTCACATAGCCTACACCAGATCTGTATATAAGTATAGACTGAGGTGATAGGCTAGTGTAGGCTCACATAGCCTACACCAGATCTGTATATAAGTATAGGCTGAAGAGATAGGCTAGTATAGGCTGACATGATCTACAGCTGATTTGTATATACGTATAGGCTGAGGAGATAGGCTAGTATAGCCTCACATAGCCTACACTAGATCTGTATATAAGTATAGGCTAAAGAGATTGGCTAGTGCAGGCTCACATAGCCTACAGCAGATCTCTATATAAGTATAGACTGAAGAGATAGGCTAGTATAGGCTCCGTAGCCTACACCAGATCTGTATATAAGTATTGACTGATGAGATAGGCTAGTATAGCCTCACATAGCCTACACCAGATCGGTATACAAGTATAGGCTAAAGAGATAGGCTAGTATAGACTCACATAGCCTTACACCAGATCTGTATATAAGTATAGGCTAAAGAGATAGGCTAGTGTAGGCTCACATAGCCTACACCAGATCTGTATACAAGTATAGGCTACAGAGATACCCTAGTATAGGCTCCGTAGCCTACACCAGATCGGCATACAAGTATTGACTGAGGAGATAGGCTAGTATAGCCTCACATAGCCTACACTAGATCTGTATACAAGGATAGGCTAAAGAGATAGGCTAGTATAGGCTCACACAGCCTACTGAAGAGACAGGCTATTGTAGGCTCACATAGCCTTCACCAGATCTGTATATAAGTATAGGCTAAAGAGATAGGCTAGTATAGCCTCACGTAGCCTACATTAGATCTGCATACAAGTATTGGCTGATGAGATAGGCTAGTATAGGCTCAAATAGCCTACACCAGATCTGTATAGAAGTATTGGCTGATGAGATAGGCTAGTATAGGCTCAAATACCCTACACCAGATCTGTATACAAGTATAGGCTAAAGAGATAGGCTAGTATAGCCTCACATAGCTTACACTAAATCTGTATATAAGTATAGGCTGAAGAGATAGGCAAGTATAGGCTCACATAACCTACACCAGATCTGTATATAAGTATTGACTGAGGAGATAGGCTAGTATAGCCTCACATAGCCTACACCAGATCTGTATACAAGTATAGGCTAAAGAGATACGCTAGTATAGGCTCACATAGCCTACACAAGATCTGTATATAAGTATAGGCTAAAGAGATAGGCTAGTATAGCCTCACATAGGCTACACCAGATCTGTATACAAGTATAGGCTGAAGAGATAGGCTAGTATAGGCTCACATAGTCTACACTAGATCTGTATATAACTATTGACTGAGGAGATAGGCTAGTATAGCCTCTCATAGCCTACACTAGATCTGTATACAAGTATAGGCTAAAGAGATAGGCTAGTATAGGCTCACATAGCCTTACACCAGATCTGTATATAAGTATTGACTGAGGAGATAGTCTAGTATAGCCTACACTAGATCTGTATACAAGTATAGGCTAAAGAGATAGGCTAGTACAGGCTGACATAGCCTACACCAGATCTGTATATAAGTATAGGCTAAAGAGATAGGCTAGTGTAGTCTCACATAGCCTACAGCAGATCTATATATAAGTATAGACTGAAGAGATAGGCTAGAATAGGCTCACAAAGCTTACACCAGATCTGTATATAAGTATTGACTGAGGAGATAGGCTAGTATAGCCTCACATAGCCTACACCAGATCGGTATACAAGTATAGGCTAAAGAGATAGGCTAGTATAGGCTCACATAGCCTTACACCAGATTTGTATATACGTATAGGCTGAAGAGACAGGCTATTGTAGGCTCCCATAGCCTACACCAAATCTGTATATAAGTATAGGCTAAAGAGATAGGTCAGTGTAGGCTCACATAGCCTACACCAGATCGGCATACAAGTATAGGCTGAAGAGATAGGCAAGTATAGGCTCACATAACCTACACCAGATCTGTATATAAGTATTGACTGATGAGATAGGCTAGTATAGCCTCACATAGCCTACACCAGATCGGTATACAAGTATAGGCTAAAGACATAGGCTAGTATAGGCTCACATAGCCTTACACCAGATCTGTATATAAGTATAGGCTAAAGAGATAGGCTAGTATAGCCTCACATAGCCTACACCAGATCGGTATACAAGTATAGGCTAAAGAGATAGGCTAGTGTAGGCTCACATAGCCTACACCAGATCTGTATACAAGTATATGCTAAAGAGATACGCTAGTATAGGCTCCGTAGCCTACACCAGATCGGCATACAAGTATTGACTGAGGAGATAGGCTAGTATAGCCTCACATAGTCTACACTAGATCTGTATACAAGGATAGGCTAAAGAGATAGGCTAGTATAGGCTCACACAGCCTACTGAAGAGACAGGCTATTGTAGGCTCACATAGCCTTCACCAGATCTGTATATAAGTATAGGCTAAAGAGATAGGCTAGTATAGCCTCACGTAGCCTACACTAGATCTGTATACAAGTATTGGCTGATGAGATAGGCTAGTATAGGCTCAAATAGCCTACACCAGATCTGTATATAAGTATTGGCTGATGAGATAGGCTAGTATAGGCTCAAATACTCTACACCAGATCTGTATACAAGTATAGGCTAAAGAGATAGGCTAGTATAGCCTCACATAGCTTACACTAAATCTGTATATAAGTATAGGCTGAAGAGATAGGCCAGTGTAGCCTCACATCGGCTACACCAGATCTGTATATAAGTATAGGCTAAAGAGATAGGCTAGTATAGCCTCACATAGGCTACACCAGATCTGTATACAAGTATAGGCTAAAGGGATAGGCTAGTATAGGCTCACATAGCCTACACTAGTTCTATATATATAAGTATAGGCTGAAGAGATAGGCTAGTATAGGCTCACATTGCCCACACCAGATCTGTATACAAGTATAGGATAAAGAGATAGGCTAGTATAGGCTCACATACCCTACACCAGATCTGTATACAAGTATAGGCTAAAGAGATAGGCTAGTACAGCCTCACATAGCTTACATTAAATCTTGTATATAAGTATAGGGTGAAGAGATAGGCTAGTAGAGGCTCACATAGGCTACACCAGATCTCTATATAAGTATAGGCTGAAGAGATAGGCTAGTATAGGCTCACATAGCCTACACCAGATCTGTATATAAATAGAGGCTGAAGAGATACGCTAGTATTGGCTCACATAGCCTACACAAGATCTATATATAAGTATTGACTGAGGAGATAGGCTGGTATAGCCTACACCAGATCTGCATATAAGTATTGACTGAGGAGATAGGCTAGTATAGGCTCCCACAGCCTACACCAAATCTGTATATGAGTATAGACTGAAGAGACAGGCTATTGTAGGCTCACGTAGCCTTCAGCAGATCTGTATATAAGTATAGGCTAAAGAGATGGGCTAGTGTAGGCTCACATAGCCTACACCAGATCTGTATACAAGTATAGGCTAAAGAGATACGCTAGTATAGGCTCCGTAGCCTACACCAGATCGGCATACAAGTATTGACTGAGGAGATAGGCTAGTATAGCCTCACATAGCCTACACTAGATCTGTATACAAGTATAGGCTAAAGGGATAGGCTAGTATAGGCTCACATAGCCTACACCATATCTGCATATAAGTATAGGCTGAAGAGATAGGCTAGTATAGGCTCACATAGCCTACACTAGATCTGTATACAAGTATAGGCTAACGAGATAGGCTAGTATAGGCTCACATAGCCTACACCAGATTTGTATATAAGTATAGACTGAAGAGATACGCTAGTATAGCCTCACATAGCCTACACCAGATCTGTGTATAAGTATTGACTGAGGAGATAGGGTGGTATAGCCTCACATAGCCTACACCAGATCTGTATACAAGTATAGGCTAAAGAGATAGGCTAGTATAGGCTCACATAGGCTACACCAGATCTGTATACAAGTATAGGCTAAAGGGATAGGCTAGTATAGGCTCACATAGCCTACACCAGATCTGTATACAAGTATAGGCTAAAGAGATAGGCTAGTATAGCCTCACATAGCCTACACCAGATCTGTATATAACTATTGACTGAGGAGATAGGGTGGTATAGCCTCACATAGCCTACACCAGATCTGTATACAAGTATAGGCTAAAGGGATAGGCTAGTATAGGCTCACATAGCCTACACCAGATCTGTATACAAGTATAGGCTAAAGAGATAGGCTAGTATAGGCTCACATAGCCTACACCAGATATTATACAAGTATAGGCTAAAGGGATAGGCTAGTATAGGCTCACATAACCTACACCAGATCTGTATATAAGTATTGACTGAGGAGATAGGCTGGTATAGCTTCACATAGCCTACACCAGATCTGTATACAAGTATAGGCTAAAGAGATAGGCTAGTATAGGCTCACATAGCCTACACCAGATATTATACAAGTATAGGCTAAAGGGATAGGCTAGTATAGGCTCACATAGCCTACACTAGATCTCTATATTAGTATTGACTGAGGAGATAGGCTGGTATAGCTTCACATAGCCTACACCAGATCTGTATACAAGTATAGGCTAAAGAGATAGGCTAGTATAGGCTCACATAGGCTACACCAGATCTGTATACAAGTATAGGCTAAAGGGATAGGCTAGTATAGGCTCACATAGCCTACACCAGATCTGTATACAAGTATAGGCTAAAGAGATAGGCTAGTATAGGCTCACGTAGCCTACACCAGATCTGTATACAAGTATAGGCTAAAGAGATACGCTAGTATAGGCTCACATAGCCTACACAAGATCTGTATATAAGTATAGGCTAAAGAGATAGGTTAGTATAGCATACATAGGCTACACCAGATCTGTATACAAGTATAGGCTAAAGAGATAGGCTAGTATAGGCTGACATAGCCTACACCAGATCTGTATACTAGTATAGGCTAAAGGGATAGGCTAGTATAGGCTCACATAGCCTACACCAGATCTGTATACAAGTATAGGCTAAAGAGATAGGCTAGTATAGCCTCACATAGCCTACACCAGATCTGTATACAAGTATAGGCTAAAGAGATACGCTAGTATAGGCTCACATAGCCTACACAAGATCTGTATATAAGTATAGGCTAAAGAGATAGGTTAGTATAGGCTCACATAGGCTACACCAGATCTGAATACAAGTATAGGCTGAAGAGATAGGCTAGTATAGCCTCACATAGCCTACACCAGATCTGTATATAACTATTGACTGAGGAGATAGGGTGGTATAGCCTCACATAGCCTACACCAGATCTGTATACAAGTATAGGCTAAAGGGATAGGCTAGTATAGGCTCACATAGCCTACACCAGATCTGTATACAAGTATAGGCTAAAGAGATAGGCTAGTATAGGCTCACATAGCCTACACCAGATATTATACAAGTATAGGCTAAAGGGATAGGCTAGTATAGGCTCACATAACCTACACCAGATCTGTATATAAGTATTGACTGAGGAGATAGGCTGGTATAGCTTCACATAGCCTACACCAGATCTGTATACAAGTATAGGCTAAAGAGATAGGCTAGTATAGGCTCACATAGCCTACACCAGATATTATACAAGTATAGGCTAAAGGGATAGGCTAGTATAGGCTCACATAACCTACACCAGATCTGTATAAAAGTATTGACTGAGGAGATAGGCTAGTATAGCCTCACATAGCCTACACCAGATCTGTATACAAGTATAGGCTAAAGAGATAGGCTAGTATAGGCTCACATAGCCTACACCAGATCTGTATATAAGTATAGGCTAAAGAGATAGGCTAGTATAGGCTCACATAGCCTACACTAGATCTCTATATTAGTATTGACTGAGGAGATAGGCTGGTATAGCTTCACATAGCCTACACCAGATCTGTATACAAGTATAGGCTAAAGAGATAGGCTAGTATAGGCTCACATAGCCTACACCAGATATTATACAAGTATAGGCTAAAGGGATAGGCTAGTATAGGCTCACATAACCTACACCAGATCTGTATATAAGTATTGATTGAGGAGATAGGCTAGTATAGCCTCACATAGCCTACACCAGATCTGTATACAAGTATAGGCTAAAGAGATAGGCTGACGTAGCCTACACCAGATTTGTATATACGTATAGGGTGAAGTGATAGGCTAGTATAGGCTGACATAGCCTACACCAGATCTGTAAACAAGTATTGGCTGAAGAGATAGGCTAGTATAGGCTGACATAGCCTACACCAGATTTGTATATACGTATAGGCTGAAGAGATAGGCTAGTATAGGCTCACATAGCCTACACCAGATCTGCATATAAGTATTGACTGAGGAGATAGGCTAGTATAGGCTCACACAGCCTACACCAGATCTGTATATGAGTATAGACTGAAGAGACAGGCTATTGTAGGCTCACATAGCCTACACCAGATCTGTATATAAGTATAGGCTAAAGAGATACGCTAGTATAGGCTCCGTAGCCTACACCATATCGGCATACAAGTATAGGCTGAAGAGGTAGGCTAGCATAGCGTCACGCAGGCTACACCAGATCTGTATACAAGTATTGACTGAGGAGATAGGCTAGTATAACCTCACATAGCCCACACTAGATCTGTATATAAGCATAGACTGAATACATAGGCTAGTATAGGCTCACAAAGGCTACACCAGATCTGTATATAAGCATAGACTGAATACATAGGCTAGTATAGGCTCACATAGGCTACACCAGACCTGTATATAAGCATAGACTGAATACATAGGCTAGTATAGGATCACAGAGGCTACACCAGATCTGTATATAAGCATAGACTGAGGACATAGGCTAGTATAGGCTCACATAGGCTACACCAGATCTGTATATAAGCATAGACTGAATATATAGGCTCACATAGGCTACACCAGATCTGTATATAAGCATAGACTGAAGACATAGGCTAGTATAGGTTCACATAGGCTACACCAGATCTGTATATATGCATAGACTGAGGACATAGGCTAGTATAGGCTCACATAGGCTACACCAGATCTGTATATAAGCATAGACTGAATACATAGGCTAGTATAGGCTCACATAGGCTACACCAGATCTGTATATAAGCGTAGACTGAGGACACAGGCCAGCATAGGCTCACATAGGCTACACCAGATCTGTATGTAAGTATAGACTGAGGACATAGGCCAGCATAGGCTCACATAGGCTACACTAGATCTGTATATAAGCATAGACTGAATACATAGGCTAGTATAGGCTCACATAGGCTACACCAGATCTGTATATAAGCATAGACTGAGGACATAGGCTAGTATAGGCTCACATAGGCTACACCAGATCTGTATATATGCATAGACTGAGGACATAGGCTAGTATAGGCTCACATAGGCTACACCAGATCTGTATATAAGCATAGACTTAGGACACAGGCCAGCATAGGCTCACATAGGCTACACCAGATCTGTATGTAAGTATAGACTGAGGACATAGGCCAGCATAGGCTCACATAGGCTACACCAGATCTGTATATAAGTATAGACTGGGAACATAGGCCAGCATAGGCTCACATAGGCTACACCAGATCTGTATGTAAGTATAGACTGAGGACATAGGCTACACCAGATCTGTATATAAGTACAGACTAAGGAGATGGGCAAGTATAGGCTTACATAGGTTACACGTCTTCTGTATATAAGTATGGACTGAGGACATAGGCCAGTATAGGCTCACCTAGGCTAATATAGACTGAGAACATAGGCTACACCAGATCTGTATAAAAGTATAGACTAAGGAGATAGGCTAGTATAGGCTCACATAGGTTATACGTCTTCTGTATGTAAGTATAGACTGAAGACATAGTCTACACCAGATCTGTATATAAGTATAGCCTGAGGAGATAGGCCAGTATAGGCTTACATAGGCTACTCCAGATCTGTATATAAGTATAGACTCACATAGTCTACGCCAGATCTGTATGTAAGTATAGACTGAAGAGGTAGGCTTGTGTAGGCTCACATAGGCTACACCACATAGCTCCACAGATAAAGCTGAATTAATAAAGCTAAATTTTTGGGATAACAAAACACATCTACATTTATACAGTATTTAGAATCCTCCCAGGAATGAACCAGATCTGTCACTTATTGAACAATTAAATAAAACAATCATAATTGGGGATGTCAATGCCCATTCCAAAAGATGGGGTATGAAAAAGTGGATTCTACAGGGCAGATAATGGAAGAATTTTTGAATACCACAAGCTTTCAACTGATTTATGATAAAGAAGAACCCTAAACCTTCATACATTACTCTGGAGTAGGCAGTAACCCAGACCTCTTGTTAGCTACAACAGATATTGTTTCAAAAATTAAAAAACAAGTTATAGAAGACCCAAATTCTGGTCAGAGAGCAGTAATTACTAATATATAACTAGATAATAGAAATAATAGTCAAAATTACACAAATCTGTATTGGAATTTCAAAAAAGCAGATTGGTACAAATATAAAACTGAACTGGAACATAAATTTAAAGAACAAACAAACTCACAGCTGCATGACGACCCAGATCATTTGAAAATACATTTCTGTTAAGTCATCCTAGAAACTGCAAAAAAACATATTCCTCGGGAAAGAATTAAACATTTAAAACCCTTTTGGAACCCCCAGTTAGAAGAACTGAAAAAGCAAAGGGATATAGCTAGAAATACAGCTGAATAAACAAAAAACATATCAGATACACAAATATGGCGAAAGAACTGTGCCTCACTTAAAAAAAAAAAAAAAAAAAAAAAAAAAATTAATACAGCTAAAAAGAATCACTTTAATAATTTCTTAGAAAAAATGGATTATAGGACAGATGTCAACAAAGCGACTGAGTTTTATGGTACTAGTGAGTTCAGTGTTTAAAATATATAATTTTTCGCCTAAGGATATATTTCCTTTTTGTAACAATTGTAAAATATTGCTCTATATAAGGTGAGATATAAATTAGGGAAGAGGAACCCAAGCACAGGTTAATGTAGCTGTTTATAAAACAGCTAACCTAAGCATATTCTATATCAACAGTATATATCCTGGAACACCACTGTACCTGCCGAATGGCGAAAAGCAATAATTGTTCCACTCTTGAAGAAAGATAAAACAGCATTAGAAAGAAAAAATTATTGACCAATAGCTCTTACTGCATAATAGCAAAAATGATGGAAAGAATGGTGTCAAACAGGTTAAATTGGTTTCTAGAATCACAAAATTTAATTTCCCCATGTCCAGCTGGATTCAGAGAGTTCCACTCTATAAATGAACAAGTCTTACTTCTAAGTCAAGAAATCAAAGACTCCTTCAATAGAAAAGAAGATAATTTATCAGTTTTTATTGATTTCCAAAGTGCATATGATTCTATATGCAGAACAAAACTACTAAAGAAAGTAAAAAAAATAGGGATACAAGGTCCAATGTTTTCATGGCTATGTCATTTCCTAACACAACGCTTAATTGCTAGCAGATATGGAAGAAATATATCTAAATATAAACAAGTACACCGCGGATTACCACAAGGCTCAGTGCTCAGCACTACACTTTTTAATATATTTATTAATAATCTGCCACAACAAATACAAGAATCAAGTGTGAAGTGTGAACTATTTGCTGATGACTTAGTAATGTGGACTTCAAAACCAAAAAGCAAAAATACGGAACTAGAAAAAACCATGCAACAATTCTTAAACGACCTACAAAACTGGACCAAAGAAAATTTAATGACTGTTAATACAACAAAATCAAACTACCAAATCTTTTCACTAAGAAAAAACCACTAATAATAAAACTAAATTTTGAGGGTCAATAATTACCAGAAACAAAGGAAGCAAAGTATTTAGGAGTCACATTTGATACTAAACTTACATGGACCAAATAGAAAATGTAATACAAAGAGCAGAGAGGCATCTTTCACTGTTAAAACGTCTAACAGGAATGAAGTGGGGATGTTCCAGAGCAACTCTTAACACAACATACAATGTATATATAAATCCATTATTTACTTACTGCAGCGAAGTTCTTGTAACAGCAAACACACAAAAAAAAAAATTCAAATCTTTCAAAACCAAAGTCTGAGATTAATTACAGGTGCTATCAAAACCACACCAATAGCAGCTATGGAAATACTAACCAACCAATGCCCCATTGAATATGAAATAGAAAAAGCGGCTCTTATTCAGCACGAAAAGTTGATCAGACTCCCATTCAATACATGGCACAAGAGAAATTTTACACATACACTAAAGACTCAGGAGAGCTTTCTTTCCAAAGTTCAAGACATCAAGAAGAATGTATACCTTCCTAATTCAAAGGAAAACTTCTTATCTTAAGTCAATCCGACACAAACATTAGACATCACATATTATTTACACCTGACAGAAGAAGTTAAGAAAAGTGATACTCCAACTAGTGTTCTAAAATTATTGGCATTAGAGACAATCCATACTAGATTTCCAGAACACGAATGGCTCCATATTTATACTGATGGATCATTTATATCAAACAAAGATGGAGCAGGTGCTGGAGTCACATGTCACCTCTTTTCCTATTACAAATCTTTAAGTTATGGAACTACAAACTTTGATGGAGAAATTGAAGCAATTCAAATGGCCCTACAAAATCTTTTGTACAGAATTTCACATTTTCAGCAAGCAGTTATTCTCTCAGATTCCAGGGCAGCAATTATAGCAATTACTTCCAAGTTGTCACCAAATAACCAAACAATTATAGAATGTTGGAAAATCCTTACCCATCTAACAACACTTCAACAACACCTAGTCTTCCAATGGATACCAGCTCACTGTGGACTGAGTGGTAACGAGAAAGCTGATTTTCTTGCAAAAAAGGGTACCGGCAATGTGCAGAAATCAATAGTTAATCTACCATTTTATGCAATTAAAAGATTAGTCAACTCTAAATTCAAAAAAATTATTGAAAAATATTACTACGAAAAATCAAAGAATAAAAGATAGGAACTACCAAACATTCAAACAGTAATTCCTGAGTATCCTCGAAAAACAGCAGTTGCAACCTTCAGGTTGACTACAGGACATGATTGTCTGGCAAAACATTTAAACAGAATTGGGATATATTCTTCACCACTCTGTCCTCTATGTGATCTGCAAGAGGAAATGGACCAAGACCAGCTTCAAATATGCCCGGCCACTTCTAGTGCCCCATCCATCAGTGAAAAATATTGGAGAGCAAGAGGATTAATGACTTCATTGTCAGAAATCCACCATTAGCTAACAATATTCACCTGTATCTGAACAGGTTTATGTAACATTATAAATTTAGTATTTCCAATATATGTGGTATTCATTAACATATTCTTTTGCACTGAATGGAACAGTTTTGTCTCTAGATTAAACTTCTGAAAGCTGCCAACTTCTATGAAGTAAAAGTATATCTGCTTATTTTATAAATTCTGATATTTTTTTGAAGTACTTGTGTTTAATATTCAACTGCTCCTTTACTGTTGCTGGCGAGATGTAGAGAGTACAATGATTAAAAAACACATCTTTTGTTTACAGGAAATAGATGTTGGTCGATGTGTGGGGTCTTGCAGTGGAGGCCAGACTAGGAAGTGTTTATTCCGGGATCAAACGGATCCCAGTAAATGTCTGGCAGGTCTCTATGGGAAACAGTCCTCATGCACACCCTCACAATTTCAAGTGCACCGTTACACATCGAGAGACCAACATTTCCAAGAAATTATTTCCATTACGGACTGTAAATGCATGTGAACTTTACATTATTGCTGTCCCAAAATGAATAAACTGGCAGAATTTGTATACTCTTAATATTTACGACCTGTGATACATATGCTCAATGCAGAAAGCACCAATTTCATTTGGGTTAGATGCATGAACAGTGTAATATAGATACTTTAATATAAGAAAACTAGTAGTTTTAATGTATGCACTAGTCATTTTGGGACATCAAAATAAAAGCAACATGAAATATTTTTGTAACATTTGGTTAATGTTGTAAGAAGAGAGTACCTTCCTCCACTGAAAGTTGTATGCATTAAGACATAAATATAAATGCTTAAGTTTAACAAGCATTAATTTTGGTTTATAGATTTGGTAAAATCCTCTTAAGAAAACAGCTTCCTTTGATCTCCTACTCTAAAAATTTCAATGTTTTAAAATGTCAATGCAATAGGAAATATATAATTGAAACTGACTTCTAAATACCTGTTCTGTTTTTAACCATTTTTACCAATGTCACATTGAAATGAGAACACATCATTTCATTTTATGCAGACTATTCAACAAACTTACAACAATCCCTTAGCAACCATATTTGTTAAATATATGCATTCCAGCTACTCAGGTATCTCTTCTGAACTTACAATATTAACAGACTGCCTAGTGAAAGACCTTTATTTATTTGTTTTATTTAATAAAAGTGTTAGAGATTAAGAGATTATGCTACAATTCAGTCACCTTGATTAGGGATGAAATGAGAGTGAATGACTGCTGAAAGAATGGGTGATAGTTAAGTTAGAAATATCTATGCAATAAACTTTGATAGGTTTCTCCTGAATACCTCAAGTAATATAAAGACTACTACATATTCTGTATGATTTTTATATATCACTGCAATGTTTGTGAAAGTACTACTTTGCTTTGTTAAGCTGTGCACATTCACAGAATGTGTGACTGGCTCTAGTTTTGCATAAGAAAAAATGTATGACATCTTGATACAGAGAGATATTGAAAAGTCAAGAAGAGGAAAGTACAAAAGGCTTTGCAAAATTAAGATGGTTGTGAATGTAGTGTCTGGTGACAAAAATACCTTCCTCCAACATAAGTTCTCTTCCAAAAGACTGCATGGTATATCCTAAATTAATTTTAGTCCATATTTATTTCCTGTGTCATTTCTTGTTTACTTCCATTTTGTAGAATTAGTGATTGATTGTAATAGTAATTGAAAACATATCAAATAAATAAAGAAACAATGCAATATAACTTAATTTCTTATACCTTGCCTTTAAAACTGTTTTAGTTTTTAAAATATAAATCAACTGATGTTCCCTTACAGATAATAGAGCACAATAAGAACATTCCCATTAACCCTTAAATTTAAAACTTTTGGGAACATTTTAATTTCTCCACTCTTACCTTTGATAACTAGGGAAGTATTGTGTTCCACCCAAAAAGTCAACACTTGAGATTTCATAGAAAATAGAACTTTGAAGACACCCTCAACTCAGAGCATTTTTGAGAAAAAGTCCATGCCTGTATGAACAGTTCAAAAACGAAGTCAAATAAACACTAAATATAGTATTTAAGCTCAGCATCCTTCAAAGATGTGACCCAAAATGTTCAAGAAAACACCCTCACAGTCTACTAGCCTTTACATGGGAAAGTGTTGGTTATTTTCTAAAAAATGAGTAATAATTTTGATTAAAATGCCATATTGTGATTTAATAAAGTGAACAGTAAAAACCAGAGAAAGTTCCGTCACTTAAGTGAAATTGGCCTAGCTCAATTTTTGCTGTCACTTCTCTAAGCTGCTGTAGTTAAGTTTTCACTGTTTACTTCACTAAAGTGCTAACTGCCACATTGCTAAATTGATAAAGTTGAATTTTCACTGTCATTTCACCAAGGTGATCTAGTTAAATTTTCAGTGTTGCTTTAATCACTGGAGACCCAAATGCCAAGACCTCTATAACCTCTTGCAGTGGCAATTTTCACTGTACCTCATTACTATTGTTGCAACAGCACTCGTAGCACAGCACTTTATATTGCAACAGAACACATTAACTGGCTCACTTATATAGCTCCTACAGTTTTCAGAGAGTTTTAGAATGTTTGGAAGGCAGGGAGAAAGAAGATTCCAGAACAATACCTTGTTATCTTTCAATAACATTTATGGAGTTTAAGCCTTGGGAGAGCGACTTAAACACCTATATAACAAGGCCCACAACTGCATCACCTAGCTCCTTCCTCAGCGCTAATCATTCTAAGCAGCTCTGCAATATAGGTATAGAGCAAGCCTATCAAGATGGAATGCCATCAGCTTCCCCAAAGTTGATGTGAATAGTTGCCATATACAGGCTGTTCCAGGGACATTGCAACTTTGGCGTCTTTTCCTGAACCAGCAGTTGTTCATCAGTGCAATAGCCACAGTCAAAGCCTCTTCACTGGGAATTGCATAAACCTCCGGCCACTTGGTGAAACAGTCCATATCTAATAACAGGCAGCAATTTCCTTCATCTGTCCTTGGGAAAGGGCCTGCTTCAATGGCAATTCTTTTGAATGGCACTTCAATGTTGTAATGTTGCATCCAGCACTAACTGCAAACTGGGGCCTGCAACTTGCTGCAGAGGTATTACATTGCTGGCACTATCTCTCCAAAGATGCAACCAATATAATTGACCACTTAGCTTCTCCAAAGTATCACTTACACCCAAATGTCCCTTGGTTAGTAATGGCAGGAGCCTCCATAAGGACTTCTTTCACAGCATTTCTTACGAGCACTAATGTTCCACTTTGGCTTTTCTGTTTGCAGACTCTCACACTCTCTTCAATACACCATTCCTCAACAACAGAGTCCCACTAGTCCCAATAACTCTTACAGGTACCTTGAATCGAAGTCTGCCCATATAGATCGTTCAGCAGATTCTTTAACCATCAGATTGGCCCTTTGTTGGGATCTCCAGGTCTATCATACAAACTGACTGTAGGTTGCACCACAACTAGGCATAAGACTGCAACACTCTCCTTCATCTTAACCTTCATACAGTGGCTGTGGCACAGGGAAAGGTTATCTACATTAGAATAATGCCTTCCTACCTGGTACTCTGAGGTAAAATCGTATTCCTACAGTCAATGAACCCAGCAGGCCCTCAGTCGGTGGCCAGTAAGAAATGCTGTTTTCTTGTTGTCAAGGTGAAGAGCCACTTGTCAGTATCCAACTTCAGATCTAGAAAGCCACTTGGCCCCCTCTAAGGTGTCTATAGAGTGTCATCAGTTTCGCAGTGGAAAGCTGCTGCTTGGTGACGTTCAGCTTCCAGTAGTCAATGAAGCAGCACAGATCTCCATCTTTCTTTTTCACTAGCATTACCATGGGCTATCAGATTCCTCTTTTATGCCTCTAGCCTTCATTTCTGCTACCTGGTTGTTTATTTCCTTTGTTTTGCTGGTGGAACATGGCGTTGGGCTGTCTAATTGGTCAAGCATAAGCATTGCCTGTGTCAATGTAATGCACAACTATGATACAGCTAAAATCATTTTCTTATGGGCTGAAGATATACTGTAATTCTGTGAGCAGGTTAAGGATCTGCTTCTTCTTACCTTGCAAAATCTCTTAGCCACCTCCTGGACAAAGTTACTCAAACAACAATCAGTTTCTTTGTGTTCGACCAAACCTCAATATCTCTGCAGGTATTATAGAGGCAACTAGTTTACCCATGAGTCCGTCCCACTAAGCATTCCTGGTCCCAATTAGTAGCATGGGGGACCCTCAACAGGACAGTCTCCTGAGCAGGAAGCAGGGCCCTTACAATGTAAACCCATTTTGGTGGGGCCCTCCATCCAGAATCATGTTCCTTGTTAGGAGTTACTTTGTCCACATTGTCAACATGCTTTTGATCCATGCTGCAATCACCTCTCTATCTGCAAGTAAAAGATTCACGACTACCACCTCTCTTCTGGATAGTTCAGCAGGATCTTTTTACAGCCCAAGTGCAATATGAGGTGCTCAACATCCACTCGACACCAAAGAACCAAACGCCAATGATAACTTCCATGATGATTGCAGCAACAGACACCCACATTTGTAGCCTGCTCCTGTCAAGGGTCAACTCCATGTAACCTTCCTCAGACAGGGCAGAGTGTAGGGTCTGACTGAAGTCCTTTTTGGTAAATCCTGCACATCAGCCTGGTGATAGGCTCGCATGTCCACCAGCAAGCTGCAGGGACAATCACAAATCCATCTATGTGCCGCCAGACCATCCTAGTCATTCCCAGCCACAGTATTCAAAATGAACAGATGAGAATGTGATGAAGACACATGCGGCAATGTGTCCCTCTTCACACTGGCCCTTAGTAGCTTTCCTGATCCTCGGCTAGGGTCAGATACTGAATTTACGCATCTGGAATCTCCAATTCCAGTACAATGGTGTCCCCCCTGCAATCTGTAATGATTAGGCTTGCGACAGGCCCCATTGTCATTCTTGGCAGCCACTAAGGTGGATCTTCTGGCTGCCATCTTTGTCGTTTGTGGAGGACAGCCCACAGGACATCATTGACGTTACAGTAATCCACCAAGAGAAGTTGTTCAGTCATGCCACCTTCATTGCAAATTGCTATAAGGATTACACTCTTATCTTCAGCTAGACCTGGTAAATGGCAGCCAAGTCATGTTCTCCATAGCACCCTTTGAACCGTTTAATGTAGTCATCAGCCAAGTATACAGCTGGAAAGATACAAATGTTTTTGATTGTTTACTCCTGCAAGGCAGCCGAAAGCTATGTCATCCTCTCCTCTGGCACCCATCTTTTGTGGATAACAATGTCCTCAAACTACTGCTTGAACACTGTCCATGACAAAGCGTCAAATTTTTAGGGGCCTCCCTGTTTTTGTATTAGCTGATGTCATGATTGTGGGAACCTCTACAACTTCAGTATGGACAGAATGTATCTTTTCCACAGCGACAGCAATATTCTTCTTGTTTTCCTTTGTCTACTGGTTTAAATGTTTTTCTTGCTGAACTAAATGCTCCATCACTGTAGCCTCTATCACTGTCTGATTCTTCATCTGCTAATCTAACAGTTTTTCTTCCGATTTATATGTTCCACTGCATTAATATTTCCTTCCATGCCAGATTTGATTTCTCCTAATTGTTTAACAATGTCAACGTCTTTCACTGTAGCTTTCAGTTCAGATTTTACAGGGTCAACGTCAAAATGAGCTACATTTCATTTTCTCTATTTCATTCACTTCTTGCTTTATGTTAATTTTACTTCCCATCTCCATTTCAGGTACCAACTTCACTACTCCAGATTTCACTACCTTCATTTCTGTTCTTCATTCCATATTTCATTCTCGTCTTCAACTACTCCATTTTGGCCAATAATTTATTTCCTCCTTCCTGCTAATTAAATTGCATTCCTGACACTTTTCTTCACAATATAGCAGTGTAACAAAAAGTAGCCTCCTCTTTATGGTTCAGTGACTGGGCTGTCGAACACAAGACCTATCTAATCTCTCACAGTAGCAGGTCTCACTGCACGTCACAACTATTGTTGCAACATTAGTTGTAGAACAGCACTTGATGTAGTATAAGAAACACACTAACTGCCACACTAACTTTTATATAATTGACAAGCCCTAAGGATAGGCAAGAACTTGCATACAAAAAATGTACAGGGTGGGCCAAAAGTCGTGATCAGATATTGTCTAAGTTTGTTTAAGTTTGTGTAGCAAAAATTAACTTTCACAGTGACGTAAAAATGTTATTTACTTATTGACTGCTGCACTAATAAGGAATGGAAATATGAAAAGATAAAGATAATTGGGCCAGTCAGCGTGATGGCCCTGTATGGGCGATAAAACTCATTTTTCATTCTATGTTCTTGGGATCTGCATTTCTGCCAATTGTTTCCTTGATTTCTTTACCGAACGCTCCAGTGGTTCAGACAGAAGATAACTAACATCATCATCGTAATATTTTTTTTAGGTCTTCCACTGCATTTTGTATCCAACATAGAGCCTGCTGAGAAAGTCTTCTTTTCCAGTTTTCGGAGATTAGCTTCACTGGGAGCAGCTTCATTGGAATGAGAAAATAAGTTTTTTCTCATTTCTTTGTATGTTTTGCCAGTTCGTTGTTTTTCATGAAACCACACACAAACGATGAGATGTTCTTCAATCGTATATTTGCTTGTATCAGCCATTGCTTTACAACAAAAACAGCATTTCACATTGACATCAACTAATAACACATGAAAAATCTGGCTTGTCGCTATAACAAAACAATGCTCTCACTCTATCTGAAAATTAACAAACTAATGCAACAAAAAGCATATGAAGGTGAAAAATATCCCTATCAACCTATGAATAGTTTTTAATTAGTTTTCGGTTTCAGAAAGTGAGTTATTTCAATATGAACATTACCCGATCGGGACTTGACACATACTCAAACACCAATTCTCTCTCTTTAAAACATTAATATGCAAATCCAAATGAACAACTTCTTTGTCTCTGGTTTGGAAAATACAGAATAATAATTAGCTACGATTTTCTTCAAACTTTTTAATGCCTTGATCTATAAGTTCAAACAACATTAGTCACAGTGAAATACCTATGATTATGTTATAAATAAGTTCATCAATACTTAATTTAATTTAAACAAAGTTTTTTATCCTCTAAACTTTATTTTATATATAAACAATAAAATGTATATATCAAGTTTGTTTGCCACAGCCTTATAAAAGTTATCACATTCAAATGATGCCATTCAGTGGTGGTAGAAACTGTTCACTTGTTATTAAATGTTAAAAGATGTTACGGTTTCAATCAGAACTTGCACTTCATATAAGGTGATTCAATTTATGCTTAGAAATAAAATTAAAATGAACCAGAGTTACTAAGTCTGAACGTAAACAGAATATAAGTTGCTAAATTCAAACATCACTGTTTAATTTTCCAGACTGAAGGAAATTCAAAAAACGTTTCCTACTGACAGAGCATATCCAGATTAGCAAACTTTCATGCTAGCAATGTTTTTTTCCAACTAAGGATTTGATTGGAAGAACCAGATAATGATCAAAACAGATGTTTAAATGATAAACCTTTTTGTAAAAACTTTAAACATGAACCTTATATAATATTACAATACAGGATGAAAATAGCTCTCAATGTGCATGTACTGTCACAATGTTTTGGTAGTGTGCTTAATGAATACCTATAAAATGCAAATTAGTGTTGTTTTTTAAGCTGAAAATCATAAAATTTATAATTTTAATTATTTAAATTGGTAGTCTCCTTAGCGCAGTGGTAGAGCTACTGCTTGCCAAACGAGAGACCCTGGTTCGATTCCCATTACAAGCGTGGGGATTTTCTCCCACTGGAAGACCTTGACCAGGGTGCACCCAGTCTCATGAAAACCCAGAGGGACAATTCTGAGCTGCTTGATTGAAAAGTAGTGGCCCTTAGTCAAGAAGACCACACAACTGACTGGGAAGAACCTGCATTTTGCATACTGAACATATTCTTTAAAATAACTTTTAGCAATTTCGGCTTTAGTTGGTGGCCATTTTCCTCTTCTTTTAATTATTTTTCTTCTGAATGTTCTTTTTTCCTCAAGATTTCTGCAGTCATATGGTCTGTTGTTTGCTCTCCTCCATTGCAGGAACAATTTGGGTCATCTGTGATGTGGAACCTATAGTAGTATGCTTTAAGTCTTCCGTGTCCTGTCAGTAGTGTTGTAAGGTTCGCCGTTAGATTTATCCTTAACTTCATTCTGTCTGCTACAGTAGGAAAGTATTGCTTTGTTTCCTGACCTTTAGTTGTTTCTTGCCATTGACTTTCCCAATGTTTTAGACTTTGTCTTAGCGTTCTTCTAACAAAACTCTTTGGAAGTCTATTATAGCTGCATTCCTCTTCGTTTGTAATTGCTCTCTTTGCTAGTTGGTCTGCAATTTCATTACCCTGTATCCCTATGTGTGCTTTGACCCACCCAATTTCTATATTCCAGTTTTGTTTTTCTAAAATTTTTAACACTGTTCTAATTGCTTCTGTTAGGTAACTGTGAATTTTTTAGTTATGCAATGATTGTAATGTGACTCTACTGTCCGTGTATATCGCTGCAGTTTTGTTATCTTCTTCAGTTAAGTGAATATTTTTAACGGTTTCTAATGCTTTCAACACTGCAAATTGTTCAGCTTGGTTATTGGAGCACTGTTTGTCTAACTTATATTGTAGCTGATATTTCAGTTTGTTCTGATGATAAATTGCTACTCCAGAACCAACTCCTTCTTCTGTTTTACTGCCATCTGTGTAAATTTCCAGTGCATATGTTTTATTCTGATTTATTTCTTTTATTATTGGTATGTCGGCTGGATGACACCATTTCCTATATTCTACAGGTTTGTCGAATTTGTTCTCAGAATTTTGTTTCAATATTGTATATTCATTGGCGGTTTCCTGAAGTTTAATTGTAATAGGTGTAAGTCCCGTTATAATGGATAGTGCTTCGGTAGATGTGGTCCTAAATGCTTTAGCAATTTTGATATTTATTTGTCTTTGCACTCTTGTAAACTTATTTGCATTATATTTCCTGTCAATGGCTTCTATCCATACTGGAGCTGCATAAGATAGTAATGGTAGAATTGCATCGTTGTACATAGTCTTTAAAGCCTGGTGTTTCAGTCCCCAATCTAGTTTTGCTGATTTAGATAAAATGTGTATAAATTTATTGGCTCTCTCTGTTACATACTGAATGTGATCATTAATGGTGAAATTTTTATCAATGATTATTCCCAAATATTTGACCTTTTCTACTTGTTTTATTTATCTGTTATTGATAAAGATGCTTATATCCCTTTCCACTCTACGTTTGCATGTTATTAGCATTGTTTTCGACTTTTGCTCATTAAAAATAATTTTATTATTCTTAGCCCACGTTTCAATCTTTTTCAGGTCTACATTATTGTAATTTTCGGCTTCCAAGTTGGTTTTACCTCTAGTTATTATTAATAAATCATCCCCAAATGCCACTACCTTTGTATGGCTCGAGTATTCAATATTCAAGAGCAAATTAAGTAAAAATTGAAGCTATTAACAGTGAAGCAACAAGATTCTAAAATAAGAACAAATTAGAAACTAAAAACTTCACTTATCTTAGTATGTTGATATCCTTTTTCTATTTTTCTGACCCAGGGGTTTCAAGCTATATCCAGCTCATTCTCAAAGTCATATAAACAAAATCGTTGCCAAGCTACAATCTCTTATTTTTGTGAAAAACAATTATTCATATTCAATTTTTTATTTACCAATCTTCTGGCTTGGCAATGGGTAGTCCACTTTCGCCATTTCTTGCTAATCTTTTCATGAGTTTTTTTGAAACTCAAATTACAAAATCATTCCCTTTAATTTTTAAAATATGGTATAGATATGTGGATGATATTTTTGCTGTTGTCCCTAATAAACAGATAAATGATGCTTTAAAACTTTTAAATTTACAAGATAAAGCTATACAATTCACTTTGGAAACTGAGAATAATGGATTCCTTTCATTTTTGGACTTAAAAATTAAAAGACATAAAAATAAATTGAAATTTGATATTTACAGAAAATCTACTCACACTGATAATTACATAAAATATAAAAGTTTTAATCCTTTTGCACATAAATTTGCTGTTTTTAATAGTTTAATTTATAGATTAATAAATATACCCCTTAATAAAGATGAATTTGACATAGAATATAAACATATTATTAACACTGCAGTAATTAATGGTTTTAATACAGATTTTATACATAAAAGGATAGGGGAATTTAAATATCAAAAAGCTGTCAAAGAAGTTTCAACCCTTAAAAAAATAAAAGATAATTATATTTTTAAAAAGTTTACTTACCATCCATGGGCTAATAAAAAATTTACAAGGATTTTTAAAGAATATGGAATAAATTTGGTCCCTCAAAATAAATTTAATATACAAAATTTACTTAATTTTTCAAAAAAAGATAAAATACCAAATTATAAAAAATCTGGCATTTATCAATTTAGCTGTTCAGATTGTGATAAAGTTTATATTGGTAAAACTAAATGTCATCTAGAAACCAGAATAAAAGAACATTTTAGAAATATTAAATATAAACAAACTGATAAATCAGCTGTGGCAGATCATTTTTGGTCATTTAATCATGAAATTAATTCAGAGGTTAAATTATTAAAACAGTTAAGTAATCCGATAGATTTAATGGTTTGGGAAAAAAATTTTATTTTAAAAAACAGGAACCATGTCATGAACTTTGAATTGCCATCTATGGATTGTATTTTTAAATTTTTGTTTTCAGAGATTGGTAAATAAAAAATTGAATATGAATAATTGTTTTTCACAAAAATAAAAGATTGTAGCTTGGCAACGATTTTGTTTATATGACTTTGAGAATGAGCTGGATATAGCTTGAAACCCCTGGGTCAGAAAAATAGAAAAAGGATATCAACATACTAAGATAAGTGAAGTTTTTAGTTTCTAATTTGTTCTTATTTTAGATTCAAGAGCAAATTATATTGCAAATTCCAAAAGCCTGGTCCGCAGCAAGATCCTTGTGGACATCCCTTGCTTACATTTTTTTCAAGTTTTACATTATTAACTGTCAATACTGCACTTCTATGACTGAAATAACTTTTAGCAAGGTAGTATAAGTTACTCGGGCAGTTAAATTCCCTCAATGTATACAATATACTCAGCCACCAGGTTGCGTTGAAAGCTCCCTGAACATCCAGGCTGGTTAAAATTACCATCTGACCATCTTCCAGGATTTTCTTTATGTATTTTTTAACTGTCATTGCAGCATCTAGTGTGCTTGTTTAACAATAGGTATTAATTTGGCTTTCTTCCATTGCTTAGGAAAGTTTCCTTTTGTTAGACAATTGTTGTAGATGGCTGTAATATATTTCGGAAACACATTAAAGACCTTAAGTAATATTTTACTTGTAATTCCAACTTCTCCAGGAGTTTTACTTGCATCCATTCTACTTAAAATATCTTTTATTTCTCTCTGAGTAAAATCTTTGTCATTCTGTGTTCTGATTGCTCTATTAATTAATTCTCTAATATTTTTGTGATAACAATTGTCATCTTCTTCATTGTCTTCTGGTACAAAATGATTCAACATGTATTCTAATGTCTCTTTTAAATCTGTTGTGACTGAACCGTCCTGTTTCGTAAGAGTTGTTAATGGTGAATTTTTTCTTATTTTGCCAGTAGCTATTCTATATACTTCATTCCATGGATTGTTAGATGGAGTTAGACTGCAATAATTCTTCCAGGAATCTAATTTCTCTTTTCTTATAGTTCTTTCATACTCCCTTTTTTGTTTTATATACAAGGCTTTTCGTTCTTCTCTTAAGACACCATCTTGTTTTGTCTTTTGATATCGTTTTCTTAGTGCATTTGCTCTTTTCCTCATTATGGTTAGTTCATTTGTCCATCAGGGTATAGATTTTCTTTCGTTTGTTTTTTTTAATGAATTACATTTCCTAAAACACTTATTACATGCTGCAGTTAAATGTTCTTCAAACTGCTTCATTATTTTATCGACGTCATCTTTCATGTTCACGAATTTGCTAAGTTCTTCATCTACATCTTCTAAATTGCTTCTTCTAAACGGTAAATTCTGAACTCCTATTGTTTTTAGTACTTTGCCAAAGTCTCCTAATTTTTTATCATCTACTATATATTTTGGGACGTGGAAGTTATATTCCGTTTTATGATTTCCTCTTTGACTTACTGTATAACTTATAATTCTATGATCAGAACAACTTTCATCTTTGCCGCATTCCCAATCTGCAATTCGCGACAACAACTCACTGTTAGTGACAGTGAGATCAATATTACTTCTTCCATTAGTACTTTCAAATGTTGTATTTTCACTTTCTTCGTTTATAATATATAACTGTTTTGAATTTAAATATTCCTCCATTATTCTTCCTCTGGTATTTGTTGTTACATCATGCCATATTGTTGATCTAGCATTACTATCCATAGCGATTATAAGACCCTTCCTTCGATATAAGATGTTATCTATTTCATACAGATCAACGTTAATGTCATCCTCAATGTCCAGATACATACTAGCGATGTAGAACCTAGTATTTTGGTAAATTACTTCTACAACTGTCACATCTCCATCTGATAGCTGAGATATGAGGGAAGCATCAAAGTGTTTGTTGACGATCAATACAGCAGTTCTAATTTTGTTGTCCCCAAAATTAAAAGTTTTGTAGCTTTTATTGATCCCAGCTACTGTGTTCTGAAGAATATATGACTCTTGAATAAGTACAATATCCGTTTTATTTTGATTTATTACTTGCATTAAATTGTCTGTAGCTATTCTAGAATGCTGTAAGTTTATTTGTATTATCTTTAGATGGACATTACTATTCTGAAATTTATTGTTGTAAATTCCTCTATCACTTAGTGCTTTAATGGTAGCCATTTTAATATTCTGTATTTTGTCTATTCCTTCTAATAACAGCTTGTAAACATGGGCATTTATTTTTGTCCTGAGAGGAATGATTTTCATCGACTTTAATGATTTTGCTATACACATTGTGATTTATGCAGTTGCTACATTTATATTCCCGTACTGATGCTTTACATTCTTTCAATTTATGCTTTCCTGCACATAGAGGGCACTTTTCTTCTCCTCGACATTCTGTTGCTTTATGGTTAAATTTATTACTTAAAACATCTACTGATGTTTACATAGTCTTCCACAGTACATATATTCCAACCTAATTTCAACTTTCTGTTGTTTACTAACAATCTCCATGCTTCAGTCTTGAATTCTGCAACCAAATTTCTGATGTTTCTTCTGTTTCTAGTGATAAATTTAGGAGCTATTGACTGCTCACTTAGATTAAGCTCTCCGTTTTGTGATATTATTGTTTCAGATGCATTTTGTGGTGTTATTTCTTCTGGTACATTGTAAATAATTACATATGGCTTTCGAAGTTCAGGAACTTTTACTTCTAACTGTTGGCTACACTGTTCTTGAATCTTTTCTCCTAGAAGATTTATTTCACTCTTTGATTCAGATTCCACAATCAATCTTCCATCCCTTAAAGCCTTTAGTGAGCTTATTCCCACCTTTAGTTGTGTTGGATTAACCTTATTTTTCAATATTACCTTCACAGCTTCCGCCAATTCATTCATTTTGGATTTTAGAATAAGTTTGTATCTCTTTTCGATGTTTTCATGTGGAATTTTCCGACTAGCATCAGCGTAACTTAGCTTCGGATCAACAGATGGCACAGCTTTTTCCCTTTCCATTACTCTGTATGATAAGGCCATATCATTTTCCTCTTGCTTCTTAACCGCAGCTTGAAGTTCCTTAATCACTTTTTCTTTAGTATCTACATCCTTTTTTAAAGTATTAAATAATACTGTTTTTTTCGTAATATATGTAAGATTTTCTGACCTTTTTCTACCTAAAATGCCTTTCAAATTAACATGAAATTATTGTGACTATTCCACTCATGCTAGATAATCACCTCTTAGTCGTGGTATTATTACTTCATTATATCAACTCCTCCTTTTCTTATGTTCTGAACATCTGAAGAATCCATGTGCAGTAAAAACAAATAGCGAGCTTTCAAAAATGGCAGACAAAAGATTTGGCGTATATTCTAGTGAGGATATTGATATTTTAACTGAAGAGGCAAAGTCAAACAACTAATTTTAAATATGGTAGACCTACCTTTAATGCATAGCTAGCACAAATTGATTCATTTATGTTCATTTGTCTAATTCCTCATTACCCTTGCTAAATCTTAAAATTATTATTATTGTTGTTCTCACAGGTTATTGGATTAGTTGTAGTGAAAGTAAATCTTAATCTTATTGTAAGTTGTTTACTTTTAAATCAGTATTAATTTTAAATAGTATTAAATAAATGAATTATTAATTATTTCACGGATTACTCTAAACAAATCAGGGTTGCCAACTCATATGATAATTATGGGGGCATACAATAGTTTGAATGTTTGTACTCATGGTTCTCAACCCGTACGATAACTATGGGGGTGTACGATAATCCCGACACCGGCAAAAATCATTTTCACTGGTTTGTCACACAAGCGAAATGAAATTAATTACAAACAGCGATGCCACTTTTGCCCTCATGGCCTGCCTCCACCCCTCTAAGGCTACCATTTCATATCTTACTAATCCTTCTACCCTTTATCCTATTATTGCCATTGTGCCCAGATCTGTTAATCTCAATAAAGAAGGCACTGTTCAGAAAATTGATGATCAATGGAAAAAACTTGGAATAAGTGATATTGCGTGTGAGATAAAGAACATGCCTGAACCTGGCAGTTTCTGGAGTGCTGTTAAACACATGTCTCCTTGGTAGAAATACTGATTTCAAAGAAATGGCGGAGGTTGCATTATCAGTGATTTCATTACCCCACAGAAACACTTCTTGTGAAAGTTTTTTTTTCAAACTAGGTTTAATAAAAACCAAAATTAGAAACAGATTGGCACTAGATGCGGTAAATGGGCAGTCGTCTCAGCTTATGAAAGACTGTGGTGGGTCCGAAAATCTGCAAGTGACCGAGATGTTAAAGTTTATCTCAACAACAAATTCGTGTAATGCTGCAACAGTTGAGAAAGATGATGAACTTTCTCATGAATAGTGCCAGAAACGTAAGTGCTGAAGTTGTAATACTGATTGAGGTCATCAATCTTGTACCATAAACATCAATGCTATTACATTTTCATAAGTGTTATGCTGATACATTTACTTTTGTAGCATTTGGTTTATGATGTACAATAATTTTGAATCCAAATCTATAATTTTGAGTGGCCCGTACGATAATTTTACTTTTAAACATTGGCAACCCTGAAACAAATACCACTAGAGGTTTTCATATTTGGGATAATTTTTCTTGAGCTTCACACTCACAAAATTATCGTCGTATGAATCTCTCTCATGGTAATACTACAGAGAATCTTAGGGCTAATTAGCAATAAAGCACAAAATTTAATATTTATATCAGAATTTTTTTCCCCAAAATGAATGTGAAATTCTGTGGTCTCTGACCGTTACATATGTGACCTCCATTTCCATAAATTTGCAGCACTGAGAACAACTAATTAAGAAGAATCTGGAGAATTAAACAGTAATCTTTGTAAGTGCTGAAGATAAACTTAGAAGTGATCTTCTGTAGCAAATAGGTTTAGCATAATGTTCACACCCAACTCTACTTATTTACGCAAACATATAAACAGCATTATAAAATATATATTCAAATTAATACACATAGCACAATTTATTGATTAAAGCAGATCTTAAATACTATCTTAGGTTCTTCTGCAAAAGAATATAACCAGCTCCATGATGCACAAGCTGATAAAGCTAATGCATGCTAGACTAGAAAATAAAGACAGCTAAAGAGTCCAGAGAACTGCACACTACTGCAGACCTGATTTCATTAATTTACCTCTTAGAAAAACATTCATTCAGAAATTACTGTCCATGTTACTGGATCAATGTCCTCCGAAGAGCCACTTCTATTGAAAAAGGACTTCCTTCAAAAAAAGGCACAATACATGGTTTAACCAAGTTACAACTCTATGTACATTTTCCACTAAATATTATTGCTGAAACAAAAACTTGCTTTCTGAGAGCTTCAGATGCAACAAATGTCAAAAGCTGCAAAGTCATGAAGCAATCCATTCATAGTTAAGTTACGAGTTGCAGTAAAAGATGTTCATGCTGCATTTGTTATTTTACTTCAAAATATTTCCATTTTGTTTTAGTACCACTTACAAAAATAGTGCTGAATAATGTGTAACAGTATGCAGATAATAATGGGGATTGATTGGAGATATTGCTGCAGCTTTTGAGGAGTCAAATGACCAGGATGAAACCCAAACTGAAAGGGACAAGCGGGCAAGCAGAAGCTTCTCCAAAACTTTCGAGAGGACAGATAGGAGGCTTATGAAGTGGTAGTTGGCTCGATGTCCAGGTGCCTCTCTGGCTTCAAGATGCAGATCACAGGGCCTCCCTCCACTCAGTCAGTTTAAGCTTGTCTGTGCAGTGTAGAAAACAATCACTATCTAATGCTCGAACTTACATGCAATCGCCCACTCAGCCAGCCACAGGTGGAAGCCAATGTACTGTAGTTAGAGCAACTGGTTTTCATGAAGCAGTGGAAATCAACATGTGCACTGCAGCTCAAAGTATTGAATAAACTGGAATTTCTCAAGCTCTGACAATTATTTCTCATGAAAACAAATGGTCTTACTTAACTGCCGTTCTAAGTAATGAGTTTGCTTGCAAAGGTGAGAGACGTTCCACAACTTCATTTAAAATTCCCCATCTTGTATATCTAAATCACTGGTTGCTCTTTAGATGTTTTAAGTGCTCCAATTTGAAAGCAAAAGGTATTTTCAAAATTGGACAGAGTATAATGAACTAAGAGTAATGACAACTTGTTCAGGCACTTCTGATATATATTCATAAATTTGCCTGTAACTAGATATCCCTCTTTGTAAATAGCAAAGAGGTCACTGTAATCAATGCTGTATGGTAGGGGTCTGCTGCTTTCACTTCTGAAATGCAGTACCATTAAGATTTGTAGCATCACATTTGTCAATATAAGTGTTTACCTCTTTAAAAATGGCTACACAGGTGTTAGGGATAAAGTGCAGATATTTTGATAATTGACACCTTAATATATGTTCACTTCAGTGTATTGGTTGGTTTATCTCTTCAGCTAACATTTTTCACATGAACTAACCACAAAGTTTATTACTGGATGTTCTTTACATGGTTGTAACGCCACTGCAAAATGAACACCAGTTGTACAGACTATCCGTTTTGCTTTACACCTCAATGTGTGACCTACTGTCCTAGGTATTTTGAGGTCATTGGCCTTGCAGAAAGCATTGGAACTTGGTTCCAGTATACAATTCCTTATCACAAGACCCCTACTCTATATCATGGTTTGGGTGTCATGCCTACTTAAGACGTACTAAACAACATGAAAACATACTACTCTTAATAAATAAAATTATAACTTTGGTAATAAAACACATATTGATGTAATATTGTTCATTACACTGTCCTCAATTGCCAATAAAAATACCTACACTTATAAGGCCCAAAGGACCTAGTTGTCAGTAAGTCCTTAAACCCCACACAGTCAGTCACTCTACCTTATATCCCTAATGCCTGCATAATCAGAAATTTAACTACCCTATACTCGCAGTTGCTTGGCAACTTATGGCTTATGTCACAGGTCTGTCAGTTGTCATTTTTTTCTTTTCTCATAATTCAAAATGCGCATATAAGATAATCTAGTAAAATATTGCTGACATATAAAATGGGCAACTTATTTTACAGATTAATCTAATGTATCAGAAGAAAAAAAAACATACTGGACACATTCTAACAGCAACTGCATAATTTATAACTCTACATAGCAGTTACTTATGTGCAGATTCTAAAGACCTGTGCATGTTCAGAAAAAATGCACAAAAACAAAATAATCAGAGAAAACTTATGTTGCAAAAGTTAGTTGTTAATTTCAATTTCCTAAGGCTCTGAGATCATATAACCATTTCTAGTTAGTCATGACAGATATTCTCTGTGCAATATTGTGAATTATTCTAAATAAAATCCCAAAATGTCAAATACTGAATTGTTGTATGCTGTCAATATCAGAAATAATTTTTATCAACTCTTAGTAACTAAGAAAAAGCAGATCTTTCTGAATATTTGAGGCCATATTATTATTACTGCCACTTCTGCTGATGCGTAGAATCATCTGAAAGGTTTTGCAATGGGAACATGGTTTGCAGCAGGAATGCTCAGAACCTGAACCACAAAACAGCCTATCTCTTTCTACTGTATGTTCTTCAGTGCAGCAACACAGTAAATTCTCAATCTCCTATGACTTGGGTGCGGAAGAGAAATTCCCTCTTTGCAAGCAAAGACACATTTAAAACTACAAGTCATACAAATTGCCTCAAGACTTCATCTTAGAAATCCACGTAAAAACTGAAAGGAAGTGAGGCCAATTTTGAATGGCAAATTCAATACTGACATTTTTCTTCAGAATCTTCCTTATCCTAAAGAAATAGATGGAACCAAAAATTAAAGAAACAGCTGGGTTTGACTGGCAAATTGGCCGTACTGACATTTTTCAATGCAGATATTTATAGGGAAGCTATTAATTAGACTTCAAGATACCAAAATTAGTGGAGTGTGGGTTCGACTCTTTAATTAAATTATCCATATAGCTAAGTTTAAGTGACACCATTAAAGCACAAGAATTTCAAGAAGCAATTACCTTCATTGGGGGAATGTTACAGTATTGTAGAGAAACAAGAATCTAAATTCTCCTGCAGCATCCTTAACTGATTATTATGTAATAATATATTTACAATGTAAGCAAATACCATTGCCTAAAACATTTACATGATTTGATCCAAAAATTGTCTTTTTGTGACATTTTACATACCTTACTTTTAAAAAGCACCTAATTTGTTTTCAGTTTAAAATAGTTAAGTCTATATTATATTTTAAAACAACCATGATTATCTACATAGAGGTAAATCTTATAAAAGCATTATTTTTTTGATTTCATTTTCTCTAATATTTTCTTTCATGGACTTACTGAATCTGATAAATACAGACAGTGCGCCCACAACAACAAAATATAATTTGCTGAAGAACGTAAGTTTTTACACAAGTGAGGTTAACCACAATAATTGAAGATTGGTTAGGTTTACACCATACCTCATTTGCTTTTGCAAATTAGGATGCTTCAGGAACTTTCATTCCTATCTTCAGCTTTCAACTGACTAACTGATGTAGTTGTCATGTTGTCTGGTATACTACTGCTTATGGAGATCTGTGGTGATGATGATACAAACACTAATATACCAGACGACACAATAACTACATTAATAGGTTGAAAGCTGAGGAGAGGATGGAAACTAAAGTTTCCAGAAACATGTCCTAATTTTCAAACCTAAGTGAGAAGTAGTGTAAATGTAACCAATCTTCAATTATTAACAAAATGTAAACTGACTGGGTATCAGAACCTGTATATACCCACCAATCCAGCAAAGTTACCTGCCACACTTACTGAAAATGTCTGAGCATTACGATGATCCAGTAACGGTTGCAATTATGTCCAATATTTGTTCCTTGACGCATATGTTATTTACTTCAGTCACACACCTGTAGAAAGGGTTGCCTTCTGAAATATTGCTGCTGCTGCTGCTACTGCTTTTCCCACTGGCTTCTTCTTCCTCAGTTTCCAGTGCCACCCCGTCACTGGCATATCGCTCTGTAATTTAATAACACAAACTGCTTAACAGAAAAGCATTGAAGAGAAAATTTTGGTTCACAAACAGCAATTCAATATTTCAGTGCCATCTATACCTTATTCCAAGGTGTTTTGGTGCAAATGCTGCTGTGGGGTCTGTCTCAGTGCATTATTTTTACTTTCTCTACTAATGTTTACTAAATAGAGAAAATATTGCATTTCACCCAAAAAATTGATACCAAGATTTCATCAGAAATAAATATTGTGATACTAGGTGCGATCAAAACAAAGGACTATCAGGGCTAAGCTACTTCAAACCACATACCAGGCTGGCAAGCAAACGACGACGTTCAAAGGTCAGGCTGTCTTGCGTGACTGTGTGTGCATGACTTACAATAATCAATGCAGCAGAACCATAAGGGGTTTTCTTCAAAGCCTTCATGAAAGATCTGGCTATGTCATCACTGGTGTGTTTGAAGAAGTTTGCAAAAGGTCTGTGTGACATCATGGAAACAGCAAGAGAGTTAGAGTGACAGTTACAGAGATGAGTCTGTCAGTGAGTGTGAGACAGCTGTGCATGTGTCGGCACATTGTAAAGAAGATTTAACGAGCTTCGAGTGATTGTATCAGAGTTTCTGTATGAGAAACAGAAAGTTAAGAAAGACATTGAAAGGACTGAGTCATGGTTACAAGAAGTAAACAGTTGTGAGTTGTGACATTGTGAAAGACTGGAGACTGTGTTAACAAGAAGAAAACTGTGTATTTGTGCTAAAGTTTAGAAGACAATAAAATAATAGAAAAGCAACCAGATCGGATTTTGTCATTTTGTCATAATATTTTGAGGCTTTCTGTATCCAAAAATTGTATTTTTGTAAAAATTTGTGTGCATGCACTAAAAAATTATATGTTAGCCAATACCAAATGTGATATTTAAATTCAGCATCCTCCCAGCATGTGACACAAAGATTGTGAAGAAAATTATCCCATCCTAAGCTACACTTTACAAGGAAAGTTTGTTGTTATTTTTAATTTCCCCAAAAATGGCTAACAATTTTGACTAAAATGCTGTATGCTCAATATTTGCATGAGAAATGAAAAGTTTGTACAAGCTCTGGCATTGAGGAAAAAACATCAGAAACAAATAAAAGCTTAGCAAACAAAAAATGTACCTCTTTTTAAAAAGCACAATTTATTTCAAATATCTTTTTTGTGACATTAGCCAATTCCAAGATTTCCATTATTAACAGGTTTAGTTTTTCAATCATCAGTGATGTTTTTAAAGTGCTGTTGCTGTTCATTTCTTTCTCACAATCATGGAAAGAGTATGGAATTTCAAAGCAAGCAACATTGGATTCTCAATTCAAATTTGCCTGTTCTACTTGAAACTATTCCCCCAAATGTTTATCTCATTTACGTTAACTAAACAGAAACGCAAATTCCCTTAAGAATAATCTCTAGAAAATATATAAGAACAAACGACAGTTGGTAGAGAAAACTCATGTGAATGACATTTATTCAATAAGGTTTCTAAGAGTAGCCTTACATTTTGTTAATCATTCACATAGATCTTTGAAACCTTAACCTCGTCAGTACCAGTCTCCCAGGTGACATAACTTAAGGTTGTTTTTATGCTGCATCTGTACATGCCAATTTGACCTTAAAGGGAACTGAATTCTGAATCAATATGGTTGTTTTCTGCATAATGTCTATCCCATGCTTCTAGCCATAAAAGTAACTGAACTTAGGACTGAAGAGTATAATGGAGAGATTTTTAATTAACTAAAAATGTTTTTACTTCCTCCTAAAAGCACCTAGAATGAAGTTCAAAAGGTTTACTTACCACAAAGTTTGTTTATTGGAAAGAGTGCAAGGACTGTATGGTGTCCACCCTTGTCCTCCAAGTCCACCAGAGTATTGTTAACTTTATCCAGGAAGCTGTTCATTCTGAGGTTCCATTTCCGGAAACCAAGAAACGCCACAGTGAAGTCCTGCTTACAAGGCTTTATGAATTCCACCTAGAAAATTGAAGTGTGTTTAAGTAATTTCTATTAATACAGTCAACACATTTTAAACCTTGCTAACAATTCAGCATTTTAGTGTGGTGTAGAAAAATTATACATAGAAATTTAGTTAATTCAGTCGGTTGTCAACATTCCACCACTTTATAAAACCTGTGCTGAATATGAAGTGCTTAAAACAGTGGAGCATGTTATTAAAATATTATAGTTATATAACCAAAATGGCCAAGAAATCAAGTTTTAAAACTGGCAAATTATCATTGGGAATTAAGAGTATGGGAGAATATTTATATCATTAACAATACAAATTGAGCAATGAACTTGAACCAGCAAGAGACCTCTTACAATTAACCAATGGGAGAGGAGCAGACGAGTCAATGAGGGAAGGGGAGAAAGTTACCTGACAAGTAAATCAGTTGGTCGACCAGTTGAGGATGGAGAGGAGCACCTCTGAAAATAGTCCTGTGGGATTTTAAATTAAGCAGAGATTGTGACAAGTGTTAACCAAGGATTATTTTTTTTACTACATCTTTATTTAATAAGGAACATATGACTCAAAGCTTTCTTGGCAGTAATATGAAAATAACTCTTCTTGGGCTGAGACCCAGTAATTTCTTGAAATTTCCAAGCTTTCAAGAGCTAATGTCACTCACATCTTCAGGAAATGATGTGGAAACTGTTGTTCAATTTGTATTTATAGAAAAACAAAACTCAGTTTGGGAAACACGTTTGGAAAAATAGAAAACGCATCTTCAATTTTGAAATCCTGCCAAGCAAAATGGTTATCCTGGGGTTCATCCAACCACTATGATGAATAGTCATTAAGGTAACATATACAATTTTAATGTACGTGAAACGTGTAGAAAATTGATAACATGTATGCATACATACGGAGAACTTGATTCGCCTTCTCCATTATACAGGACAATATATAACTACACAATTGAGTGGATGATTGCACAAACATGCTAACCATCATTTTATCAGAACAGAGAAAAATGGACTATTGCAAATGTCAAGAAAACTATATGAGTTTTCTACATCTTTAAATTTTATTCATCCTTAAATAATATCCTTAAATTATCAGAACATTATACTACAATTGTGTTAGAAATTTAACATGCTTGGAAAAAATGCCTGCCTATTATATACTAGATGCTAAAAATAAGAAAGAAAACTCTGATGTGTTGCACTCACATGACTTTCTCTACTCTTACACTAACCATTCTTGCAAACTCTTATACCTCTACCTTCTTCGTGTTGGTTGAGATAAACATTTGTACAAATTATCTTATTGCTTATTTCCTTGTAATAGCTGTACTGTAGTATTTCCTCTTTTTTAGGCAGATGCAACATTGGTAGTATTTATACATTACAATGATGTAATTTAGAATGATATGTTAATACATAAATGTTCTGTCCTGAAAGACTAGGAGAATTTAAGGGGAGAGCAAGAGACAAGTGATTTAGGAAAATAAAGCAATATTAATTATGTTAAGGTCCATCATCCATAAAAAAACCACAGTGTTAAAATGCAGGGTAGAATAACAAGGGGGTGAGGGGAAGAAAACAAAAAGAAATAGCAACTCAAACTCATGTATTTCCTTGTAGGTGAAAGGGGAATATTAGAATACAGTAGGCTGTGAGCAATAGTCGAATGTTTTAAAGCTTTGAGATCCCATTCTCTTTGCATGCTTAACATATAAAAAAATGAACAATATTCCATTTCACGAAGGTTTCAAGTTTTCTGAATCTGACACAAATAACAAGGATCCAAAATGGTTCACTCTACAAAAAAATTTATTTAGACATAAATTGTATGTTTTAGTGAGATCTACATTTTTTGTATATTAAAAATTTGTCTATCTCTTACGGTTTACGAGTTATTCAAAAGTCATCCAGATCAAACAGGATTACATAGGCTAGAGCAGAAAATTTAAAATATACATTTCATTTGCCATACAAATATCTTAAAATTATGACATTTTAATCCAAATTGCTAGAGCTATTTTCAAGGAAATCAAAATTTTCCATGTAAAGGGTAGTTTAAGGAGGGGCCATTTTCTTCAAAATCTTCGTGTCGCGTCCTTGAAAGACATTAAACTTAAATATCAACTTTAGGTTTTAACAGACTTTTCGTTTTTGAGTTATGCTGTCCACAGACTGACAGACACACAGTCTGACACACCCACGTGGACCTTTTTCCAAAAATGCTTTTTTTGGATTCAGGAGATCTCAAAAACTATATTTCCGGTGAAATCTCGACATCAAATTTTTGGGTGGAATACAGTACTTCCTTCTACTTATCAGTAGAGAGAGTAAATAAGTTGGCTCTGTCTACTTAAAAGTTGAACATATTGAGTCTCACTTTTTCCAATTAGTTTTATATGATAAACAGACCTAAAATACAAGATAACAGCAAAGTTGAACATTTATTTTGGTAGGACTTTCTCTAACCAGATATCATTACCAATCTGGCACATCAAACAAGGGTTCATCAGCAACTTCTTGGTCATTATCAGTTGTCATATCTCTCTAAAATTGATGATACTTTGGAGGAAGATAATTAAGAAGTTCCAAGTCCTTCGTTATTGTCCTTCCTTGGCAACTCAACACCAGCAAATGATGGCTGATTAAAATTGCTCCCCTTTCTTATATCTATGTCATATTCCTCAATTGTACCATAAAAATATTTTATAAAATATTTAAATGGCTCATCTTTTTAACCAGAATCCCTGTTAGATACAGTAGTATTAACACTGGCCGTGAAAGCCTTAGAATTTTGATGACATTATTCATGCTGTTTTACTAATTTGCACGTCACCAATGATTCAATGCTTACAAACATATCACATGTCATTTTAACTACCTTAAGTGTTTTTCTTTTTTTCTAGCTCTTTTTACTAGACCCATCCATTAATCTGGCATAAAAATAAAAGAAATAGACCTTATATTTTTTTCGATTAACTTGTGAAAAAGTATGTTAGCCTCATTTAGCAGTAACGAATGTAATGAAAAGAAAAGCAGCATAAATTTGAAAACTTTATATCTTGTCACACAAAGTATTTTAATGTTAATTCAACTCACAGAAGACTGTTTGAGCCTTCAATAGAGGGCAGCATATAACTTTTTTTTTTTAATTTTGATGGTTAGCCCATTTTTGCAATCACCCATTCAATTATACAATTTACCAAAACACAAAGATGTCCCCTTGCACATTCACACACTTAGCCCACAGCTCCTTCCACTTCTGAAAACAATTCTGGAAAGCTTCTTTTGGGGTGGCATTCAATTCACCATCACATTCATCATCTCTTCTCTGCTCTCAAAACAGGATCCTTTCCATTGCATCTTCAGTTTCAGAAACAACCATAAGTCACAAGGAGCCATATCTGAAGAATAGGGAGGTTGGCAAACGACTGGAAGTTTGAGAGGTAGAACTGGAACTTAAAAATTCAATGCCACAGCTGGGATTTGAACCACAAACCCTCCGCTTACTAGGCAGGTGCTCTAACCATTAAGCTACTGTGACAACCTGCCAGAATGACATTGAATTCTCAAACCAGTTCGTATATTTCCCAGTAAACCACAAAGGCAGTCTCATATCAGAGACAATTACCCGAATGGTGACTTACTATTGCAAGTACTTAATGTCCTGGGATTAATTAACCTGCAGATGGTAATTATTATTTATTTATGCCAACAAACTTACTGTTAAGTTCCAGTTTTACCTCTCAAACATTGCCCACACATGGTTTGTGTGTTTGAAAACACCAACAGTAAGTTTGTTGACTTAAATAATGACTGGTAGTTTGTTTCACAAAAAGTCTAGATTAGCTGCGATGAATGTGCTGGAGCATTGTCATGATGCAACAGCCAGGTTTTCACCCTCCAGAAGTGTCTTTTATGCTGACATACTGATAGTACTTCTTTGTCACTGTTAGTGCTAGTGCATATTCATGATGCACATTTCCAAGGATATCAAAGAACACTGTTAGCACCACCTTGATTGTGCTTTGCACCTGTCATACTTTTTTCGGCCTTGGAGACTCGGGATGCCCGCATTGCAACGACTGTGCTTTCGTTTCTGGGTTGTACCAGTAAACCCAAGCCTCATCTCCACTTATCACAGTGTTCAAAAACTCAGGTTCAATATTGCAAACATCCAGCAGGTCTTGTGCAACCTTAAGATGGTGTTGTTTCTGTTCCACTGACAGAAGCTTCAGCACAAATTTTGCAGCCACTCTGCACATGTTCAAATCATCACACAAAATTGCATGTGTGAAATCTTTACTGACCCCACCTTCAATAATCTCTCGTATGGTCAAACGTCCATCTCCCAGTATCATATCTCTCACTTCCCAACAACAGCAGCATTTCCAGCAATTTGTGGCCTCCCAGGATGCTCATTACTCTCCAACAAAGTGCAGCCATTTTTGAATTGGCTGAACCACTCTTTAATTTGTGTTACCCCCAAGGTATCATCTCCAAATGCCCGCTAAATTTTACAAATTACCTAGTTTTTGGAAAAATTTGATGCACGATCTTTCCTCAATTCGTTCAGTCATCTTACGAGAAAACTAAATCCGATGAACACTTACAACAGCACCTCACTTGACAACCTGTAGCCAGTGACTGACACATGCAAATGCAGTGAGAAAATTCAAGCATTAAGGTGCATTAAGGTTCCTCCCACTGTGCACAGTGGCGCTACTATAGCACCACTACTTTGTGTGGCAAAAATTAAAATCGGATACTTTTTAGACAGGCCTCATATTTATAAAAGGTCAGTTTTCTGCTAGTATTACAAGGCTTTGTCATATATTTCATATCTTTATTATGCCAAAATTATAAATATATAATTATAATAGGTACTCTGATATACATCAGAGTAGCATCAAGAAGTTGCTGTTGAAGTCTGTGCTCTCTTGCCCCTAACAATCTTGTATATAGTGACTTATCCCATAATGGTGGAAAAAATGTCAAAAGTTGTACTTTAATAACCTTTGGTAAAAGTAATCACTATACCCAAGGAACTTCTGCATCTGGTCAGAGGGTATGACCTGCAAATGTTTACCCAGCCTTGATAGGAGATCCAGACTACTTGAAAGCTGAGAATAGTTCCCTCTGCCCAACCATATACTGCCTGAGGAGGGAATCAATCTGTAGCTTCTACTACAGTATGGGCGTCCCCTTCACACCTCCCTCATTTTAATTAATCATTGCTAATAATTCTACACACTTTCTCAGCAATTATTAATTAAAAAGTGGGAGGTATGAAGGGAACATCACATATATTAAAGAGGCCAATTTTTACTTTCTCTACTGTTAAGTAGGGAAGTATTGTATTCCACCCAAAAATTCGATGTCGAGATTTCACCGGAAATACATGTTTTGAGGCCCCCTGAATCCAAAAAAAGCATTTTTAGAAAAAGGTCTGTGTGTGTGTCTGCGTGACTGTGCGTCAGTCTGTGGACAGCATAACTCAAAAACGAAAATTTGGTTAAAAACCAAAGTTGGTATTTAAGTTTAATGTCTTTCAAGGATGTGACACGAAGATTTTGAAGAAAATAGCCCCACCCTAAACTACCCTTTACATGGAAAATTTTTCAAAAATTTTGATTTTCTTGAAAATGGCTCTAACGATTTTGATTAAAATGTCATATGTTTGAGATATTTTTATGACAAATGAAATGTATATCTTGAATTTTCTGGCTATAGCCCCTGTAGTCGTATTTACTCTGGACGACTTTTGCATAACTGGTAAACCGTTAGAGATAGACCAAATCATACTATACAAAAAATGTAGATCTTGCTAAAATATGCCTGAATAAATTTTCTTGTAGGGTGAACTATTTCGGAGATATTCCTTGTTTTGTGTGTGAGTTTTGGAAAACTTAGAACTTTCGTGAAATGGATCATTGTTCATTTTTTTTAAATGTTACGTGTGCGAAGACAACAGAATCTCAAAGCTTTAAAACATTTGACTATCGCACAAAGCCTACTGTATTGTAACATTCCCCTTGCACCTACAAGGAAATAGGCAATCAAATAATTTGTACAAATGTTTATCTTAACTAGCACGAAGAAGATATAGGAATAAGAGTTTGTAAGAATGGCTAGTACAAGAGTAGAGAATGTCATGTGAGTGCAACATATCAGATTTTTTCAAATGTGTCACTAATTTTTGAATAGTAATATCTATACCAAACTTTAAGTTTCATAAAATTTCTCCTGCACACCAATAAGTACTCACCGTTTCAAAGAGGTGACAGATCATATATACAACTCCTACATTGAACTGTGTGAGCATCGGATAGCCCTTAAGTAGCAAGTTATCGCCTCTCCACAATGCATCAATTACGTCCATTATTTCCCAGAATGCCTCTCTCTCTGCCTCCTCATTCTTGCCACTGTCCATGGACGTCCAAAGCTTTTCTTTGTAGTCCAGCACACGGACTTTGGAATTTGAAGAACAGTTAATTGCAGCAATAGGTGCAGACTTTTCAGAAGACGTGTGACTTTCCTCTTCCTCATTCACCTTCTTGGTCCGAGGGGAGAGGTCAGGCTTAAGTTCCACAGCCAGTTCTTGCACAAGGTTACGCAACTTTAACAGTCTTCCTAAACAAAACTTTGAACTGTGTACTGTTCTAACTGGCTGTCCTACTTGGATCTGGAACCCATCAACACACACCTCAAACTGCAAAACAAGAGGTCACTCTTCTTACAAGCATGTACAGGCATTCTATATCTATACTTACTAATATTATAAAGAGAGAAAATTTGTTGGTATGTACTGTGATCAATGGCTATGGCCCAAGATATTGTGAGGTGGCACTAGCTGTTGCAGGGATAAGTAGACATGGTAGCACTCTTGCCCAGTGTAAACACTAAAAGTACAGGGCTTTCGAATCGCTTCTTCGCCGCTGCACGGCCTTTTACCTGTGCAAGTTTGAAGCTGCCGCAGCCGGGTTTGTCGCTAGTAACAAGCCGCACATAAAACATGCATAAAAATCTTACCTTATAGAAAATGCTGGAAATGTCGTGAATGATGGTTTAATCGATCCACAACTTCTTTCTTTTCAGATGAGGCGTGGTTTCATCTAAATGGTCACGTGAACTCTCATAACAGTCAGTATTGGGCATCTCAAAATCCACATTGCGTTAAAGAAATCCCTCATAATGATCGGAGAGTTGGAGTTTGATGTGCTGTTAGCGCTAGACCCATAATTGGTCCAATATTTTAGGACCAGACCAAATAAAGATACTGAAATGACATTTTGATCCCATTTTTTCATGAACTGACAGAAGAAGAGAAATCATATGGGTGGTTTCAACAAGATTCTACTACTGCCCATACAGTCCATGAATAAAATTAGGGAAGTGTTTGAAGATAGAGTGTGTGGCCCTCTCATTTCCCTGATCTAACAGTGTGTGAGTTTTACTTTTGGGGTAACCTGAAAGACAAAGTTTACGAGAAAAATCCTCACACATTGGAAGAACTAAAACAAAATATTAGAAATGAAATCACAGACATTACAGTTGCCCAACTTAATTGTGTGAATCAGAATGTGTTTTCCCGATATAATGCCTGTATAGCTGAGGAGGGACGACATTTCCAGCATTTTCTATAAGGTAAGATTTTTATATATGTTTTACGTGCGGCTTGTTAGTAGCGGCAAACCCAGCCACAGCAGCTTCAAACTTGCACAGGCAAAAGGCCGTGCAGCGGTGAAGAACCAGTTCGAAAGCCCTGTACTATAAGAAAATAATGAAGCTATTAACAGTGAAGCAACAAGAATCTACAGTAAGAGCAGATTAGAAACTAAAAGCTTGACTTGTATAGCTTTGAGAATGAGTTGGAGTCAACTTGAAACGTGTCAGCTGCATAAAATCTTGCAATATTACTAAGATAAGTGAAGCTTTTAGTTTCAATTTGTTCTTACTTTAGACCAAAAGTAGGTACTATTGACAGATAACCAGAATCTTCTGGGAGTTCCCCTTCTCCCCACCTCCAGAACATTCAAGAACTTCTATGAAAGAAAGCTACATAAGCCAGCATGTTCATGGGTCCGACAGCAAGTTAGTTGGCGAGTATGTTTCTGTACAAATAAGTGCAGTTCTACAAATGAGTTGGTGACAACATTGTGACTTACATAACTGCTGCTTCCCAAGAAGTGCTTCATTGCATAATGGCTGCACCTGAATTTAAAGATGATCAATCAGGAACTTAAGCATTCCACCACATAATCATTAGATTAATATTGCAGGTGTTCACGATTAGAAATATTGAAAAATAATGTAACGCCACTGCAACCTTGACTATTGCTAGTCCATGCTAGGTTCATGAGGGAGAATAGAGTATGCAGCATATTCTGATGCTTGGCACTGAGGCACCATTTCTGTTCCTAGGGTCATTGAATGCCATCTTGTCTTGTCTTATTCAATACAGATTTCATCATTTTTCTGGACTCACTTCAGCCGTGGGCTTATTGTGCTATCTGTATTATTTTATATCCAGTTCATTACCTACCTGCCACCCTTATTAAGGAGTACAGTCTTAGAACTGGTATAGTGCCAAATTCTTCTGGTTCAACAAACATTTTCCCCCAAAAAATATATTGCCTGTAAGCAAAAGCCTCACAGGAGCAAATAATATTCTGTTCCGTTTCAGTTTCTTTCTTGCACAATCTGTAATCTAAGTTACCCTGAAACACTCCCATTGTGTTTAGATGCTTTTTCTCAGGAGAATGTCCTGTGAGAAAAGCAGCAATTGCTCTCAGCTGAAGTATATTACTTATAAGCAAACTTTCAGCTCTTTCCTTACATGATTTTTTTAATAAATAGTTTACGATGTCTATTTCCTGGAGTTTTCAGCCCGGTTTTATAGTGTTCTTCTTTGGACCAGTTCTTAATAGCTTCACCAACGCTATGCAGGAATATATTGTAATAATTCCTCACATTTATATCCTTCTAAGTCAATGCCATCAGCTTGCCGATGTGTTGGCTAGCCCGTCATGAACTTTTTACAGTGGTTAGTATGTACCACGTCAATAACTATTTTATTCTTCAGTTGTGTACAACTGTTTGTTTCTACAGTTCTTCTAATAAGAAACCAGTAAAATTTCATAAACAAGTAAAAAGAAATTGGGGATAAGAACCATATGTAGATTATTGCAGTAGACAAGAAAGAGAAGGGCTAGCTTGGATGAGAACAGGTACAATGTTTTTAAAGGAATTGTATATTATTGTAGGAAATATTAAGAGATTTACTATACTTGTTTTATTTTATTTTAGTTTTTAGTACGTTAAATTGTACTGCTTTTTTTTCTGAGCACTTATAAATTATTCATTCATAATTACTGTAACAAGTGCTTATTTTGTTAACCACCAGTTTGGTGCAAGTACCTAAAATCCAGGAATCAGCAGGTGTCACTAAGTGTTATGCAAATTAAGCGGCCAGGGGTGTGAATCATTTGGTTAGCATGTTCCAAGTCAATCTCATTCAACTGTGTACAGCTGGGTACAGCCGCTTGTTTCAAGTTGTTCTAATGAGTGCTTAGGTAGACTAAATGTTCATGCACATCTGTTATAGTTGCCTTCACTTATTATTAACTATTTTAACTTTTTTCCAGGCCAATTTATGGAATTGTTCAACAGTCTGATATCAACTCCAGTTAAAAGATACGTACATGCAATTCAACAATATCGTAAATGCCTTTATAAATAATAGATGAGTCTTAATTCAATGAAGCCAAAGTCACATTCTTCTTTTTTCTTTTCTTTTATTATTTACTGGGGTAGTGTTTGCATTGCAGTGTCAGCATCATTTTTATCTATCTTTCTTCTCCTCTCCTTTCTTTTCAACTATGAATAGCATAACATTGCTGTGCCTCAATATGCTCAGACTCACTCTTACTCTCGTTATCGTATATTAGTCACTGAAAGTTAACACGGCCAGTCTTAGATAATTTATTCCTTGCATAATGGCCATACTGTGTATTTTTACTTTATGAAGAAAGCATAAAAAGTGTGAATATGTGATGAAATATGGTAAGTGTGAATTCCAGAATCAAAACTGTCATCTGTTATTTAACTTGGAAGAACTGATCTACGTAATCAAGTTTACCTTCATCTTAATCTTTTCTGTGTTGGATGGCCAATCAACTGCTATGCTGTCCACTTCCTGTTTGAGAGCCAAGAGTCTCTCTCGTGGTGGCAGCTGTGTTTTCTTGCGACGATCACTGAATGAGCCTTCTTCTTGTCTTGGGTCCATGTTCAATGTCATGGTGTTATGCTGGTGAGAGAACAACACAATATCAACAGTTTACAACAGTTTTGGAAAAGTACATTCTCCATCACCCAATATACATAAAAACAACTCATGCTTTGAGAGGTAGAATTGGAACTTAAAAATTCAGTGCCACAGCCAGGATTTTTCAGTTCTGATCCTACCTTTCAAACATTGCCCACACATGACTTGTGTGTTTAAAAACACCAACAGTAAGTTGTTGGCATGAATAAATAATTATCAACTCATGCTATTTCTGAAACAAAAGTCTTATGTTAAATCATTTACTCTACTCAGTGTTCTACAAACTACTCTTACAAAAGCTTATTCTTATAATTACTAGTTGTTTATCAAGATAAATGATTGCAAAACTATTCACATTTTATTGCAGGTACTGGAGGGATACAGGGCGATGAAGCAATAGTCAACTGTTTTAGCCCTTAACAGCACCAAATATATTTTAGCAAGATCTGCATTTTTTGTGCAGTAAGCTTTTGTCTATTATTTATAGTTTACAAGTTATACAAAAATCATTCAGAATGAAGAGGACTTCACACTCTCTTCCCAGAAAATTTAAAACATGTATATTTTATTTTTTATGCAGATATCTTAAACATGTGGTAGCTAATCAAAAACATATAAGACATTTTTGAGAAAATAAAAATTAATGAAAAATTCTCCATGTAAAAATAGTTTTGGGGTGTAGTTATACTTGAAAATCTTCTTGTATCCCTGGAAGATGCTTGTGTAATTATACTAAATGTGTTGTTGTTGTTTGCTAATGCTGGATTTCTGATAATGAAGACATTATTCCTCGTGCTCTCCAATATTTTTCACTGATAGAAGTGGCCAGGCATATTTGAAGTTGGAAAGATTATAAAGTAGTAAATGTAACTGCTTTTTAGAGAGCACCATATTTTTACGTTTTGATGGTCACATCACTGAAACAACTCCCAGAATGTCTGGAGGACCACACCTGTCGTCGGTTTACGGGTCTCACCGACCTGACCGGGAGAATTATCAAAATAAATTCACCGACCATATCCTCTGATTACCAATCAGCATGTTAGGGGTTAAGAGGTCATAGAGAAATTAGAGAAGTGGAAAGATTGTAAAATTAAAGACTCCCTAGCCCTCGGGTACCCTAATACATCAGGGTCGGAAGAGAACAAGAGAACAAGGTAAGATCATAAGGTCAGATAAAAAAGCTACAGTGAGGAGCAAAACACCAATAAGTGGAAGTTATGTTCTGCTCAGCTTGGGTACCTTGTGGTTGCCATCCACTTGTCCCCTGAGACAGGGCCCCTGAGGGACTGTATCACATTATACATGAAACTGCAATCATGTAATTATCATACATGATGAAATTACAATCCTATCCAAACCAGAGACAAGAGAGTTGTGCAAGGGAGTTGGTGTAGGCATATATGGCATGGTTGGTGTAGGCGTATGTGTGGGGTTTGTTGGTGTTGATGTATGTTATTGGTTGTTCGCACATGTGTGGAAGTGGTTGGTATTGGGATGAGTGGAGTTTGTTGGTGTTGGCTTGTATGGAGTAGGTTGGCGTTGATGTGTGTGGAGTAGGCTGGTACTGGCATACATAATGTGTTGGTGTTGGCGTGCATGAGTGATTGGTTTGGTGTTGGCATGCATGGGGTTATTTGGTGCTGGCAAATGTTAAGTTTGGTTGGTGTTGTATGTGGCATTGTTGTTGGCATGTGAGTGGGGCTTATTGATGTTGGCGTGTGTGGTTGGTTGCTGTCGTGTGTGTTGTATTGGTCTGTGTAGGTGCATGGGTACAGTTCATTGGGGTTGGCATGTGTGTGGGTTTTGTTGGTGTTGACATATGTGATGCTTTGGTTGTTGGCCTGTGTGTGGAGTTGACACGTGTTGGCACATGAGAGGATATGGTTTGTGTTGTGACGTGTTTTATTGGTTGGTGATGGCCTCTATGGTGTTGACAGGTGCCGGAGTATGTGAGGGTAAGGTTGGTGTTGGCATATGTATGGTGTTGATTGGTTGGCAAGTGAGGTGTTGGTGTGTAAGTGTTGGATGATGCTGGCATGTGTGTGGCTGGCATATGTGTAGTTGGTGTTAGCATATGTGTGATTGGTGTTGGCGTATGTGTGGTTGGTGTTGATGTATGTAAGTTTGGTTGCTTGGTTGGTGTTGGCGTGTGGTATTGGTTAGTGTAGGTGTATGTGTTAGGTTTGTGTTGACGTGTGTGTTGTGTGAGGTTCATTGGTGTTGGTGTATGTGAGGCATTGGTTGGTGTCTGTATGTGTGGTGATGGTTGGTGGCATGTGTGGGTGTTGGTATTGGTAATGTGGGGCTGATGGTGATGGCATGCATTGAGTTGGTGTCGGTATGTGTAATGTGTTGTTTGCTTATGTGCAGTGGGTTGGTGTTGGCGTGTATGGTTAGTTGGTGTTGGCATGTGGAATTTGTTGTGTAGGTGTACGTGTAGGTTTGGTGTTGGTGTGGTGTTGGTGTGGTGTTAGTGTGTTGCATTGTGTACATTGGTTGGCATCTGCATATGTGTGAAGTTGGTTGGTGGGTGGTGGTGTTGGCATGCATTGAGTTGGTTGGTACTGGGGATAGTTGGATAGGTGTTGGCGTATGTGTGGATTGGTTGGTGTTTGAATGTAGTTAAAGCTTATTACTGCTGGTGTGTATGGTTTGGTGTAGGCATATGTGTTAGGTTTGTGTTGGCATGTGTTGTGTGGGTTTCGTTGGTCTTGGCGTATGTGTGACATTGGTTGGTGTCTGCATGTGTGTGAGGTTGGTTTGGTGACTAGTAGTGTTGGCATGCATTGAGTAGGTTGGTGTTGGCGTGAGTGAGGGGCTGATGTTGGGGAGGGTTGGCTTGGTGTATTGGTCGTGTTTGAAGGTGGTTGAAGCTTGCTGCTGGCGTGCATATGGTTGGTTGGTTTTGGCATGTTGGGTTGGTGCATATTAGCATGTGTGGTACTGGCATGAATGTAATGTGGTGTTGGCGTGTGTTGTGTAGGTTGGGATTGGCATGTGTATAGGCTTGACTGGTGTTGGTGTGTATGGTGTTGGTGCATTTTGACATGTAGTGTTGGTGCGAGTGTGGTGAGCGTTGGTGTTGGCATGTAATATGTGGTTGGTGTATGTGCATGTTTGTCTGGTGTTGGCATGTGTGTAGGTCTGTTGGTATTGGCATGTGTAGGATTGGAGTTGGCGTACGGCCTTTTGTATGTGGATTCTTGGTGGTGGCATGTGTTGCATTGGTTGGTGATGGCGTGTAAGGTGTGGTTGGTGTTGGCGTGTTTGGTGTTGGTATCGATGTGTGGTATTGGTTGGTATAGGCAAGTACGGGATTCTTAGCAGTGGCATGTTTTATTGGTTGGTGATGTCCTCTATGGTGTTGACAGGTACTGACTGGTGTATGTGAGGGTACGGTTGGTATTGGCGGGTGTGGGGTTGTTGCATGATGGCACGTGTATGGTGTTGGTGTGTGTATGAGATGTTGGTGTGTGTTGTGTGATTATGTGCTGCCATGTGTATGGTGTTGGCATGTGTAGTCTCAGCATATGCATGCTTGGTGTTGGCATGTGTGGTTGGTAGCCGTTGGCATGTTGTGTATGTTGATGTTGGCATGCGTGTGTAGTTGGTGTTGGCATGTGTATGGGTTTGGGGCATGTTGGCGTGTTGTGTAGCTTGATGTTGTCACACGTATGGGGTTGATTTGTGTTGACATGTGGTTGGTGTTGCGTGTGTGGTTGGTGTTGGCATGTGTGGTTCATGTTGGAGTATGTCTGGTTAGTTGCTGTTGGCATATTTGGTTCGTATGTGTAGGCATATGTATAAGGTTTGTGTTGCGTGGATTTCCTTGGTGTTGTTACATGATGGCACATGTGGTGTTGGCATGTATGTGATGTTGGTTGACATTGGCATGTGTTGGCATGTGTATGGTGTTGATTGTTACTGGCACATGAGGTGTTGACATGTAGGGTGTTGGTTGGTGCTGGCATGTGGTTGATGTTGCCATATGTGCGGTTGGTATTGGTGCATGGGTGGTTGGTATTGGCATATGTTGGAATTGAAAGATTCGAAGAAAAATACAGCAGGAATTTATCTAGACCTCTCCAAAGCGTTTGACTCAGTATCTCATGATCACCTAATTTCAAAATTAGAACACCATGGTTTTAGAGGACAAATTAACAAATTGCTAGCAACATATCTTAAAAACAGTGTCCAATGTACAGAAATAAACTGGAAAAAGCATGATATTATACACACTGTTAAATCGGACTATAACATAGTAAAGTCTGGGGTACCGCAGAGATCAGTTCTGGGACCTACACTATTCTTGATCTATATAACTAATTTACCTGAACCGGAGAACAGCAAGGTGATCTCTTATGCAGATGATACATCTATATTATGTTGGAATGATGGTCGAGAAGGCTTAGAAGAAAAAATGACAAGTGCAGTCTGTGAAATATCACAGTACTTACTAAATAATGGGCTAACATTAAATATAGGGAAGACAAAAGTCATGACATTTCAGAAAGATAATGTGAATATAAACATTAACAATATTGCATTAGAACAAGTAAAATGCTTTAAATTATTGGGAGTACACATTGATGATTTAACCGACAATACACACATAGAAATACTCTGTAATAAAATGAACTCAGGGCTGTACCTATTGAGACAGTTAGCAAAATATGGTGACATTAATATTCTTAAATCAGCTTATTATGGCATTGTTTACCTGCATTTAACATATGGAATTGAAATTTTGGGGGGGAACGAGTAAAACCAACATGGACAGATTATTAAAGATACAAAAAAAAATGCATACAAACTATATACCATCTTCATTTTCGACAATCCTGTCGAGAAACATTCAAAACTCAAAATATCCTAACTGTGATCTCACTTTATGTGTTCAGAACTATTATGCTTGTTAAAGAAAAAACGAAGTTTAACTTTTTCAATAAAGACTGCCATAAATATGACACAAGAAGTGCAAATGATTACCATAGGGTGAGCACGAATAAAAGTCAAACCAATAAGGACCCATATAAAATAGGAGCTATATTATATAATAAATTACCATTAGCAGTTAAAAATAGGACAGACTCAAAATTTAAAGCTACTCTAAAATCATTTCTAATAGATAAATGTTTGTATAATATTGCTGAACTACAATGAATGTTGTATTTAGATGTAAATATTTAATGATATATCTTGTAATAACCAATGGCATTGTAAACTACATAAATGATACAAGGTTGTACTATTGTATTTTGTATAATAATTATGTATTAATTATAGTGTGCTATATACGATATATCCCATGTCATGTAAAATGATCAGTGGATGAATAAATCTTATTATTTATATATTTATTATTTATTTATGTGTGGTTGATATTGACGTATGTGTAGTTGGTGTTGGTGTATGTGTGGTTGGTAGTGGCATATGTGTGGTTGGTGTTGGCATATGTGTGGTTGATGTTGGCATATGTGTGGTTGATATTGGCGTATGTGTGGTTGGTACTGATATATATGTGGGGTTGGTGTTGGCATATGTGTGGTTGATATAGGCGTATGTGTGGTTGGTAGTGGCATATGTGTGGTTGGTGTTGGCATATGTGTGGTTGATGTTGGCATATGTGTGGTTGATGTTGGCATATGTGTGGTTGATATTGGCGTATGTGTGGTTGGTACTGATATATATGTGGGGTTGGTGTTGACGTATGTGTAGTTGGTTGCTGTTGGCAAGTTATGTATGTTGATGTTGGCATGTGTGACGTGGTTGGTGTAGGCATGTGTTAGGCTTGTGTTGGCATGTGTTGTATGGGTTTCACTTAAATTAAATTAAATTCTTTATTGTCAATAGACTGCAATACAGTTTTTGACTTACAGAGATGGACAACCTAATGGTTACACATATAACTATAGCTACCTATCATTTGTGATTTACACAGAGGGTCTGTAATTTCAATATAGGCATTATTATAGTTCATTGATACTGTACAATGTCTTTGTTATCAAATACTTCTTCAGAGCACTCTCAAATTGTTTACCTTTAGAACATTTTAAATATGTAGGTAGTTTTGCATGAAGCATTAAACCCATGACATTAGGATCCTTTTTTGAAATATTTTTATTAAATCTCTGCTGAAAATAATCATCATTGTGTCGGGTGTAGTGACTATGGATATTGCTATTTTTTAGGTTTTGTTTCTGAACTGCATAGGTTACAACTTTATAGACATACAGAGAATACAATGTTAATATCTGCTTATCCTTAAATATTCCCCTACATGATTCACGAGAGTTCATATTGAAAATCAATCTGACTGCCCGTTTTTGCAATCTAAATAACCTTTCCATATGGGTTGCAGCAGCACAGCCCCAAATTTCTATCGCATACAGTAAATATGGGTATATAACTCCATAATAAATCATTTTGAGCCCCTTCTCATCTAAGATATTTTTAAAATGATGTAGGAGATACAGATTTACTAATTTTGTCACAAATATGATTTATATGTCCAGCCCATGTTAATTTTCTATCAAGTATTATTCCTAGAAATTTATGTTCGCTTACGTCATGAATACTGTTATTATTTACTGGTAAGGAGAAATTTGTGGTGCTTATATTACTCTGTGAGAAATGAATTAAGGTTGTTTTTGTCATGTTGCATGTGAGGTGATTATGTTTAAAGTAGTTAATAACTGAGTCAATGGATTGCAGTAGGTTCTCCTTTAATGTATCAACATTTGCCCCTTGACATACAGCAGTTGTATCATCTGCATAAGCTATTAATATGGTGTTTGGTGTTGGCATATGTGTGGTTGGTGTTGGTGTGTTGTGTATGTTGGTGTTGGCATGTGTGGCAAGTATGGGTTTCACTGGTGTTGGCATGAGTGAGTGGCTTGTGGTGGGGAGGGTTGGGTTGCTGTTGGAGTGTGGTTTGGTTGGTGTTTGAATGGGGTTGAAGCTGGCTGCTGGCATGTGGGTTCGGTGCATGTTGGCATATATGGTGGGATATGTTCATGTTGGCATGTGGGAGAGTTCAGTGGTGTTGTCATATGTGTGGCATTGATTGGTGTTGTGTACTGAGTTGGTGTTGGCATGTATTAGTGGTTGGTTGGTGTTAGTATGTGTGCGGTAAAACTGGTGCCCGTTAAGAAAACAGTTACATGAAAGCCACTAATCACGACTGCTTGGCGGGTCATCTCTACAGAATAGGTATCTCATCCTCACCAATATGTGTCCTGTGTAACGATCCAGCAGAAATGAATGAAGACCACTTGAAGACCTGTGAAGCATTAAGATCAGAAGAAACTACAGTTCAAAAGTATTGGAAAGCACGAATGCTAATGGCTTCATTGCCAGATGCAAGGCACTAGAAAACAACAACAACAGTATGTGTGCGGTTGGTTGGTGTTGGCTTGTGTGGTTTTGACTGGTGTTAATCAGTGAAGACAAGCAAGAAATGAAGGTAAGAGGCTATACATTAAAAACTTCAAGATGTACACAGCTGACCTGGGCCAAGCAATGGGCAGAGGCAGGACCAGTAGTCACTGCACCAAGACAGACAGGGAAATGTTCAAGCACCACCAGGAAATACCTCAGAACAGATGACTACTCAGCATCTTGCAACACGTGTGGTTATGGTAAAAAGTGTGTTAGAGTCAAGTGTGAGCAAAACATGAGGTGGAGAAATGGTAGGATGAGGAGCACTAAAGAAACAGGGATAGAGCAAAAGTGGGGGATACCAACAGTGGATAATCAGGAGGAAGCAAAGAAAAATGTGAATTCAAGAACAGCTACAGAAAAAATGTCAAATGAAAGCTAAGCTAAGGAATCAATGAGGGTGAGGGGGAATGGGAGAACTAAACAGAAGAGAAAGAGAGGGAGGGGAAGGGAGGTAGGGGAAGGGAGGGAGGGGAAGGAAGGGAGGGAGCAAGGGAGGAAGGGAGGGAGTAAGGAAGGGAGATATGGACGAAGGAAGGGAGGGAGGAAGGAAGAAAGGAAGAAAGGGAGGGAGGAAGGGAGGGAGGGAGGGATATTTTGCCAAGAGTAACAAGATTAAGAAAATTGATTAAGTAATCTATAAATGAGGTAGCAGAGGGTTTTTATACATGGTGAAAGTGAGGTTATAGTGAAGTAGTATAATTGGGATAATGAAGATTAGTGAAGTGTACAATGTAAACTGATTTAATAAAGTTATAAGAGTGAAGCTGATTAGAGAAGTTCAGGAAGAGGGAAAGTGAATAGGGTTGGGCAATGAAATAAGATAAAAATAAAAGGGAGGGAGCAGGATAAGATTAGTGAAAAGGTAACCATGTGTAATATATGTATATGTAAAAGGTAATTACACTGGAGTGTTACCCTAATAGCAAAGGGGCCACGGCTCAGCTTAGGGGCAGCCTAAGATGTGTAGTATTTGGTACTCAATAAATCATTTATTCATTCAATTACTATAACTGTGTAACTGCTAGTTTGCATCAGCACATGGGTGTCCAACATATTACAGAAATTAGTAACTGTGCCTGTCTACAAGAAACAGAGCTTGCTTCAACTCACCAGCTTGTTTCTTCCAACTACCCCTTGAGTCTCAGTATCAATTTTCTTCATCTCGTACGTCTCCATAAAATGGTTAGCCACCAGGTATCTCAGCTTCTTTATTACAAAGTTTTGTTCTCTTGATTTTCCCTCTTCATAAACCCTAATGTTATTTTCTATGATTTCAGTCTGTAACAAGATAAAATATAAAGATAACCATGTGAATTGGTTTACTGACATCACATTTATGTAAAACAGGACATGTTTCAAGAGCTCTTGCTCCCATCATCAACCTGATGCCAGCTGCTAGAGTGTGATGTCCTTGTATTAGACACTGTTGCTCTAATCCTTCGGAATCTTTTCAAGGAATTACTTGTTGAAGTTGTCATTTAGAGATCAGGTTTTCAACTTCCATTTACCTCCAAGTGACAACCTACACAAGAAACTCCTTGAAAAAATACCAGAGGACAACATTAGCTCAACAATCTCCAACCAAGGACACCACACTCCAGCAGTTGATATCAGGTTGATGATAGTAGCAACAGCTCTCAAAACATGCCCCATTTTACATAAATGTAACTGAGTGATGGCAATAAACTGGCTCACCTATATTCATAATTCTGGAAGCTGATGGCAGTGTTGGTAGAATTACAGTAAAATAGAAAAATAGGTCAATAATAACATTAAACAACACTCATTTTTTTAATTTCCTGGAACAGAGGCTAGTTTCCTCCATTATCAACAGGATATTGGCTGAACTTTAGAAGGTGGAATCGGAACTGAGCTGCTCTAACCATTAAGCTAATATGACAACCTGCCAGAATTCAGTATCATTCTGGCAGGTTGTCACTGTAGCTTAATGGTTAGAGCACCTGCTTGGTAAGCAGAGGGTCTGTGGTTCAAATTCCAGCTGTGGCATTTAATTCTTCAGCTCCGATTCTACCTCTCAAACATTGCCCACACAGGCTTCTGTGTTTAAAAACACCAACAGTAAGTTTGTTGGCATAAATAAATAATAATTGACTGAACTTGTTTGTAAAGGTTGGTTCTTCCATAGACTGCTCTGGTAGTGATTCAAAGAACTTGTACAATGGGTCGTTCTGGGGTAACAAAATTGAAAATGCTACAAACAAATTCAGTCAATATCCCGTTGATAATGGAGGAAACTACCTCTGAAACATATTCCGGCAATATAAATAGTGCTGTTTTAGTGTTATTAATCGACCAAATTTTTTATGACTCACAAGATATCTTTAAATTGCTTACACATCACTCTTTATAAAACTTCCGGCAGTTATAGAGGAAATTGTAAGACCAGGACATTTAATTTAAGAAAGCTAGCAATAGATGATTCATGCTGGTATTTATTGTGTTTGTTTTATGTTCATCAAAAATGTGCCAATTTTTTATTATATAAATGTTTCATTTTATTTTCTAAATTTTATTATTGTGTCCAAAACTATTTGGTATAATAATATGGAGCATGGCCAACACTGGTTATGAATATAAATTGTAGGAGGAATAAAAGTAAAACAAATCATTGCTAGGCTCCATAATTAAGGGGAACAAATAGTTAATCTTTTATATCAGAGTTATGATTAAAGCATCACATAGTGAAGACGTGTAATTGTGTGCAATTATTGTTAGATATGCATCGCAATAGAGTATAAAATGTATTAATTCTTCTAAATAGGTAACAAGAGGAATGAACAATCTGCCATTGATCGCATGGAGAAGAAATAACGCGAAATAAATAGCTACAGATATAAATACGCATTAGAGATAAAATTAAGATTGTTGGGAAAGTAATGCCATTTATGCTTTGGGGTCAGAGGCAATTAAAGGTAAAACTTTGCCGCGGGAGTAACCCAAATGGTTTTGGTCAGTAGTTTCATGAACATGGTTAATTAAATTGTGAATGGTTTCTATTTAAAACATAAAATGAAGTTACTTTTGGTGAAATCAGGTTTTTAATTAAAGAAAATCTTAGTCCTCACCATTTTGTTCTTTATCTGTTGCTCATTACATATGACCCTGTAACAAAGACCTCATCGCTCTGATGTGTATAATAATAAAAACTGGCACATAGTGAAAGGTAAAATGAACGTACTTCCATGAACATGTTATACTTAACTTCACTTTACCTATTTTCAATCAGATAACAATTACACTTACCTGATATTTTTTATACTGACATGCACATTCATGTATCTGGTCAAGGAAATCCTGAGGGAGATCCTCTAATGGAAACATGGCTTTGGAGGGTAAATTAGGTCCTGAAAATGGAAATATACTTCTTTAGTAAAAATCAGTTTCAAATCTAATAAAAACCTAATATCTTTATGTGTGGTAATTGAAAAGTTCTGCTGTAAGACAAATATGGGAAAAAATGCATTGAAAAATAGCATACCTAATTTACAGATGGTGTCTTATGCATTTCATAAAACATGAGTAGTATACTAAAGTGTGCAAAAAAATTAACTGCTTCAATTTCAACCTCCTGGAATGTACTGCTTTGTTTTATGTGCATTTCACAGTCCTGATACTCTTGTTACTGTTAATGAATATCTGACCAATTTTTTACTTTCTCTGCAAACTACAGGGACAGCAAAAGTTTCCAACGGGCTGCGCAGTGTTTTGCCAGTCTGCATTCTCTGCACACATTGCCATCTGCCGCTATCACAGTGAGACAGAATATATGGTTAGACTCCGAAAGGAAAGCATTTATGTAAATATTTGTTGCAAATGTAATTTATTTTTCATGTTGGTAAGGATTAGTTGAGTAATGAAAACGTATTGCTATTTTTTTCAATTGTTGCCAATAAGAATTGTTTAAAATATCATAAATGTTAAGTTTCAAGTTTAAATTTAATATGTATAAATATAAGAACCATATATATTTAATGTTAAAAGTGTGGGGAGGATGGATAAAGATCGCTTCCATAACATTACAGGAACTATTTAGCGTAGGAGAATTTCAAAGTGTACTTCGCGGCAAAAATGAGCGCATACGCACATGAATACACAAGAGCATTATGTAAAGAGGCGCCAATTTTTGTCAGTAGCCTGTCTGAGTTCAGAAAGTGAAGACACGTTTTTGTAACGCGCGTAGATGCGGGTCTAAAATACCTAATAAAGTGAAAAGACTATCAGGAAAGTATATTCAGGTGCAACAAAAGATAATTCAATTGTAATGAGTGTAATAGATGGAACGAAAAAAGTGTAAATAAAAGTGATATAGTGAAGTTACATCCTGTGTTCATTCATTTCACCCTGTACCGCGTCCTGAGATAGCTCAGCGCTAAGTAGAATACACTTAAAAACTCAGTACCAATAGAAAAGCACAAATGAAACCATACAACATTTTTAAAACCACTTTTAACCTCTTGAGGGATATGGACGTGAAATCACGTCCATTTAAAATAACGGATGAGCGATATGGGCGTGTATACACATCCTGTGCGTTGAAGCATTTAACCCTTATTTTTCGCTCATCCAAATCAACTTATTTTAATTTTCCCTTTATGAAACATTTTAGTAAAGTCTATATACTTTATTGGCTTACCTTAATATAAGAGGTAGAACTGGAACTTAAAAATTCAATGCCACAACTGGGATTTGAACCACAGACCTTCCGCTTGCCGGGCGGACGCTCTACCACTGAGCTATTGTGACAAACTGCCAGAATGGCATTAAATTCTCAAGTTAGTTCGTATTTTTTCCTGGTAAACCACAAAGGCAGTCTCACATCAGAGACAATTACCCCAATGGTGACTTACTATTGCAAGTACTTTGTATCCCAGGATTAAATAACCTTCACATGGTAATTATTATTTATTTATGCCAACAAACTTACTGTTCGTGTTTTTAAACACAAAGTTCTACCTCTAATACTTTGCCCACACACGGCTTGTGTGTTTAAAAACACCAACAGTAAGTTCGTTGGCATAAATAAATAATAATTACCTTAATATGTTCGTTCTGCAGTGATTTACCTCAAAACAGGGATAAACACACAAGGTTACCTACATCTCCACATTCACGAATTCCCTTCTTGCGGCACACGAAACACTTTCGAGATGGGTGGGACTTCTTTGCTGTTGGTGGTATCCTTTTAGGATAATGTTTTCCTTGAAGTCTGAGGGGTGCAAGGGTTTAGGATTTTCAACCCCCAATGTGGTATTGTTCAATTAGGCTGCGAGCTATTTATAGTCTGAAGTCAAGGTTGGTCATTGTCCTGTGTGGGTTTAGAGAGCTGTCCAAATCACCAAACAATTGTATATGGTTATATCCAGTTGGTGCAAAAACACCTTTTTATACCACTTCTCCCTTCAGCTACAAGCAGGAAAGTATACATATGTATTTCAACAAAGAAAGACACGGACTCTACTAAGTTACGAAACTCGTGTAAGCAAAAGTTGCAATGTGCCTCTATTCTGATGACTCAAGAGACCACGCATACAGTAGTGCTTTGTTACACAGTATGCTGACGCATAAGCCACACATACAATGGGTGTTTCTTTACTGTTTCTTTCCGAGAACTTAAATTAGATGCGTTCGACACACCAAAGTTGACTTTTCACCACAGCGAAACAAAATTGTGCCATTTCAACGTTTTGTAAACACAACTCAACTTTGCTGATGACGTACATTTATACTGCATATAACGAGTTTTATACCAGTTTTTTGTTTCATTAAAATAACTTAATATTTACACAAAATACAGCTGTGTATATATGACGCACTTTAAATACCCTGCGCTTGATATTGGGTAGCAGTTCTCGGCTCGCGGACGTTTTAAATGGCCATCGCTCAAGAGGTTAAAGGCTTTACTTACCAACTTTATGAAAGAAGATGCTGAAACTGGTTACTGTCATTGTCCATACATTTTTGGCATCTCTTTAGGAAACTGTCCATCATCCACCGTGGTTCACGTTGAGAAATACCTGGAAATTTCCTGGCAGATATTTTGCTTTAATTCTTCCATGGTATGTGGGTTTGTCTTGTTTTAAGTTACCCTACAGATAGAATTCGCTTACTGGAGCTCTGAGAAACTTTCCTCCACTAATGGTGCACCTAACACCAATTGTTCTTGTCATGGAAGACTACTTCATGAACAATATTAAGTTCTGGGTTGTAGGGCCAATTTTTTTCAAGTCAACAGTTGATGCCTATACATGAATACAATTTTGCCCCTTTTAAGGGAATTAAGACAGTGTGCGTGATTTTGCCTGTTTTTCAACAAGATTCTGCAACTGCTCATATAGCTAATCTTTCGATGTGAACAACTGAAAGTGTATTAGTACAGATTCATGGACCCCTCAGTACCCCGACCTAACTCCCTGCAATTTCTATCTCTGGGGTAACTTAAAACATAAAGTGTACAAGACTAACCCACACACCCTGGAAGAATTAAAACAAAATATCCGCCAGCATTTTTCAACGTGAACTATGGCAAGTGAGAGTTTCCTAAAGAGGTGCCAAAAATGTACGGACAATAACGATAACCACTTTCAGCATCTTCTTTCATAAAGTTCATAAGTAAAGCCTTTAATAGTTTTAAAAATGTTGCATGGTTTCATCCATGCCTTACTATGATAGCGGCAGATGGCAACAAGCACCGAGGATGCGGACAGGCAAAACATCGCACAGCCTGTTCAGAACTTTTTTGCTCACCCAGTAGTATGCATAGAGGAAGTATTGGGTTCTACTAAAGATTATAACAGAAACACAAATTTTGGAACTTCCCTAAATTAGAAAAGCATTTTTAGAAAATGAGTATGTGAGTAACATGAGCACATAGGTACCCCTATGGACAAAACAGAGAGTCATGTCTGGAATGCCAGGCTACCTTAACAGCAGAGAACAACTCCACAAGTGTGTGTGCGCACATTTTATTCTGTAAGTTTTATTGTTGCATCCAAAACTATTCGGTATACTAATATGGAGCATGGCTGACATTGATTATGAGTATAAATTTTGAGAAAAACGAAGACAGAACAATCATAGTGAGGCTCCATAACCAAGGGGAATAAATAGTTACTCCTTCACAAGAGTTATGATCTAAGCATTGTATAGAAAAGACAGCAATTGTACAGTATTATCGGAAGATGTGCACTGCAATAAAATAAAAACAGATTAAATGTTCTAAATAGGTAACAAGAAGAAATATGTAATCCACTAGTGATCACGTGGAGAAGAAATAATGTGATATATATATGTTGTTAGCTAATGCTGGATTTCTGACAATGACGTCATTAATCCTCTTGCTCTCCAATATTTTTCACACATATATATCTACAGATATAAATATGCATCAGAGAAAATAAAAATTAAGACAGTCATGAAAGTGACACCATTTATGCTTTGGGTCGGAGATGACTAAAAGGAAAAGCTTTGGCACATAAGCAAACCGAATGGTTTCAGGCGGTAGCTCCAAAACATGGTTAATTAATTTTGTGAATGGTTTTTATTTAAAACAAAGTACAGTTACTTTTGGTGAAATCAGAACTTTAAGGACAAAAATTCTAGCCCTCCCCATTTTTGTTATTTGTTTGTTGCCTGTTACATATGACCCTGTCTCCCGGTCAGATCGGTGAGATCCGTAAACCAACGACAGGTGTGGTCCTCCAGACATTCTGGGGGTTGTGAGAGAGTGATGTGACCGCCAAAACATAAAAATATGGTGCTCTCTTAAAAGCGGTTACTATACTGCTATTGCTCTATGAGTGAAAAATATTGTAGAGCAAGAGGATTAATGACTTCATTGTCAGAAATCCAGCATTAGCTAACAACAACATATGACCCTGTAACAATGTTCTCATCACTCTAATCCAATCCATAATAAAAACCACCACAAGGTTTAGAATTTGATATTCAAATTTTGCAAGAAATACATATTTTCAGGTCCTTGAATGAGCAAAAACCATTTTTAAAAATATGTGTTCACGTGCATCCTCGGGCTGCCAGAAAGGAACTTTCTGGAGTTGCTCCAAGTTTACCACGCTGAAAACAAAGTTGGTTGCAACAGCCCTATAGTTAGTTACTATGCTGCTTCTGACTCCAGAGTCCCAGGTATTTCTCTCTCCTTCCTTTTCTTTATCTGAATTGTACAAAGAAGGAAGCATTCTCTTCCCTTATAACCAACACCTTTTAGATGACAACACAGCTCAAAAAAATCCAAACTTCTAGTACCTACCAATTCATTACTCACCAAAATGCTTGCGAAGCACCACCAGCCATGGCTCCAGCACTTCTCGTCCTTTATATTCCAGACATACAACATACACTTCCGAGTTACCTTCCTTGCTAGTTGCAGGCTTAAAGACAACCACATTGTTGAAACTGCAGCACAGTAAATACATGAGGCATATGGTCTCTTCCTCATACATTGTGAACATCTTCAGCAAAAAGCTTCCTCCTGAGGACACAAACAACAAAAATAAACAAAAACAATAAAAAAAATGTAAAACATGATCTAACACATCTGTTGACTAAACATGCTTTTACTCCACTTCTTTAAGACTTCATGCTCTATTTTCTGAGAAATGGTAAAAACCCAATATATTCTTTCATTTGCATTCTATAATCACTTATTACTTAGGTGTTATTTGTAGGAATCAGTGAATAACACATGTAGAAATAATGATGGGTAATTATTTATTTATGCCAACAAACTTTGCGATGTAACTTGTTTGAGTTTAGAGCGCCTATATATTTATTGATCTTTAATGTTAAATTAATAGTCCTCTTCTTCTTGTTCTTGGTCCTCTTGTTCTTGCCTTGGCTGTTTTTGAGACTGCTTAATAGGCCGTGGGAAAAATGAGTGGTTATCTTAGAGTGGATTGAAAGAAGTATTAATAAAAATGAAATGAAGGTGAAAGACAATTGCACTTTTATTACAATGTTCAGCACCTAAAACTTGAATACCCTGTACATTATAAATATAGTGAGACTTTCAATAAATATGCCAAATGATTCGGTATCCTGAGCACTTCACCGTCACCAAGAGCGTATATAGCCGAATAAACATAAGATGGTATTGCCTAAATAAATCTTGGATGGAATTTATCCTGACGCTTGTCTTGTAGCACGGAAACTTTCACTCTATCATTTATACGTTGTGTTCTTCGTAGGATTGTAGACAGACCACTCTGCTAAAACTATATCAAACCTCCCTACGCTTGCCTGCCAAAATATTGAATTTCTATCGGTTGCCTAGAATGTTGTTGTTGTTGTTGTTTTCTAGTGCCTTGCATCTGGCAATGAAGCCATTAGCATTCGTGCTTTCCAATACTTTTGAACTGTAGTTTCTTCTGATCTTAATGCTTCACAGGTCTTCAAGTGGTCTTCATTCATTTCTGCTGGATCGTTACACAGGACACATATCGGTGAGGCTGAGATACCTATTCTGTAGAGATGACTTGCCAAGCAGTCATGATTTGTCAATAGTCGGAAGGCTGCAACAGCTGTTTTCCTTGGTCTCTGGGGGATTATATCTGGATTGGAAAGTAGTGTAATCCATTTTTTATCTTTGGCATTTGTTTCTATTTCTTGTAGGTATGAATGACAAAAATTTTTAATGATCAAGCGTTTTATTGAGGAATATGAGAAATTGAATTTAGACTTTTGTGTTATTGTTGTGGCTTTCTTTGCAAGTGAGTCTGCAGCTTCGTTCCCCATGACTCCACAGTGTGCTGGAATCCATTGGAGATGAACAGTCTTATTAACTTTTTGGAGTTGTGTTAACATTTTGTAGCATTCTCTAATTTTTGTTGACTTCTTTGTAGTATTTGAACATATTCCCTGAATTGCAGCTTTAGAATCTGAAAGAATTACTGCCTTGTTAAATTTATTTAAGGGAAGATTTAATAATTGTCGGAGAGCAATGTATATAGCCTCTATTTCTCCATCATAATTTGTTGTGTCTCTGCCAACAGAATGATAAAAGGAAAAATGTAAACATGTAACTCCAGCTCCAGTAAGGTTTTCCTTCGAGGATCCATCAGTATATATGTGCAGCCATTCTTCTGTGGGATACCTAGTATTGATTGTTTCCAGAGCTAGAAGTTTTTGTATTTCTTTTGGTGTGTCTGATTTACTTATTTCCTCTATTAATTCCAAATTGAAGGTAGGTTGCAATAATTCCAATGGATTTTCTCTTATAAGTAGATTTTCTCTGGTGTTAGGAATGTTCAATTTGGATTTAATCTGTGTTACCTTTTCTAGGAAACTACTATGAGTTTTAAGGATTGAAGGGGGGAGGTTCTGTTCTGTCCATTTAGAGTTTGGCAGTCGTAACATTTTCTCGTGTTGGAGCAATGCTTGTTCTTCTATTTTTGTTGTTATTGATGGGGTCCGTGTTAAGGCAAGCATGGCATCAATAGGTGTGGATTTAACTGCTCCAGTGATTAGGCGAAGAGCCTGATTTTGTATTTGTTCAAGTTTATTGACGTTAGCATTTGCTGCTGTTATTAAAGCTTCAGAACAGTACAAGAGGTTTGGTTTAATATACATTTTGTATGTTGTGTTAAGGACTCTCCTTGAGCAGCCCCATTTAGCACCAGCTAACCTTTTCAGGATTTGCAATTTCTTTTCAACCTTTTCTGAGATGTTTGTTATATGTTTTTTCCAACTTAGCTTTCTGTCGAAAGTGATGCCTAAGTATTTGGCATCATCAACTGCTTTGAGTGGTTTACCATTATAATTTATGCTAATATTAACTGGTTTGTATTTTAGTGTAAATAATTCATAATTTGTTTTTTCCACATTGATAGTCATGAGGTTTTTGGAGCTCCATTCATGTACTTTGTTTAGGGCTGTTTCTATTCTGTCTTTAATTAATTCAGGTTTTTTTGAAGAGCCTGAAGTCCAAATGACTACATCGTCAGCAAATAGAGCAATTTTGGTTTCTAAAGTTTTTATTATCGATGGAAGGTCATTTATATATATGTTAAAGAGTGTTGTGCTCAGAACAGCACCTTGTGGAAGTCCTCGGTGTGTTTGTTTATATTTGGAAATGTATGTATTATATTTTGTGGCACAAAATCTTTGTGAAATAAACTGAGTTATCCACTTAAGCATGTTACTTTTCACACCTATTGATTGCAACTTCTCAACTAATTTATTTCTCCAGACTGAGTCATATGCTGATTTAAAATCAATGAATACTGCCAAGGTATCCTCCTTTCTATTGAAAGCTTCCTTGATGTCTTGGCTTAGTAGGAGTACATTTTCACTTGTACTATGATTCTGTCTGAAGCCGGTCTGTGAACTATTAATTAAGTTGTAATATTCTAGGAACCAGTTAAGTCTAGATGCCACCATTCTTTCCATCACTTTTGCAATAACACTGGTCAAAGATATTGGTCTGAAGCTATTAATATTGTTTGAGGGTTTGTTTTTCTTTAAAATCGGGATGATAATGGCTTTTTTCCAGTCGGAAGGTACAGTCATTCTCCAACACGTGTTATACAGTTTAAGTAGGATTTCTTTTCCTTTCCTGCCAAGGTGTTTAATAAACTCTGGATGGATCTTGTCAGGTCCAGGAGATTTTTTTTTGCCTAGAATGTGGTATATTTCAAATTGAATTGCTTCGGGATTTCTCATTGCTGCTTCCACGCTCTTGTCATACAACGGCGAATCCAACAGACGCTCCGCCAACAATGTATGATGTTTTATGACCGTTGCACAAAAATAGGTCTACAAAGAATATACTATATAGTTTTATTACTTCTGGGGTCAGTATATCGCTGCCTGTTCTTGCATTCTGGTGAAATGAATTCTTGTACTATATGAAACTTATTGTAATATATGGAAATATTTATTTAAATTGTAAATATCTTATTACGCATGGGATACCGTCTCAACTTACTGTTGGTCTCTTTTACATGCACAAGCCGCATGTGAGCAATATTTGAGAGGTAGAATTGGAACTTAAAAACTCAATGCCACAGCTGGGATTTGAACCTACAGACCCTCCGCTCACCAGGCAAGTGCCCTAACCATTAAGCTACTGTGATAACCTGCCAGAATGACACTTAATTCTCCATCCAATTCGTATTTCTCCCACTAAACCACAAAGGCAGTCTCACATCAGACAATTATCTTTATCTGAACCTGCGACCTCTGGAACCACAGGCTGGCATGTTACCCCTAGACCATGGAGAACGATACAGTGTGTTAGAGGTTAGAACTTCTAGCACCTTCTGTTCCCTATTTGATCCTACAAAATGTGCTAAATTGTCTGTACATATCTTACACATATTACAGTATTTTAATCCAAACTATTACAGTCTTATTGAGCAAATCAAAAATGATGAAATATAAATTTGGTAAACAGTATAGAAAGTAATAACAAACCTGACCAGACAGCATGCTATTCAGAAAGATTATCCATCTAAAGGGCAGTTTGGGGTAAGGGGATTTTCCTGAAAATCCTCACATTTCGTCCTTGGAAGATGCTGACCTTAAACACCAAGCTAATGAGTTGGCTTTTTATTTTTGAGTTATGCCATTCAAAGACAGACACACCTACAGACCCTTCTTTCTAAAAAAAATTTCACGCTGTTTGCATGACCACAAGAAAAGATGAGTAGACTTAACAATTAAGAAAAGCGTATCTGAAAATTCAAACCAATAACAAAGAATATCTCGGAAAAGGTTAATGCTGCAAAAAGCCTCATTTAATATAAATCTGTGATCGAAAGTCTTGTGATACTGTATTTTTTAAGGCAAACCCCCTATTACCATTATATAATGAAAAACTGAAACTATGCCAATATGCTTTTAATTTCAAGAACTTGCAGAAAATACTAAGATAAAGTGAAACTTATAGTCTGTAAAGTATTTGTTATATAGGATTACTACAAATGATTCATTTGTTTTCAAAATGCTGAACTTCCCAGAGTACTATGCTTAAAACAATGGTTGATACATCAAAATAACCAGAAACTCACCAAGTTTGCATTTGTTACCCCAGATGGGAGCATGAGTGCAAAACCTTCACAAAATGGTGACAAAACAACAAGAGTTTTTGTGTACTGGAATAAGCGAGGTGTACATCTGTTGTAGTTGTGCAATGTGCATTCAGAAGCAACTATCAACAAGAACTGCTGTGTAAACAAAGAATTTTGCAATGGTATCAACAATTTGGCACAGTGATTGCATGTGTAAAGGGAAATCCCCCAGTCACTCAAAGTTGCTGGACGAAACAGTGGAGATAGAAAAACATTCGTCCATAGTACACAGAATTCAACAACTCGTGGAAGCCATAAACTTGGAATACTGCAACTGTGTGGAAGATTTTGCGACAATGGTTACATTGCAAACCCTATCATATACAGCTCCTGCAACATTTGAAGGTGGAAGATTATGGCCAGTGTCTACACTTTTGCACCACAATGCAAGAAGCAATGATGGATGAAGATTTCACTGCCAAGTTGATATTTAGTGACTATGCACATTCCCTTTATCTGGGGTTGTTAATTGTCATAATGTGAGGATTTGGGGGGACTCAAAATCCTCATGCCCTTGTAACAGTTGAGATTCGTGAAAGCTAAATGTCACACAGAAGGGTGTATGGACTATTTCTTTTTTGTGAAAACACTGTTATGGGTACATCTTACCTAGATATGTTGAATTTGTACTTGTTTACACAACTGAATAATGATTCTGACAATTTTTTATTCCAACAAGACGGGGCACCTCCTCAATGGAAGCTTGTTGTTCGTGACTACCTGAACCATGTACTTCCACATCATTGGATTGTGTGTGTTGGTGTAGAAGACCAGGCTCTTTCACCTTGGACCCTGAGGTCACCTGACCTAGCACTTCTACTGCTGAGGGTACCTTAAGGACCACATCTATGTAACTCCACCAACAAGAACACCTGTAGAATTGAAGGAATGCATCACCACTGCAGTAATGACCATTGACGAGATGATGTTCCAGAATGTTTGGAACGAACTGGATTGCCGCCTGGACATATGTCGTGTCAACCAAGGGGCACACATACAACATTTGCAGAGTGTGGGAGTAAACTTGGTGAGTTTAAAGTCACTGTGATGTATCAGCTGTTGTTGTAGTATAATACTTTGTAAAATATAACGTTTTGATAAAAAAAAATCATTTGTAGTCACCTGTATTTGTAGACTAGGGTTGCCAGATGCTCTATTTTTTCTGGATTCCTCTATTTTCGGGGGGCAAATATACATCTCTGTTTTATATTTGCCTGGAGTGCATGATTCTCCATTTTTCTCTTTCCTCCAAAAACAATGGATTAGAGAAAAGTGCCTGTTTAGTGGCAAGTGAGTTATTTTTAAAATTGAAATTGATTTGATAGTACTGTGAAACAGATGTGATTCAACATTATGATGTCCAGAAAACTGTCTACCTTCAGTTTAGCCATTTTTATTTGTGCTTTTTCTGAGTTGGAGGGTAGTAAATATATGTGCTAATCAAGACAATACTGTGTTAAAATGTGTAAAAATGAAGATGATCTTTCAGACTCCTCCAAAGAAGAAATTGAACTGTATTTGAAGATATGGGAAGAACAGTTTGTGTGGGTTAAGCTGGCGCCTTATAAATCAGGTATTATGTTTTTTATGTAGAAAATATTTTAGTATTTCACATGGTGCACAGTCTGACCTGAAACAGCGCCAAAATAAAAAAAGGCCATAAAAAAAAAAAGGAAAAATTGAAGCTATGGAGTGGAAACAAAATATCTGATTTTTTAGTAAATTTTAAAAACAATGGATGACTGTAAGATGCATAAAGTGGTAGGATTTTTGTTTAGCACTCCTGGATCTAATGATTTGTGGAAATAATTTTCTTGTTAATGAAAAACAAGTGGAGTGACAAAAGGAAAAGACGTTCTGTAGGCTTCCTTAAGGCTGAACTACAGGTATCAGTAAATTATCAAAAGTATGCATTTGCAAGCAATGATCTCAAAGTGTTGCAATATGCCAGATCATCATCAAAGTATACCTAAATAACAGGTAAAAGATAAGTATATTTATCATTTTAGATATAAATAAACTGAGTGTTTTAATTGTTAAGTGAAATTTTAACGTAATATACTTAGTTTGGAAAATCTGATAATCCTATTGTAGACCCCTATTACTATAAACCGTACAGAATAAGAAGGCACATGAGGCGGAGCTAGAAGAAGGTGTGTGAGAGCAAGTAGCCAATCCTAGAGAGGCAACGTTGTCCAGTTCGGTAATGCGCTGTCTAGTGCAATATTTGCTTTTCACTTCTCACTTTGCACTCATCAAATCCAGCAATGGCTCATTATTACAAAGAATTCCATTGCAAAGAGCTAGAAATGTCTACTGTCCAAAAAGCAAAATTTTAGGTGGCCTGTAGCCCAAGATATGAGTGATTAAACAAACGCTGCACTCAGCGATAGCAAACGACACTTACTTTGCATCATGATTGTTTATTTATCGTCTCAACTATCTTTCTTCTCAAGGAGTGAGATGTCTGCAGGAAAGGAAAAGGAATCTAGTTTATTCTTATGCGTGTTCCATGTCTGCTATAGTGTCACAGTGTTACCTGTGTCTTATAATTACTATAACTCGTTTTGTTGCTAAGAAACATGGCATTAACAAAATCTGTTACAAGCAGCTTACAGACGAGTAAATCAAAAGGAAAAGTATTCATTCAGTGTTTCACTTTTCTTAAAAGAATTGTCCTCAGTAGAAGTGCCTGCGAACATTGTATTTAAACAGAGCCAGGTGCTAACAGCTAAACCATGCAATGTAAGTGAACATTCATTGTCGCGAGTAGTGCAACAAGGTAAAATAACCACTTCTGAATCCCGGCGGCCCTAATTTATATCCCCCGGAAAACACCGTAAGACAGGAAAACGGATTTCGAATCTGGACGACTTTCAGAAAATGTACTGCTGAATCTGTATAAAGAAGTGGACTTCAAAGCTTGGTGAATATACCGTATTTTATCGCGTAATTCCCCCCCCCCCCCCCCCCCCACCTTTTTTTCTCGAATAATGTGCTTGAAAACACTGGGGAGGGAATTATGCGAGTGGTGCTTCTAAGAATTCAGAAAGGAAGGGAAACCATGTAGTATTATGTAAAAGTTATATATGTAGGTATACAGTAATTTGTGAATGAACTAACTGGATACATACCATGGTTTCATTGGGCCTACAATGTATTGTTTCATGGTTTCTATTCTCTGACTATTCTGCGGTCTCACTTTCGTCACTATCATCACTTTTTTCATTTATATCTGGCTCAGATAACACATGTTCATTTTCACTATTCCACAACATGTCGTCAGAACCATTAATGACACCAGAAGTACCAGTTTCTTTTAAACTCTTTTTAACAACATGACCACTTGTAAGAAATCGACTTAGAAACAAATACGTGTGTAACTTCACATTTCAATTTTATGATACGTTATGACAATGGCTATACAAGTATTTTTGTGGCAAGCGCTGCATCGATTATTGTCCATTATCAAGTCATTTGAAGGCCGCTCCAATAAGAACGAACCAGGAGAGAAAATTATGCGATGTTTAATAGGTAAATATTGTTTAGTGATGAAAAATCATAGGGGAGGGAGGGGCCCTTATGCGATAAAATACGGTATGTTAAGTCATTCCTGGATTACGTGTTTTAAACCAAAAATGTAAGCTATTTTATGGCAAATTCTCTTTGCAATACAATATTCACAATTTTCAATCAACACTGCATATTGATGTTTCTTACTGAGCTATAAAATAAGTTTGCTAAAAATAGTGTTCATACAGCTGGTTTAAAAAATATTTTGTTCAATGGCAAGTTTCCGCTTTTGCTATATGTAATATGATATAAACTTTGATGAGATGTAGCCTAACATACTTGCCTTATATTAATAACCGCATTGCAAATTCTGGTTGGCAGATATTGGGGAAACTATTTCCAGAGCTTCGCTCTGTTAACTTACAAACTGCATCGTAAGGAACATTTAAAGTGCTGAAATGTCTAAAATACACAACCGAGAAGGCTACATTGGAATATTACTCGTAAAATGTGGCTTGAAATTGTGCTTAGGCATTTGTTGCTTAATTATGTAGATTTTCACTTAGTATACCTAATATAGAAACTGATTAACATGTGTGCAGAAACTCTGTATAGACACTTAGAAAAATTGAGAAAAATATGAGAAATACCTATCAGAAAATGCCTCAAATTGCGCAACTACGACATCTGTTTAGATTTATTTAAATCGTCACGTAACTCTCTCATTTTCACTCCGATAACAAAAATATTTACACGAAAACGTTCCTAGAAAATCGGATATAATAAAAAATTTAAAAACAACATTGTAATGTTTTATCACCTATTTATTGAAATATATAAACTCCATTGAAACTTTAGATTCAAATGAAAATTATCTGCTTAGACGAGGAATTTATATTTGAAGCAAATTACACGATTAGAGCCTATTGTCTCATTTTAAAGAGATTGAAACTGTTATGACAGGTTTTAAATGTGCACCTTGTAATCCTTCACTGTCCTCGCTGCTGTCTACCAGTAACGCTCACGTGTATATCTCCCCTCTCTTTCTTTCGCATAGTGATATGATCCGGCAACAGCGCTCCATAGCTGAGTAGGGAATGGAGCTACTCATGTGCCTTCTTATTTCGTGCTCCCTATAGTTATAAGTAACTTCTCTAAGTTGTCGGAAAGATCTGATATCTCTGTAATAAACTGTGCTTTAACTATGAATGTATCTCTAATGCTTACCTTTAGCCAGAATATGCAATGCACTGACAGCTTCACAGTAATGAAGAGAACACACAATAGCTTCTTGTTCACCAGGATCCTCCTGGCAGTCAATGCTGCCATCTGCAGTCACCTAAAGGGTTTAAATACATGTTTAATAAAGCCAAAAATGGTTCCAATGCTCACTCCAATAGTGCATTCAATATAACAATTACATCTTACCAAGAGGACATCTCCCATTTTCTCAGTCTCTTTAGCCAAATGTTCCATGTTTTCCAGTTTCATTAGATCTCCAGTATTGTCTAAGCCAAATTTCCAGTTCTTCAGGGTCTGGAGAATGAACCTGTCATCATTGATCATGCAGGACAATGGATTTCCCTCGTAATATGGATTCAGAGTTGTAGCCTGCCAACTCCACTGTAAACAATTTATATTTATTGCTACTACTGCTGCTTTTCAATCTTTAGATTTTAGTTGCTAGCCCTTAACTAATGTGGTGCGGTCAATTTTACCACGCATTTTTTCAATTATTGTGAATTGCCTTCTTTCGCACCTTATATTGTTGTCTGTGTCTCAGTGGCTTCCTGTTTAATTGTAATCTGACCAGCTGCTGCTGTACCCTTTCTGTTTAAGTAAATACATTACAAAATTCAAGGTCACGTTTACGTAATTATTTTCTCTAACAATTTATTTCAACTTCCAATTCTTTTTTAGGGTTTTTGTTGGAAATATGAACGAACAAGCTAATCCTTCTGCCTCAAATAAAAGATAACTACAAAAGGTAAAGGCCTCAGATCTCAAATTTAATAAAATCATAGATAAGTGGTTAGAAGAATTAGGTAGTGATAGTGATGAATTTGAAGAAGAAATGGACGCAGCCAACAAAAGGAAAACTTGGGGAATCTGTCCAGCAAGCAAGAAAAGGAAGACACCTCACATTTCACGTTTGCTATTTCTAAAAGAAACCTATTTGTATGATTGTTGCTCAACAGTATGCAAATTGTGTTACACAAACTTATAACTTTTGTAGTATCTGTATTTTTTTGTGATCCTGTTCATAACCCAATAATCATTTTTTCTAAGGTTTTAGTTCCTAAAGAAGACATAAAAGGAGTAATACCCTTGTATTTTCAATTTTATGCATATTCAAATGGCATTCCAAAAATCACTATAAACTGTTGGTAATGTTTTCTTAAAATATTACATATAAATGAATGAGAAATAAAAAAATTGTACCAACTTTGTTTCCTAACCCTAAAATGTGTCCTCTTTTCTATCAAAACCAGGTACAAAAAATAATAAAAAATCTGATGTGTTGCACTCACATGACTTTCTCTACTCTTGTACTAACCATTCTTACAAACTCTTATTCCTATATCTCCTTTGAGTTAGTTGAGATAAACATTTGTACAAATTATCTTATTCCTTATTTCCTTGTATGTGCAAGGGGAATGTTAGAATACAGTAGGCTTTGAGCGATAGTCAAATGTTTTAAAGCTTTGAGATTCCGTTCTCTTTGCACACGTAACATATAAAAAAATGAACAACGATGATCCATTTCACGAAAGTTGTAAGTTTTCCAAAACTCACACACATAACAAGGAATATCTCTGAAATGGTTCACCCTACAAGAAAATTTATTTCGACATAAATGATGTATTTTAGCAAGATCTACATTTTTTGTATAGTATGATTTGGTCTATCTCTAATGGTTTACCAGTTATGCAAAAGTCATCCAGAGTAAATACGACTACAGGGGCTACAGCCAGAAAATTCAAGATATACATTTCATTTGTCATCAAAATATCTCAAACATATGACATTTTAATCAAAATCGTTAGAGCCATTTTCAAGAAAATCAAAATTTTCGAAAAATTTTCCAAGTAAAGGGTAGTTTAGGGTGGGGCTATTTTCTCCAAAATCTTCGTGTCACATCCTTGAAAGACATTAAACTTAAATACCAACTTTGGTTTTTAACCGACTTTTCGTTTTTGAGTTATGCTGTCCGCAGACTGACAGACACAGACTTGACACACGGACCTTTTTCTAAAAATGCTTTTTTTGGATTCAGGGGGCCTCAAAACATGCATTTCCGATGAAATCTCGACATCAAATTTTTGGGTGGAATACAATACTTCCCCTACTTACCAGTAGAGAAAGTAAAAAAATCAAGTGTTACAAACACTCAAAAATGAGTGGTCAATATGACCACACCATGGTATTACTGTCAGAAACATGCCACCACATTAGTTAAATGCTAGATAAAATAGCACTAAAAATGTAGTAATTTAAGTCAACTTTTAGTTCAATTACAACATTTGTTTATGGTTTGTAGAACACATTTTTTGAGCCAATCACTCCCATCATCAGTTCAGCTGACTACCAGTTTTCCTCCTCATGGTGGTAGTCAGATGAAGTTTTGCATTAGGAAGTCACCAGGCATGATTTCAAAATTAAGATTTTTCTAAATTTGAACTTTTTGCCATACTGAAAGTTCTGTTCCATCTACTAATGTTTTAAATGGGTTTTGGATTTCTTTGACAACACATAACCATAAATTCGTTATAACTCTCATGTCCAGTAAAGTGATGAAATTCAGAAACCATAAATTGTTCAGTGGAGTAAATGTACTAAAATTACATGTAAAATAAATAGGAATTCTGTTTTATATGAATTCTTGAAGATTTGATAGCACTTCTTCTTTGTCATACCTGGTGAAATTCTCCCTTGCATTACAATAAACACATGTTAAAGCAGAGAACTTCACTTCCTAGGCTTTAGACAAATTTCTAGTGCATATTTTACACTTTATAACATGAACTTTAAACAAAAACTGAGACAAAATATTCAGAAACTTATACCCCACAGTCAAAGAGTGAGTGAGTGAGTGAGTGAGTGGGTGAGTGAGTGAGTGAGTGAGTGAGTGAGTGAGTGAGTGAGTGAGTGAGTGAGTGAGTGAGTGAGTGAGTGAGTGAGTGAGTGAGTGAGTGGGGTTTAAGGGCCTGTAGGCGAGGTCATTTGGGCCTGATGTCAAAACATAAAAATATTAAAACACTCAAACTGTCAGCAATAAAAAACTGAAGATTAAAACAGTGAAAACATTAAAAAGTGAATGCTAAAACAGTTAAAACAGTAGAAAATGAATGTGAAAACTGTTAAAACAGTAAAAGGTGAATGCTAAACACAAAAAAGCAAAAACATATGAACAAATACAAATATTAGAATTCACATGCTAAAAACTTAAAAATCGCAGAAGATTAAAACAAAGCTAAACTTATTTATTTATGCCAACAAACTTACTGTTGGTGTTTTTAAACACACAAGCCGTGTGTGGGCAAAGTTTGAGAGGTAGAACTGGAACTTAAAAATTCAATGCCACAACTGGGATTTGAACCACAGACCTTCCACTTACCGGGCGGACGCTCTAACCACTGAGCTATTGTGACAAACTGCCAGAATGGCATTAAATTCTCAAACCATTCTGGCAGTTTGTCACAATAGCTCAGTGGTTAGAGCGTCCGCCCGGTAAGCGGAAGGTCTGTGGTTCAAATCCCAGTTGTGGCACTGAATTTTTAAGTTCCAGTTCTACCTCTCAAAGCTAAACTTGCTTCCCAGACCCAAACTTGGCGACAAACCCTAGCGCCTTAGCTACATGTACAGGGTTATTGCCTAGAATTGAGCACAGTGTAGTATCCAGGCCAAGGTACTGGCACTCACAAGCGAATCGTGGATAATGAAGTAAAACATGCAATGTGGAAAAGCTTATGCCGCACAACAGACACACAGGGGCTGGGTTGCTATGCCAAAGTTGACCATGAGTGGCACATGTGTGACCTATTTGCAAGCGAGTTAAAATAACTTCCGACTGCTGAGAGTCCCTTCAAGAAGTCAGTCAGGGACCTACGGTTTGTCCACAGCTAACGCTTCCCAAGATTGCTGCCAAACCAAAAAAAGATGGCAACAGAAGTACCACTGCACATCCCTAGGAGACAGCGTCTGTGTGGATAGCTCCAGCGAATGGTATGGAAATTTAGCAGCCACATCTGTTCCTCGTTGCCGGTAATCCACAGCCAAAGAATGTGAATAACAATTAATGAGAGGGAGTCGACTTAACAAATCCATGTCACTCATTACCTTCTGAATTTCTTATCCCTCATGAATATGAAATTGTATTTTTATTTATGGACACTCTTTAATTGCTATGGTTCTCAGTGTCCCCTTATATACAGAGCATGAAACACCACTTTTGCTCAGAGGCCTCTTTATTAGGCCTAAGATTCTTTTACATTCCATAAGTCTATGACATGGGACCATCTGCTTTACTTCGCTTCCAAAGGAAACCATGCTAAGGATTGTTACGCCCGAGAAAATCCAATGTGCTCTAACAGTTTTGAACCTGGAACCTCGGGAACCAGAGGCTAGCATTTAGACCATGGAGGGCAACATTACCACTTATTGATTACTAGAAGTCACTAGTGGCACAAATAAATTTTGTATGTATTTTGTTGCAGCCCAGTGAAGGGGAAACGCAGAATCCATTTTGCATAAAATGTTATTTCTCTTTTAAGTTTGATTAGGTTGCACTTATCGCAGTCAAGTAGCTTACAAAAGAGATTAGACAAACTATGACTATAGGTCTGTAAATTGCGCTTATATCCAGTATATTCACAGATGTCACACAGCTCTTAGTCAATCTAAAAGTGTTAACTGCTACAAATTCAAGTAGAGATGTAGCAATGTTTCGTTAAATATTAACAATATGCTTAAGAAGAGATTAACCTCTTGAGCGATGGCCATTTAAAATGTCCGCGAGCCGAGAACTGCTACCCAATATCCGGGGCAGGGCATTTAAAGTGCGTCGTATACACACAGCTGTATTTTGTGTAAATATTAAGTTATTTTAATGAAACAAAAACTGGTATAGAACTCGTTATATGCAGTATAAATGTACATCATCAGCAAAGTTGAGTTGTATTTACAAAATATTGAAATGGCACAATTTTGTTTCACTGTGGTGAAAAGTCAACTTTGCTCTGTCGAACGCATCTAATATAAGTTCTCGGAAAGAAACAGTAAAGAAACACCCACTGTATGTGTGGCTTATGCGTCAGCATACTGTGTAATAATGCACTACTGTATGCGTGGTCTCTCGAGTCATCAGAATAGAGCAACATTGCAACTTTTGCTTACGTGAGTTTCGTAACTTAGTAGAGTCCGCATCTTTCTTTGTTGAAATACATACGTATACTTTCCTGCTTGTAGCTGAAGGGAGAAGTGGTATAAAAAGGTGTTTTTGCACCAACTGGATATAACCATATACAATTGTTTGGTGATTTGGACAGCTCTCTAAACCCACACAGGACAATGACCAACCTTGACTTCCGACTATAAATAGATCGCAGCCTAATTGAGCAATACCACGTTGGGGGTTGAAAATCCAAAACCCCTGCATCCCTCAGACTTCAAGGAAAACATTATCCTAAAAGGATACCACCAACAGCAAAGAAGTCCCGCCCATCTCAAAAGTGTTTCGTGTGCCGCAAGAAGGGAATTCACGAATGTGGAAATGTACCTACCCTTGTGTGTTTATCCCTGTTTTGAGGTAAATCACTGCAGAAAAAACATATTAAGGTAAGCCAATAAAGTATATGGACTTTACTAAAATGTTTCATAAAGGGAAAATTAAAATAAGTTGAGTTGGATAAGGGACAAATAGGGGTTAAATGCACAAATGCACAGGACGTGTATACACGCCCATATCGCTCATCCGTCTTTTAAATGGACGTGATTTCACGTCAATACCCCTCGAGAGGTTAAAGGTCCTATCCTGCCAATATCAGTTCACCATCCATTACCTTAGTAATCCCAAAATTTAAATTAGGTATTTTTAATAGTTTCTGAGAAAACAGATAATATATATCAACAAGTGTTATTTGCAGTTTGTTCAAAACAAACATTGAGAAATCGTGTTTATATATATTTGCAAAGAAAAAAACTGCATGGCTTGAGCTCACAGAAGCTGTCATACTCAATAGTTGTACCACTTTGTGGAGCAAAACTTCCCGTAAAAGTATGTTGAATTTGTCATTTTTTTCTGTAAAGTGGCAAAGTATTTACAATACAAAAACACAGGTGCAGCAGCATTTTTAGTACTATATTTAAAATATAAGTATTATGCCTGCAAAGTTATAATATATGTATACCAAATCAATGAAGAAGTTCCAATTAATAAGAGCGCACAAAAAACTAGACTCACATAATAAATAGCAACAAAACTTTGCTAATCTTGTGTTATAATTATAAATCATTCTAAACTATCATTTTTGTTGACAATTTTCTCCATAATTATTTCTTACTAACCTTAATACCAGGAATTTGCAGAGTCAAGTAATGGTTCAGGGATGTAATGAATGCACCAGGTGCTTCACATAGATGAACTGAGTTTAGTACTCCACTTTGAATCACTTGTGGAGGCACCAAAGGGAATGCCATCACATTCTCGTAGAATTTACACCACGCCTGTGGAGAGAAACATAATAGAAACACCATCAGACTTATGATCTTCCCATTCATAGCCATTCCACCAGTAAAGCACTATTATTTCTGCAGAATGTCGTTGGAATCAATTCATAAAGTACACTTAATGAAAGGTGAACATCTTAATGGCTTCACTACACTATTTATTACACAGAACAAGTAGCTGGCTGCTGAATGCTGGATATACTCCCAAGTCGTACTGTTGTTGAAAGTCTGGGGTGTCCTCTCCTTGACCTAATGATGAACCTAAATAGGGATTGTATGCCACTGCCAAATTGAAGTCCATTATCTCATTTTGAATTTCTTTGATGCAATTCCAATGTTCCTTCAAGCATGTGCATATGTTGCTTTTAGTTTTTTTAGTTTTGGTATTATCCTGGAACCTTACTACAAACACAGAATCTCATCAAATGAAGAAAATTTGACCCCATACCCCAGGAGAATAAGTCAGGGTCTACTGGATCCAATGTAAAAACTGAGGTTTCCATCAGAAAAATTGATAGGAATAGTGATGGTAATATTTATTCCATCAAAAACACTGATTTCTTGCCATATGAATATTGTATTTATATTTAAAAATGTTACCACTGAATCCAAAGCTATTGGGTGGAATATGGCATGGCCAAAAGCAATCATAAGTGAAAATTACAAAAAAGAACAAGGGAGAGATAATGGTTGTTAGCAGGTAACCAAGTGAAATAAATACTATATCTTCTTCAGCACATTTGCAATCCTGGCATTTTACAAAACAGACGTATATACCTGGCGATTTGTAACAAGTGTGTATATTAGTATAGGACAATGCATTAGTAATCTGCAATCAAGTATTGGAATACTAAATACTCCAGTAACTATTGTGTAGGATAATTATTTTATGCAATTGTATCCACAGAGCTAATTACTGATTAGCAAAGGAAGTTAAGGAAGTGTATAGATAAAGTGATGCTATTCTGAGTTTGGCTTATAAAGAAATCATAAAAGAAAATTATATAAAAATTATATAACAATAACAAACTGAATAGCTTCGGATATTTGCTGCGATTATATTTATAAAGAGTGCAATAACTTGTAATTAAATGTGATCTTAATTATAATAAAATTGATTTTGGCGGAATCTGAATGCTGATTAAAAATATATTAGCTCTCGCCATCTTTATCTGCTACCCATTTCATACGACCCAGAGATAAAGAACCCATCACTATCCAACATATATACATAAAATACCACCACAGTACTCATTGCTATTATTAGTGTAGTAACAAAGTTATACTTCTTAATTCTTTGAGCAACCTTCCTGTACCACTGTGTCTATAAGCAGATACCATTCTTCCCAAACAGAGAGAAAGTAAAGTGGATGATAGGCGAGGGATAGATGAAGTAGCAACACTTTTGAGAAGTTGCCATTCCTATATTTCACAAGCCGACATTGCACACTTGTTACACATGTCTGCCACTGCTGCATTCAAACATGTAACATGATGCCATGCCTGCTTGATAGCACAGAACATGCTGACCCTGTCCACTGCCTGCTTTTCCCTGAGTTGAGGCTGCCAAGTCTAAAATATACAACCATGAAGACCCACTGCGCTCTTATCTAAATATTTACAGCATCTCTACTTCTATTGTCGATAGTTTCTGCTAAAAACCCCTTTATCATTTATACTGCTACAAATGGCTACCAAAGCATAGGCAACATTCTGCTCCATAGGACTGATAAAAACTATAACTTACCTGCGTAATGAATTCAGGTTCAACTTCTTTCCTTAATTTCCAAAGAATTTCTCCAGCCTTATTCATTGCACGAGTATGTTTATGCCACTCATCTAGGTTGTAATGATCTAGTTTACTTTTAACAGCATTCAGCTGAGCCTTCAGCTCCTGTTGTCTGTCAATCTGCAACAGTCAACATTACCTTGCAGTAAATTTATTTACTGGAGAGTTTTGTTAAATATGCTAATAAGGGGGAATGCATAAGTGCTGTTTCTAAAACTGCTTTTCAGTTCAAATTTTAGTGGCATATAATACTTCTAATTGTAGTATGTATATGTAGTAGTGAAAGTAGAAAACAAACATTGCCACCACCACTGCCACCGCCGCCGCCACTGCCACAACATACATCATAAAACATCAAATTTAAAAACAAATTTATTGAACACCGCCCTTCAAAAATGGGTAATAAATCGGCTGATCAAAGGAGGAGTCTACAAACTTTCCAAGGTTCCAAGTGTTAATCATAGCAAAATATTAATTTATCTGAAATTTTTACTAAATTTCAGCTTTTTCATTCCAGTCTCTTCTAGTTGGAAACCTATATCAGACTTGAATATTTGAATAATTCAATTTTGTAGGTAAATTTCTTCTCCCAAGGTGGTCCCCTCCTGGAGATCCAAATGGGAGACCTTTTTACCTCCGGAACTAATTCCTTTGAGAAGCACCATGCCATATCAGTTGTCCATTTGGTACTACCCATGTGACCCCTATGTGACTTATAGTATATCATGGACGCAGACAATATTACCCCGTCAAGAGTAAACATAGAAAGTAGTAGGAAGAGTGAAATGATCCCCTAAGCCTCAAATACTCAAATAGCACTGGGTTCAAAAAGAGCAAAAGGTCAGTCAAGGAAGACTGGATAGGAAAGTAAGAGCAGGAACCTGGCAATGAAAAGAAAGAATACCAAGTTCGGCCAGTTTATTTTTACAAGGTAAGGTTGGTCCTACATTAAACTCCTAACCCGGAGGAGCAGGTCCCATATTTATGACTCATAGGACAGGGTGGTCCAGCTATACCCCCAGACATTGGGTTGGCTGATTGTGACCCAAAGGCCGGGCCATGGGGTCATCACATCCTGCACCTAACTTGCTGCGCTGCAGACAACTAGACCCTGAGAAAAGGAATAGGAAGGATCTATCAGGACTCTACTGGGAAGCAAGAGGACTAATGGTGTAAAACCAAACTCCAGCCATTTGAAAACAACAAAACCATTTTGTAGGCAAGAATTGAACCAAGGACCTTTAACTTTCCATTCTGATGCTCTACCTGTGATTTTTCTGGTTCATTTATTCCAGTGGACTTCCAATGCAATCTTATGTACTCAAACATATATCTTAAGGCAACTTGCCATGTTGCCAGTACTTATAATTTCTAAGTTTCTATACAGATCCCAACGTCGCGGGTTCAAATCCGGCCCAGACTGATGGCTTTTAAGTATGTCAGTAGATTTACTGGCATGTAAAAGAACTGTGGGACAAAATTCCGGCACACCGGCAACACTAATGTGATCCTGGCAATTGACAGTGTCATTAAACAACAATTTCCTAAGTTTCTACTCAACAACACAAGTTGGTTTATGTTTAAAGTGTTACTCTTCCACACTAGCAATATGTACATTTACTTGGAAACTTCCATCAGACTTGAAGTATTCAATGCCATGATCAGGACTCAAACTATGGAGCTATATTGAGCCCTCAGACATGGCATTGAAGTCTGATTCAAGTTTCCAAAGTAGTCTGTTTGCCTCATAAATAAAAATGTTTACAAAGTGTGTTCTCACCTTCCATTTCTCAGCAACATACATCTTTTCTGGTTCAGGCAGAACCCAGTTTGTAAGTGGAGGTCGGAAGAAAAATTTCTTGCTGAAGTACTCCTGTACAATTCTCTCAAAATTTTCATAGTCTTGTCGTGTCAACTTCTCGTAATTGTTGTTCCGGCTTGAATGAAAGGAAGTTGGAAGATCTCCATACTGTATATTGCTAGTGGTAGTATTACTAGCACTATTGTTGACAGAGTGTTCCCTCTTGTACTCACGAAAAGAGGACTCTCTTTTATACTGATTACTCCTTGGGTTGACAGGTTTGTTTGTTCTCCAGGACAAGCCATCACTGTGTTCGACTCTGCTCATCTTGTGCTACAAATTAACAAAACAATTTGCTATAAAAACACACACACAATCTTACCTTTTTTATAACAGCAGAAGACCAAATATTAATATCACAATATTTGAGAGGTTTTAGCATATTCATGAAATCCTTGAAATTTAGAATCACTTAATTATAAGTAGGATTATACCATTCTAATATATCTGTAATATAAATTGTAGTACTCACCATTCTTAAAACTTGTAATTGTAACAAATCCATAATATAAATTAATAGCATATACCCTATTGTACCCATCATTCTTAAAAACCATTGTAATGGTATTAAAACAATTGTAATTATTGTAATTTTTAATTTGAGAACCTTAATTTTTAGTTCCTAATTTGTAATTATTGGACATATTGTGTGTAAAAATGTAAAAACATAATGTAAGTAATGCATACAATCAAACTGCATAAGCTTTCACGGCCAGTGTCATTAAGTAAAAAATTATTATCCAGGCTTCTGGGGCACGGTCTAGTGGAAAATCTCCTTCCAGACGTTTCATCCAAAGCTGAGTTGAACATCCTCAGTGGCATGGCCGTAGTACTCTGCTAGTCTCGGTGACAACTGATACGGAGCCTTTTGGTTTCACTGGCTTTATATGTTTAGTATGGATGGATGCAGTTAGCTCCTGGTTGGTCTGGTGTTTTAGTGGTTTGGCTGCTGCATGGGCTGGGCTAAAGTGGGGGCTACTTCCACTGTCAATGTGCTGGCATTTACTGTGGCTGAGGCTGTTCAAGGTATGTCTCTGGTCAGGTTTCCTGCGTGCTTTGCTTAATCCTTCCTACTGAACACAGGTTTTTGTCTAGCAGAATCCAAAGCAATGTCTCAAAATGTTTCACATAATGGTTGGCAATAACACTGGGCTGCCCATAACAACCCTATCATGCTGTTCATAGAACTCTTGGTTCCACTGGAAGTAAGTGGTTTCTAATACAAATCATGCAAAAACCTGACCTAAGACAAATCCAAGATAATATGCCATAAACAGCCTCAGCCACAGTAAATGCCACCACTTTGACACCAATCACATAAATGAAAGCACCCCCCACTTTAGCCCAGGCCACACAGTAACCGAACCAATAAACAAAGACCAGGCCAATCAGGCTCCATCTATCCATGCTAAACGTATAAAGCCTGTAAAACCAAAAGGCTGTATCATTCGTCGCGAGACTAGCAGAATACTACAGCCACGCCACTAAGAAAGTTTGATGCAGCTTCAGACAAAATCTGGAAGGAGATTTTCCACTAGACCATGCCCCACAAGCCCGGATAATCATTTTCTATTTTATTTATTTATTCAATCTAATGCTCTAGACTTGTGCACTATTTGCCACCAGTCTTCTGGCTTCCCAATAGAGTTGACCATTTGTTCCATCCCATAATCTCTGGAGTGCACCAAACTTTTTCAGATGTTTGAAGGTCATGAAATTGTTTTTCTATTTAATGTACATAATGTTACCAGGTAACAGGGCATCTAGCTATATATAATAAATTTAAAATGATGATGATGATATCAGAAGGCTACAATTTAAGTAAGTGTTCAGCGTGACACAGCACACTGTACTGATTATAGGAATCTGTAACCTTGTAGATATACTAAGCAATGTACAAATTATGCCAAAAATGACACATAACCACTCTGTTCTTACAATCCAACTTGATGCAAGCATAAAACATAATTAACTAGTCCACAATATGCAGGAAATCAAAACAAACCAATCTACGGTATGTTCAATGTGCATGATTTATCATAATTCAAGAAATATGTTAATCATAGTTCAAAACTTTTGGGTAGTAAAACTAAAGAAGGTGTTGGTTTCATTTAATTCCATGTGGTGGTGTTCACTTGATGAGCAATCAGTAAGATGATAAACTTGGCTGCTTCTACTTGGTGAGTGACAATGAAGGTAAAATAGCAATAGATTCTAAAGAAAAATTGTCGCCTAGGCTGGCTCTGTAGCTCAGTTGGTGAAGGACCTACCTGCTGTGCGAGGGGTTCCACATTTGATTCCCGACTGGGGAGCGGAAATTTTTCTCCAGCCAAGATTACTCCCTATCCACCTCAGTGTGTGGAAGTATGAAGAGAATATGTGTGTAATCTAACATACTAACATCATTTTTCATGTAAAGGATAGTTTGGATTGAGGTTTTCTTGAAAATCTTTATAAGATCCTGAACTTGAATACAAAGTTTGGTATTTATTCAACTTCTCATTGTTACTTTCTCTACTGGTAAGTAGAGAAAGTATTGTATTTCACTCAAAAATTTGATGTCGAGATTTTGCCAGAAATATATGTTTTAAGACCCCCTGAATTAATAAAAAAAAAAAGTTCAGAAAAAGTCTGTGTGTGTCTGTCAGTCTGTGGACAGCATAACTCAAAAACAAAAAGTTGGTTAAAAACCAAGGTTGATATTCAAGTTTAATGTCTTTCAAGGATGCGACACAAAGATTTTGAAGAAAATAGCCCCGCCCTAAACTACCCTTTACATGAAAATTTTTTCAAAAATGGCTCAAACAATTTTGATTAAAATGACATATGTTTAAGATATTTGTAAGACAAATGAAATGTATATTTTGAATTTTCTGGCTATAGCCTATGTAGTCCTGTTTACGCTGGATGAATTTTGAGTAACTCGTAAACCATAAGAGTTAGACCAAATCTTACTGTACAAAAAATATAGATCTCACTAAAAGACACAGTTTATGTGTGAATAATATTTTTGTAGAGTGAACCATTTCGGAGATATTCATTGTTATTTGTGTCGGTTTCGGAAAACTTAAAACTTTCATGAAATGGAACATTGTTGTTCATTGTTTTATATGTTAAGCGTGCAAAGAGAACGGGATCTCAAAGCTGTAAAACACCTGACTATCACTCAAAGCCTATTGATATTCTAATATTCAACGGGAATATTCTAATATTCCTGTTGCAGCTACAAGGAAATAAACAATAAGATAATTTGTACAAATGTTTATCACAACTAACATGAAGAAGATACAGGAATAAGAGTTTGTAAAAATGGTTAGTACAAGAGTAGAGAAAGTCATGTGGGTGCAACACGTCAGATTTTTGTATTATGCTGTTCACAAATTATACCAATAATCATCTCCTCCTCCATACGCATTAGGCCTTTGACCTGCCTCAGCTTCAGGTATCTATTGCTGATTTTACAATCAGTAAAATGTACATAAAATAACATTAACACTGTTAAGGCCAAAGATAATTGAGATCCAAATTATTAAAATTGTTCTCTCCAACATTTACATGGTCATCCTCGGTCTCTTCTGACTCTGGGGTGGTATTTCAGCACCACTTGTGGTGGACGATCCTAACTCATACTTTCTACATGCTCCAGCCATTGTTTTTGATACTTTATCCTGGTAACGATGTTTTCTATTTGTAATTCATTTCTTATATCTTCGCTTTGTCTGTAATCTCTAAGTCAGCATCCCACTACTGCTCATAGAAGGCACATTTCGGCAGTCTCTAACCTATTCTTGTATTGTTGTGCAAGTACCCAACTTTCAGAACCATACCAGAGGGTCAGTACTGCCATTATATCTGCTATATGGCAACAATATGGCAATGTTAGCAGATGGAGCAACCCTCTCTTATAGGGTTAACATGAAGGGAGGTTGGGTTAGAAACCTTAAGACGGCAGCCCCATCGCTAAACTACCTAGTTATGCACCTGTCCTGAGCATAGGAACTTAGGAACATTTCTAAGTCTCAGTCGCTTCAAGTATTTAAAAATCGAAATGCTAATTTAAAACGACCTATGGCTAAGCACTGGTACAGCAACAAATCTCAAAATCAGGACATGGAAAGTATACCAATCTTTTTCTAAAAATGTTTTATGGAGGATTCTGGGCCCTCAAAACTGTATTTCTGGTGAAACCTTCATAATGAATTTTTGGGGAATACAATACCTTCTCTACCTACTATTAACATGGTTGAGAAGTGAACATAATGAATGTAACACAAAACAAACTTTCAGAGGAAGTATACAGGACAAAGGTCTTCATAACAAAGTAAACAAATAGCAGATAAAACTATACTCACTGAAGCAAACAAGTTAGCGAGATAAACATTAGATATGATGAATGTCTATTATTTGGGCACAAAACAATAAATTGTGTTTGTTTAAATTATGTGATATGAAACAAAATACTTGCCAATGAACGGTTTAATAGGAATATATAAATGCTGCTGGTGTCTCAACCACAAAACTAAAAGAGTAAGCTTTTTTCTTTCTTTAACCTTTCCAAAAGTTACATAACACCATTCTTGAATACTTTAACAAGCTCTAGACCATTTTTTGAAGATTTTCTCTGCTTCTAATGGTTTCTAAATTTGATAAAATTTAATAAGAATAAAGGAAATGTCTCACATTAACAACAGAAAATTCAAGTTATACCTAAATTTTATTTCTTGAGATATCTCAGCTGTAAGTATTTTAACGAAAATGATTAAAGTCGGCGAGAGCTAACCTGGTACTTGACAGATACATGATTCATGTACCTGCGAATGAGTCTAGCCCTATGTCGTCCAATCATGTTACAAACATATCATGCAACAAGTAGTCGATTGGGCGAAATAGGGCTAGCCTCATTCGCAGGTGAGTGAATCAGCTAGCTGTCAAGTGCCAGGTTGGTTTTCCCCGACCATAGTTTTTGTTTTCTTTTCTCAGGATAGAAAAAAAGACGTGTAGTTTGGGTGTACCATGCCTGCAACAGGTCTCAGGTTGAATCTCATTTAGGGTTAGTTACCCAGGTAAGACTTTTTCTACGGTTTTCCCTTATACTCATTTCACCATCATTTCAGTCATTTCATTCACTCATTGTCCAATGTGATCTATCATGATCTATATGGCTAACGGATGTTAAAACTACACAAAAAAATGTCTGTACAGATTTGCTTATAGAGGGGGGAGATTTTCCTAAAACTTCTTGTCAAGCATCCTAAGAATTATCTGGCTCAATTGTAAAGTATGGTATCTGTTCTCCTGTTGCTCCATCCACACCTGCAAGTACACAAACATTTTTGGGAGGGGGACCATGGTTAACATATATGTGTATTCTCTGCAAAATCTCAATATCAAATTTTCTTGTGGGACACAATAAGTTAAACTAATACTGAATATATTCTGCAAATATTACTTATTCAACAAGCCTCCCATGATTTTTAACTGTTGTCTGAACTTTTGCAATATTAGTTGGAGCTCTGATAGCTTGCAGCTTATGTATTTATTAGCAGCCGGCAGACCATTGTCATGTAATCAAAGCCTGCTACCAATAATGTGGATATATAGCACAAATGCTTGTTTGGATGGTTTGAAGGTTTATTGCTTTATCCAGTGGTAAGCTAAACTTTCAGCTAAATATTTCTAATTACAGAACCGCTTCTCAGATTTCAGGCTTACTATTAGTGTTGTGTTTGTGCTGGTGAAAATGTTGAACAAGAAGAAAAGAGAAGTTAACATGACAACAGAAATTAAATTGGATGTGTTAAAGAGATCGGACAAACAGGAACTGTTAATATGTAATAAACTTTGCCCACACACGGCTTGTGTGTTTAAAACCACCAACAGTAAGTTTGTTGGCATAAATAAATAATAACTACCATCTGAAGGTTATTTAATCCTGGGACATAAAGTACTGACAATAGTAAGTCACCATTAGGGTAATTTGTCTCTGATGTGAGACTGCCTTTGTGGTTTAGCAGGAGAAATACGAACTGGTTTGAGAATTTAATGCCATTCTGGCAGTTTGTCACAATAGCTCAATGGTTAGAGCAGTCGCCTGATAAGCAGAAGGTCATTGGTTCAAATCCCAGTTGTGGCATTGAATTTTTAAGTTACAGTTCCACTTCTCAAACTTTGCCCACACGCGGCTTGTGTGTTTAAAAACACCAACAGTAAGTTTGTTGGCATAAATAAATAATAATGTAATAAATGTTATTCTTTTGTTTCCTATATTGCGCTAGAATATGTATTCATGTAATTTGCAGTATTATGTTATGAGTTTTGAATAACAGACCTTTTATCTTCTTTCTTGGAAGTTTGAAAACAGTGTTGTAATAATCAATTTAAACCAAAAAGGTGAGTCGATTAATAACACTACAACACTCACTTATAATTTGCCAGAACATGCTCCGAAGGCTGACTTTCCTCCATCATCAACCGGACATCAACTGGATTTCCCTGGTGTGGATGGTGATGTTTCCTCTGAGGTGTCATCTGGTGGTGGTTCAAGGAACTTGAAGATATCCTTCTCGGGGAAGTCGAAATTGAGTTTCTATTTTTCAAAATTAAGATTTGTCCCCACATGGACTGCTCTCTGAGCTCCCAGAGAAGGAAATCTTCAGCAAGTTCCTTGAATCACCACCAGAGGAGACCTCAGAGGAAACATTTTCCAAGGAGAAACAGTCAATGTCGGTTGATAATGGAGGAAAGTCAGCCTCTGAAACATGTTCTGGTAAATTATAAGTAAGTGTTGAGTATGTTATTAACTGACTCACCTTTTTGGTTTAAACAGACCTCTTATTACATAAAACTGGACATTTCAGTAACTTGACACCCACTCAGTCCACACTAGGTTGAGTTATCAGCATTCTACTATATTAAGTGTCATTTAAATGTCTTTGTTACTTTTTAACACCAGGCATTTGACAAAGTCATATTTGTCCTCTTGCACTCCAATATTTTTCAAAGATATTGTTGTTTAGATACCAAAACTGGAATACTTTGCTCATAATTCCTAACTCTGAAACTCTATACAGCATCTTCCTTTCATAGAAGTTTGAAAACAGTGTTGTTGTAATTAATTTAATTTAAAAGGTGAGTTAATTAATAACACTGAACAACACTTACAACACTTGTAATGGTTAAATGAGGTGAATTCTATTTTATGTTAATTTTTACTGAATTTAGATTTTGTTGTTGTTGTTGTTTTCTAGTGCCTTGCATCTGGCAATGAAGACATTAGATTTTAAGTAAAAGGACTTTAATGTTATTAAGGGACAAGAAGGCCTATAACGTTTGAATATGTGTAGTAAATAATTGAGTTAAAGCTTAATTTTTGGTTTTTATGAAATTTATTTAACTGGGATAATTGGAAGATAACATACTCTTCTTTGTATTTAATAATATACTTAGTTATGATCCATGTTTAATGATTAAAAGATTAAATTACCTTAGGGATAACAGCATAATTCTTTCTGAGAGTTCATATCAAAAAAGGAGATTGTGACCTCGATGTTGGATTAAGATTATAGTTATGGTTGCAGATGTTCAATAACTAGGTCTGTTTGACCTTGAAAATCTTACATGGTCTGAGTTTAAACCAGCATGAGCCAGGTTGGTTTCTATCTTTAATTGAAATATATATTTTGGTACGCGGGGACCAAATATTTAAAATAATTTCTGTTATAATCTGAATAATATTAATTAAACTGGATTGAATGTCATGTATCAAATTATTAAACCTTAATTGAAAGAAAAATAAAGCCTGCTGCTGTTAGTCACAAATTATAGTACGGACGATAGTTCTTTGCTGGTGACCTACTTATCTAGCACACCGAGGAGAGTCTATGCCTGACGTCACATTGATGCTGTCAGCTGTCTCCTTGAAGAGAAGCAACTTTGCTATCCTATCCAAGTTTAATTATAGAACTGAAACTGTGCACAGCAAGTTCAAATATCAAAAGCAGACGACTACAGGAGAGATGTTACTCGGAATACTACTTCCACTAGACTGAACTAGCTGTATTCACTGTGCATGTGCGAGAGTTGTGGGCTTACTAGCTGTCCAGATAACTACTGTGCATCCAGGTTTCAGCAGCACAGAACTACTGCCCAAGCTGTACTGTACACCTCTCTGTTTCATGAATGAACTGACAAGTCACATCCTTTCTCCTACTCCTAGTTGCAGTAAGGTACATAGCAACAAACCATTCTTATTTAACTATACACTTTAGATACAAATATTATACATTTCACTTTAGAGAGCTTAGTGTTCACAAACATATGCATAATAAACAAACTATTAGCTGAAAGCATTTGCAAGTAATGCAATTTGTGCTCTTTAGAAAACCCAAGCAATAGATTTCTTTCCTGTCCACTCAATTATATGTGTACTATCATAATATAGCATAGGAAAAGGTGAAAGTTCCTCAGAATGCATCCCTATATGCATATTTAATGTTTACATAATATTACTCAGCGTAGACAGCTATCATTTGTTTACTTGTGGCCAACAGAGGAAGTGTACCTGCTCTAAATAACAGGTGTACAGGATATGTATGTGAACACAGTAACAGTGTCATTAAATCATGCACATTGCTAAATTTCCCAACTAATACATATTTTGTAACAACAGAAGTGTCAAAACATCAATCCATTTACTTTTGTTCTCTATAATTTGTATTCAGAATCAACAAAGGTCATGTAACTGCTATATGGTGTAGTGAACATTATATAGGGCTTTCGAATCGGTTCTTCACGCGAATGCGTTATTGTGAATGGTTTCTTTCATCAGTGAACGATGGTTTAATCGATCCACAGCTTCTGTTCTTTTCAGATGAAGCATGGTTTCATCTAAATGGTCGGGTGAACACTCATAAGTCGGTATTGGGTATCTCAAAATCCACATCACATCCAAGAAATCCCTCATTATGATCAGAAATTTGGAGGTTGGTGTGCTGTTAGCGCAATATTTTACGACCAGACTGTAAATAAAGAGAGGTACCAAAATGACATTTTGACCCCATTTTTTCGTGAACTGACAGAAGAAAAGTCATATGGGTGGTTTCAACAAGATTCTGCTACTGCTCATACAGCCGAGGACTCCATGGATCAAATTAGGGAAGTGTTTGAAGATAGAGTGATTAGTGCTGATGTATGGCCCTCTCACTTCCCTGATCTAACAGTGTGTAATTTTTACTTGTGGGGTAACCTGAAAGACAAAGTTTACGAGAAAAATCCTCACACATTAGAAGAACTAAAACAAAATATTAGAAATGAAATCAGAGACATTACAGTGGCCCAACTTAAATCGTGTGAATCAGAATGTGTTTTCCCGATAGCGCAGGAGGGACGACATTTCCAGCATTTTCTATAAGGTAAGATTTTTATACATGTTTTACATGCGGCTTGTTATTAGTGGCAAACCCGGCCGCGGCAACTTCAAACTCGCACAGGCAAAAGGCCGTGCAGCAATGAAGAACCGATTCGAAAGCCCTGTATATATAGTTAGAAGTTTATGGACTGCTTCTATAATGATTGTGTTTACACATTGGGAAAAAAAAGATAATTGCATGAAATTGCACAGTTGTATGACATGATCTATATCCTTGACCCTGGCTCAATCTAGGACCAAAAGAACAAGATGCAACACAACACAATACAGGGGAAAATTGGCATTGTGTAGGAACCTGTTTTATGCCATTTCTGAAGCCAATGTTGCAGCTTGTGATATATGAAAGCAACAATAACAAAAGCCAATGCCTAGTTAGTAAATGATTACACTGGGACAGGTACTTTATGAGTAATGTAATATCTTTGCTGACATTAACCATATTCTTAAACACAACTCTTTCTGCATTTAGAGTAAATGGAGTGACAATAAAACACAATTATCTTAATTCAGTGAAACTTTAAAATAGAATGTAGCATGTAACCAAAATTTACTGTAGGTACCTTATAAGCTTGATAATTTTACTAGAATGATCAAATATATTTGATCACTCGGTAGAAAAAAATACTTAAGAAATGTAACTTTTACTTACATGTAGATAAAGTGGTTGTGAAGGTTATGTCAAACTGGAACGAGAAGTCGACTATTTTATAACAGCTCTCATTATGGCCCTTCACCTGACCATTTGGACCACATACACCTACAACAGTGTCACAATTTTTACTACTATTCAGCATTTCTATTAGCATGCATTAAATAAATGTTAAAGAGTATATTTATTGAGAACTGTCAGGTGACATAGCTGATTGTTTTAGTTTTAATGTGCCTATGTAACAGCACCTGCACTTAATTTCAAACGCGCAGCTGTGCTTCCACGCATTCAAAATAAAACAGATAAAGTCTTACTATCATGCACCTCTTGTACGATAGCTCCGAAGAAACGGTAAATATGCTTATAATACAACCCATTTGTATTAAACTACGCAACCTAGATTCAAACGTCACTCACAGCCAGAAATATAAGTTCCTTTCGTCAATTAGTGACATATTCTGGAGCACTACTATGCACTTTCCTCCTCTATTAATTACAACAAGAGATTACCCTAACAAAATTTTGTCGCACCTCACAAAAATAGGTCTGTCAGTAAGAAAAGTATGTTACAATTATTACCTTACTCTCATTATGAACCACATCTGACACTCCACACACACACAATCACCATAGAATGACAGTCGCACACCCCGGTCAGTGTTACCACGTTGTGCGAAGGAAAGTTCCAACTCACATCAAAATATTTTTCTCTAGTTGGCTCTTAAGTCTCCAATTAAATTCTATATGACCAATACAGATTTCTTCCACTAAATGATATCTAAATTAATAAGGCTATCCCTTTTCCGAAATATATATGCTTTAATGAGGAAACTTCTTTTAAAATATCTAGGTTCCAACAAGGAAACAGGGTTTCTTGGCAACACCGCCATCGTCATCTGGCAACTCGATTGAGTCATCACAGTGCAGTCATGCATCTGCATTGCCAACAAATGAGCAGCATTTGTTGCTATCTCGAAACTAGGAAGTAACCAAAAAGGGGAGGTGATTAAAACAACATATTTAAAGTATTACTCCTTACACGTTCTATTGACTATACACACATCTATTCGCTAATGGAGTAAATCTGTCGTTAACATAGGATTGAAAGTAGTTCGAACTGGCATTCTATTCGCTATACATATATCCATTCGCTAAAGAAGTGAATCTAACGCATAGGGTTTAAAGTAGTCAGAACGTGCAACGTGGCTAACGAAAAAGTCAGGCTGCGGCGCGAATCGGAGTTACATAGTAATAATAATCTTACACATAGCTAACATTGTATACAGCATAATAAAACTGTATCTTTTGTATGAATTCAATGGACAAGTTTTTTATTTGTTTAGAACATGAATATATTAGCCGATTATGGTTTTACTTAATTGAGCCATGATCAGACTTGGAGAATTACGTCCCTGCAGTTTGTGCCGCATCCTATCTTTTTCGCTGGCCACGTTCTAACTCATACTCGCCAGGTTGGCTAGACTGATTTGTCACTCTTATTCATGAAATTGCGTGATTCTCGCCGATACTGCCAATGTTCCAGCTCAGTAGTGCCAATAATCGCCAAATTCTTATTTATGATAAACTTATAGCTGTGCTAAGTCATTTAATTTCTAAAGCTTTTACCGTCGAAACGCATTACGTCGTTTTGCCCCAGTACAATTTATCTTTAAGAAAGGCATATTGTTTATTCAGAAATGTAACTGTGTATAAAACGTTTTATCCGGCGTTAAGTCAAGATATCAACTTATAAATTCATAGGTAAGGGTAGTTGATGGACGTAATGTAGCAATGCACTGTTGACAAATCGGTCATGATGGTAGCCGCACTAATTTATTGAGGAAAATTGCATGAAGTGAAATTACTGAATCTTTAGAATACGAAAATATTTTGTGGTAGTCGCACTAATAATTGCAAAATTACTGAATCTTTGGAACAGAAAAATATTTTACTTTGCAGCATTATACACATTCGTTGTTGAGATAAACTTTAACATCTTCTCGGTGACTTGCAGATTTTCGGATCTACCACATTCTTTCGCAGCTGAGACGACAGAATAAGTTCATTTACCATATCTAGTGCCAATCTGTTTCTAACTTAGGTTTTTAATTAAAACCAGTTTAGAAAAAACTCTTTCACAAGAAGCGTTTCTGTGGGGCAGAGTAATCACTCATAATGCAAAGGCTGCTAGTTCTTTGAAATCAGTATTTCCAACAAGGTGACACGTGTTTAACAGCTCTCCAGAAACTGTCAGGTTTAGGCATGTTCTTTATTTCACACGGAATATCAGTTATTCCGAGTTTTCTCCATTGATCATCAATTTTTTGAACAGCGCTTCTTCATTGAGATTACCAGATCTGGGTACACTGGCAATAAGAGGATAAAAGGTAGGAGGCTTAGTAGGGTATGAAACGGTTGCCTTAGAGGGATGAAGACAGGCCATGACGGCAAAAGTGGTGTCGCTATTTGTAATTAATTTCATTTCGCTGGTGTGACAAACCAGTGAAAATATTTCGCCGGTATCGAACTATCATACATTTAAATTATCGTACGGGCTGGCAACTATGTGTCCAAACATTAAAATTATCGTATGCCCCCATAATTATCGTACGAGTTGGCAACTCCAATGTGGGGTAACTTTAAGCTTGATGTCGTCCTCTAGTCTACGATATCATGTTACCTCTGGTTCCCGAGATCGCGGCTTCAAACCCGGCGGAGGGAGATGGGTTTTTCGGGCATAAAAATACTTAGCATGGTTTCCTTCGGAAGGGAAGCAAAAGCGGTGGTCATGTGTCGTAGATTTAGGGCACATAAAAGAACCTCCATTTTTTTTAACGTCCTCCAACGTAATGTCATATCGGACGGTGAATTAATGAAATTGTTGAAACGATGCTCAAATGAGCCCGAAGTCCATAAAGCTTTAAGTTATCCGACATTCGTCTTCTCAGGGTAAGGGAAAACCTCGGGGAAAAACACACTTCTTGAACGTGGGACAGACACGCTAACCATCACACTACAGAGGTGGGCAAAGAACCTCAAGATTGGTAAAGAGGCCTCAAAGAAAACTTAAGCGGTCTTTCATGCCCGATATAGAATGGGACGCTGAGAACCAAAGAAGGTAAAAAGCGCCCATTAATAAAAACTCCATTTCAATTTTCAAGCTCTATGGACCCCGGTCTCTTTTGGGCATCATTTCAAATGAAAATAAAATGTTACAAGATTATTCGTAGAAATTAACTCAACATTTACACTATGCTGGTACCGCCACAGACCTTACAATTCTCTTAAAGTAGAAATAAAGGACATCTGTCCTCAAATCAATGTCACCTTAAGAAGAATCCAAATTATGGTGTAAACTTCACTATTTGTTCGCAAAAATGTCCACTTCGAGTTTATAACCCACTTACCAATTACAAAACTTGACATGAACACGAAAAAAAAAAAGAAAGAAAGAAAAGGAAAAAAAAAAAAAAGGAAAGAAAGAAAAGAAAAAAGAAAAACAACCTCAGAAATGACCGAACATACCTAAATTTCACGGATTTCAAATGACTCATATTCCAGCTCCTTTTATCAAACATCACCCCATGCTGGCTTCTCTCCCAAACTTCCTGTAAAAGTTCGGAGAAGTAGGTAACAAACCAAATTGATAATTTGTAAAACAGTGTGGCAAATTCCAATAGCTTTCCCATAATTCGCCTTGAACGAGCTATAGCAAGTTTCCTTCCAATGCATTATGCAAATCAATCTGGGACAGGGCGTAGGAAAAAGGCTCGAGTTACACGCATGTGCAGTATAGGTTAAGGGTGGGACAGGAATAATTAACCTTGGTATACCAGAAGCGTGTCAGACAACCTCTGGAGCGCAACCACAGGTTACCTAACATGATACTCTAGCTAAGTTAAGGGCTGTCCAAGTCAGAGGGTTAAGAGACTAGAAATTTAGCATGGTTTGTTCACTTCTCGTTTTTGTTGCAGTCATTTATTTAACGCTATATCCTTTAGTTTCTTTCCGTAGTCCATCTGGATTACTAAACGAGTCGATTGAGTTACCTTCGTTGTTGCATGGCACACAATCCCTGTATTTGTCCGAACTGTAAACATGAAATCTCATAGATCGAAGATGTAATTTTGGTACAAATTTGTTGATAAATTTAATCGCATGATGAGCCCAGTACAATTCATGGCTTATTTTAAGCGAACCGTTGCAAGTGCGGAGTTAAAAATTATATCCAGGTATAACAGGTTTTGAAGAAAATTTGTGCGTACCTACGCTTCAAACCTGGATGAAATCGATACGACAGTATAGGTAATTCACGTGGTCTTAGAGAGTATCTTAGGGATATTTTAAAATAACGTGCATTTCCTGAAGTTGACAGATACTACCGCATTATTTCCGCCATATAGTGGAATTCAATACCTACTGCACGTGCATTATTTCTCTCATTGCTTTGTGTGAAGCAACGTAAGCACAAATATGAATGAAAGCAAGAACTGTTAAATTTCCCAACTTTTAGGAGGGATGGTTAAATATTTTTTATTATACTTCTGATTTACGGAGACGATAAACTACGGAGTTAGGTTATTATTAGTTCTCAAATTATTCAGAAAGCTGAGTTACTTGACGTATGCTTTAACAGGATAACGAAAAACGTATCTAAGAAATCGCCACAACCAAGCTCCAATTTCGCATTACTAGCCAGGAACGCCACCCAACACGGAGGTGGGCAGCTTTTAGGTGGTATTTCAGCTAGGTTGTTGCCTTCGCAGACTCACACTACAGTACCGTGTTCGTATCTGGTTTAAGTTGCCTTGCTAAAGTTTATAACAGTTTCTCTGATACTTATTTATACCTAAGGTAGGGGAGGTCCCATACAAAAATTCAATACTGATATTTCACTGAAAATACTCGTTTCTAAGCAATTTTAATCCACAAAATAGACCTTTTATGAAAGGTCCACACGTACATTCAAAAATCAAGTCAAGAATATCAAACTTTGTATTTAAGTCCGGCATCTTTAAAAGATACAAAACAATGTTTTTAACCCAAAACTACCTTTTACATGGAAAACATTTTTTTTGTGCTTTCCCAAGTAACTACCTTTAGAAGTATATATTGCGGTCCATCCAAAAATGTAAGTTTTGAGGTTCTGAAAATAACTCAAAATAAAAAGTCGGTTAAGAATAGAAACTTGGTATTTGAGTTCAGCATCCTTCAAGAAGGCAACACCCCTACCCCACTTCAAGGTATTTTTCAGCAGGAAACAATTTACAAAAATTGTAGATCTCATTAAAGCACATATTTATGTCAAATTTTTTGTGACATTAACCATTTCCGAGAAACGCGTATGAATTGTCATATTCTTTATACTTCTTTTTCAACTGCTAAATTGCTATTAGTTATTTTCTGGTGGTCATTCAAAGAGTATAGAATTTTAAAGCCATCATAGATACTTACTTTTAAAAGATTTGACTATTACTTAAGGCTACTGTTTTCTCTTGTGCTACTAAATTAAATGTATAGGTAACAAAACAATTTCTGGAAATATTTATCTATTAACAGGAAGCAGATAGAAGAACGAATGAGGAGCTTTTTCTTTAAAACTGAATGTGTACAGTTATTGTTAAGGGTCAATAAGGTAAAGTTGTTCATATTGTGACATGGGTCTGCACACTAGTGCACAACAACGGACACTCAGTGTCAAGCTACCTCACACCACTTGGCAGTCTGGCATGCATCAATGGTGCTCAAGATCAAACTATCTCACACCACTAGCGGCGAGTAAACACCAGCAACAATGGAGCGCAGCAGAACAAAGCGCTTCAAGAATGTTCCAATATTTCAGAAGCTTTGACTGCCAGCTTGTATGTGGAAGTGTCACAAAAAGGCAAATTTGGAGAAAAATCTGCTGTTATTTCTAGTATACAAGGTGAGACAACAAGAGGCCCATGTACCAGCACCAGGCAACAACCTTTATGAATGAACAAATCTGTAAACCTGTATAAGTGAGTAGCTTTTGTGATGGAGTTGAGTGTTGAACAACATAGCTGTTAGCAGTGACTGAGTGGATGTGTGTGTATACAGTTGTCATAAGAGAACTGCATGTGCAGACAGACAGTTTGGGACCTTGGTATGTTTGCATTGAAATGAAACAGTTTTGGTGAGTGTTGAGTGATTGTATTGTCAAAACCAGCTCTTTGTGAGACAGAGAGAGAACTGAAAGACAGAAAGGAGGATGTCAAGGTCACGAGAAGACAGAATAGTTGATTGTAATAAGAGAGAATTGTGTTTTGTGATTCAGTTTTAGGAGTAAAATAAAGTAGCAGAAAAAGTAATTGGACTTAATTGTCATTTTGTCACAATGTTATTATATTAACATTCACACTTAAGCAAGATGGATATGTTCAGCTTTTAAATAAAATGCTCTTCAAGATTAACATGTGTATCTTCAAAATGTGCTATGTTTAATATGGAAAATTTAACCATACTGAACCTTAACCCTAGACAGGTAATGGTACATTGAGTATGCATGATAGGTAAACACTCGTAAGTTTTACAACTTTATTGAACGTTAATAATATAGAACATATAAGCGAAAAAGTAACCTTTTTGATGTGAAAGCATTATTTAAGAATCCTACCGTGCATTTCACTTAAGTCCAATTACTAATTGCAATTGCCACGTCATATCACAATGTTCCTTGGAGAATGCTTTTCTGCAATGGCTACAATAGATGGTTGTCACTCTCCTTTGTTTTGCAAGGCATATGTAGCATGTTTGTCCATTTTCCTTGAGGTGATGGGCGATGGTAGTGCCCAATGGTTATTTTAAACGCTTAAGTCATATTATGCTTCATAGGGTAATTTAGTACAATAATGATTTATTATATAGCGAAAAGGAAGACCGATTATTCGTAAAATGCAATAACTTCATCCTGAATGCAAGCTACTAATTACGTCAAATAAATTACAAGGTTGGTAAAACAAACAACCGTTTATACAGCACTAAATGATTACCTAAGATGCTAAATATAAGAACAAACACAAGAAACAGTGGAATAAACCTACCTTGACTCCTAGTGGAGTAATCTACACTATAGGTAAATGTTCGTCATATTTACGACGTCCCGAAGTCAGGTAAATATAAATTCTGCTGTGAGCACACTGAATCATAACAATGAACTCACTAGGAAGGTATCAGAGTTGCAAATGTTTAAGTGTAAACAAACTGTATCAGTGAATGAAAATAAAATATAGCGTCAGAATTTTTATAAGCGTTACCTGCCTAGGGTCAAAAACACATGAACATATTCAGTTCCAAAAAGAAAAGCTTCACAAAAAACTTTCATAAGAACATTCTAAAGTAAGAACAAATTAGGAACTAAAAACTTCACTTATCTTAGTAATGTTGCAAGTTACTTTTGCAAAAACTAACTCAAGTTTCGAGTTGACTCCATGAGCGTCGGCAGACGTTTTTCCAAGGGGGGGCCACATGTTTGAAGTTTGCAATCAGAATATATTAATTCATTATTTTATTGTCAAAATTTATATTTGTTGCAGATAACCGTATTAATTTGTGCTAAATAAAAATTGTTCTTTACATCAAAATTAAAATACCTAATAGTTTAATACTCAGTAATCGATTGCACATTAAGTTTACCAGCCACGGCCCCCTCTTTGCGACGCCCATGGTTGACTCCAACTCACTCTCAAATTTGTTCTTACTTTAGAATCTTGTTGCTTCACTGTTAATAGCTTCATTTTCCTTAATTTCATAAGAACAGTTTTTGAAAAGTGGCTAGAGTAAGTCATGTGAATGCAACGCATAATAATTCTGCCCTCGCCCCTCATAAGGCTCTAGACTGGTCCCATGGCTGCTGTTAGGGCACATGCTCACTGTCAGGGGTTCAGTAAGTTTTTCTGTGATAAAGAAGAAAAAAGATTCCTTGATAAGTGTGGAGTCTGGCATGTGTGTTCCAGTTAGCCTATATCAATATTGTTGCTCGGCAGAGTCTGAAGTTATGCTCTATTTCTATATGGCCAGTTTATTGTCATAAGTACAACTACATGGCAAAGTTAATTGCAGTGGGAGAGGGGGATAAGTTTCCTTCTACTTTGATTAAAATTTGGAGATACTGACAAGAATAAAATATTAATCTAGAATTTTCTGTACACATGTGAAGTTCTCTTGCAATGGAATATGTTTGAAAATTTGGGCCCCTTTTTCCCTTTATTTTGCAAATGCTTGTTTCTGTGACCTCATGCTTGTGATAATAACATTTGAGTATTGCATGTTACTAAACTTGAAATTTCTAAACACAAATGTATTGTGAATACTGAAACATGGATAGAAGGATCCACTTTTAGGTGAATTCTATGGCATACAAGCTTTTATGTGTGTATGCATGTGTTTATGGGGTGTGAAATATATGGGGGTGTGCATATGATGGCACAAATGTTCACCACTAAATCCACTGTTGGCCAGTTTTCCCTCGTCACATCAAAGATATGCTTTAATTAATGAATTAAAATACTTGCTTTACTTCTGTTGGTAAGGACTAGAAGAAATCAAGCACAATCTGCTCCAATTATGTTGTAAACTTATGCACTGGATGAAAACTCCATTTTACAAAATCATACACGGAAAAAGTGAGATTGAGCTTTTATTTATGGGCACTCTTTAACTGCTATGGTTCTCAGGGTCCCATTCCATATTGAGCATGACATAATGCATAATTTTGCTCAGAGGCCTCTTATCAGGGTTGAGGTTTATTTTATATGATTAAAATTTAAGACTACTGGCTTTACTTACCTTCCAAAGGAGGCCATGCTAAGGACTTTTAGGCCTGAAAAAATCCAATGCCTTCCATTAAATTTGCATTATGTATGTTTTGGGTGAACACCACTGCTTGGAAAACTGTTTCTGAAGGCCATCTAGTGGGATTCTAATAGCAAGTGTTGGCAACCTTGGATAGAAAAACCATTTTCAATCACGCTCTTGAAAAATAATCTTGACACAAAAGCTGGAAAACCTAAAAAACTTGTGGAAATATTCTCAAATTGAGAAAACATTTGAGCAAAATTTGAAGATAAAATACATTTTAGAAATATATGTAAATTAAAGAAAAAATATTCATATGAAGATCGATAAATATTACAAATTTTAATATATAAATTAAGTTATTTTTGCTCTAAATCATAAAAATCCTAGTTCTAATACTAGCTGCTTTGCTTTAGAACACAAAATTTCATATTCACAGCAACTACTTGCCAGATGCCAGCAGGCAGAAGCAGCATTCGTGGAAAATGGCTAGCAATTTTGTTTAGGGACCCTATCCTTGGAAGTCCTGGTTAGGACCAGTGAGATTACTTCTGTTTCAAGGGAAGTCGTACTAAGAATGGTTACAACCTTGAAAAATAATTCATTGCCCTGTTTAAAACTGCAAAAGTTGTCAACCATTGCTCAATTACTATCAGTAGTAACACATATTTAATTTAAGTTTTTCTAAGAGTGTACCTTTAATGTTAATGCTTTTATCACTATCATCAACATAAGCAGATATAACAAAATAATAATGATGATAATGATGATGATGATGATGATGATGATAATAATAATAAACAAAATCTGGGTATATTTGATTTATTAATTCTGCTTGAAAACCTATAGTCTGAAAATTTATATCCATATTTCTAAAAGAAAGTGCATTAACCTTGTTCACAGGCCCAGGCCCCTTTGCTCCCTGCTGACAAAAGAAGTTCCAAAGTATCAAACAAAAGGTAGGTAATCAGCTGACAATGAGTAACTGAAACCGCACCCTTCATGGATTTATCTTGCACATAATTTAGTTCACTAAATAACTTAAACTATGTGGTTAGTTTCAAACTCTGACATAACGCCATCCAGTCAAAATGGAGGCGGCGCCGTGGCCAAGCGGTTAGCGCACTCGCCTACCACCAAGGTGGCCCGGGTTCGATCCCAGGGACTCGCATGTGGTATTCGTGGTGGACAAAGCGGCGTCAGGGCGGGTTTCCTCCGGGTACTCCGGTTTCCCCCGCCATCTCATTCCACCGGTGCTCCATCTTCGTGTATCATCAGTGTCACCGCCTGCGGTGCCGTAGTAGCAAAAGTGGGCGTTAAACACTACAACAACAACAGTCAAAATGGAGACTTGAATTCACTGTGCATATGTCTGTCTTTGATACTAGAGGCCTCATATAGTACTTATATTTTATCCGATCACAATAATAATTCAATTTCACCTTCAAAATAGCACTCAAGGAAAATATGGGCTCCATTTGAGATATACCTTCTGCAGTGATGTAGTAATGGGACCATCTCCTCCCATTATTGGGACAACAGATAACTGCAGAAGAGGAGTGGTAAACTGTGTTGAGGTATTCAGCACCCTTCCTTCCATCCAGAAAAATTGTTGCATGTGTCCAAAACATGGAATGGCATTATAAAGCAAAGAGAATCCATTCTAAGATATTTTCGGATTTTCCCTCTTCGGCCTCAACCTTCCTTAGAAGTCCTCATGTCTAATGTGTCCATCTAAAGTACTGGAAACAGAACAAGACCAGTGCAGTGACGAACTATCACAGTAATTCAGGGGTGCACTGTATGATGACAAACTCTCATTTACCAGTTATTTGAGATTCTAACATTATTCATAATTCCACACTGTTTTCAATGGCAACGGTGGCTACATGCACATCTCGCCACTGGTTACTATACTGTCATGGTATATGCCTTTACCCTATCAGGGGCATGCCTGTCAAACTAGAGCATGAAAAATGTTAAAAATACGTTTTATAGTTTCATCCATTACTTCTAGACATTTATAGAGGTTTATGGTTCAGTAAGGCATTTTATGTCTATGGGATTTTGAATGAGAGCTCTGTGTAATGGAGGTGGGAAAAATGATTATTTTTCTGCAACTGTTCTGACTGTTCCAGTTCCAAAATAACAGTCAAGTACATCCACAAGTATGCCTCACCAATATGCGTCCTGTGTAACGATCCAGCAGAAACAAACGAAGACCACTTGAAGACCTGTGAAGCATTAAGATCAGAAGAAACTACAGTTCAAAAGTATTGGAAAGCACGAATGCTAATGGCTTCATTGCCAGATGCAAGGCACTAGAAAACAACAACATCCACAAGTATTTATGCAAAATTAGAACATTCTTGTCTGCTATTGTTTAACTGACGTAGGTTCTTTCATACAAATTTGTGATTTTTCATCTATCATAAATATTGTTAGTGGCAAGGTCATACCCCTTCAGCATCCATGTCCAAACTTGCAACACTTTGTTAACAAGAATGCATACACAGCATTATCTCTAAATATTTATTATAATTACTGATCATGTTACTCAGTTAAAGGAATTCATGTCCACCATCACTGCATCAGTTTACATGACGCTGATTGATTATATATTCAAACATAGCATGTTTGCATGTGTATGATGAGACCTCAATAGCATCATTAAACATGACTAACTGGAAGATTTCTAGCGGGTATTGCATTTAATTGGAACTTGGATGCAGGAATGGTTAACAGGTCTTGAATCCGCAAGTGCTGCATTGTAACAACAATGTACTATCTACAATATGAGGGCTACTTATAGAAGTGACTTTAAGAATATTGCATTTCATCACATAATCGTTGCACCATTTATGCTTTCTTCATAAAGTAAAAATACACAGTGAGACCATTATCTTCTTCTTTCATTCCCTTAATGCCTTTTTCAAGCATCGGGGTCCCCTTGGTCACTCCACTTCCTCCAGCCAGTTCTATCCTTGCTCATCCTCCCCAATTCCACCATTGTGCTCCCATACTTTCGTCCTATCCTTTCAATCCCATTATACAAGGTCTTTCTTGCTCACTTCTTCCTTCTACTCACACTTCAAACACCTGCTTTGTCTTCCTTTCCTCACTCATTCTTCTTACATGTCTGTACTGTTTGAAGTGACATTGCTCTGCCATTCTCATCATTGTTTTCATCTGTCCAACTTCTTCTCTTATCCTCACATTCTGTACTCTATCCCTTCTTGTCAGATCAATTACTTTTTGTGACTATTATGCAAACAAATTATTTTAGGATGGCCTTTTTAACTTTCAGCAACTTGAGTACAGTAATGGAAGTAGAATGAGGCTAAGCGTATTGAAGCACGGCCATGTTATGCTGTTCGTAGTTGGAAAGAAAAGAGAGGGGAAGGAAGAGAAACAAAAGTAGTGCTGAACCACAATGCAAATGCCTACTCTAGTAATTAAAAAATAATAGGTAGAACTGGAACTTAAAAATTCAATGCCACAACTGGGATTTGAACCACAGACCTTCAGCTTACCGGGCGTCTGCTCTACCACTGAGCTATTGTGACAAACTGCCAGAATGGCATTAAATTCTCAAACCAGTTCGTATTTCTCCTGGTAGACCACAAAGGCAGTCTCACATCAGAGACAAATTACCCCAATGGTGACTTACTATTGCAAGTACTTTATATCCCAGGATTAAATAACCTTCAGATGGTAATTATTATTTATTTATGCCAACAAACTTACTGTTGGTGTTTCTAAACACACAAGCCATGTGTGGGCAAAGTTTGAGAGGTAGAACTGGAACTTAAAAATTCAATGCCACAACTGGGATTTGAACCACAGACCTTCTGCTGTGGTTCTACCTCTCAAACTTTGCCCACACATGGCTTGTGTGTTTAAAAACACCAACAGTAAGTTTGTTGGCATAAATAAATAATAAAAAATAATAGTTAAAAAAAAGAAAAATGTGACTTTGGATTTACTGAATTAACACTCACCTATTATTCATGAAAGCTTTTACGATTCTCTTGAATCGTGTGTACTTTTTAACTGGAATTGATGTTATCAGACTAATAAGTAAGTCCATAATTTGGTTAAGTGTCTTTCTGCAGCTCAATTATCAATCTCTTCTGTGAATGTGGTCACTCTTGGTTTAAAACTTACTATATAAGTTCTGTGTTTCCCCATACTGGTGTTTCATAAAATAGCATGCATTAGAATAACTAAAGAAACAAACAACCACACATAATGGAAAAATAAGATGGTTACTGACTTGGCACATCCTAACCAAATGGTTTACATCCCTTGCCTCTTATCACTTAAGTCATGTCTGCTAATTTCCGTGCTTTAGGTACCTGAACTGATAAAATCACAATTTGCATCCTCTCAGTAGTCTGCAAACTGATGGCATTGACAATGATAGGAATATCTTAGATTGAATGTTATTTTACACTATTTCTCGATAGTTGCTGTTGTTAGCTAATGCTGGATTTCTGACAGTGAAGTCATTAATCCTCATGCTTTCCAATATTACTAGAGAAAACAGTAGCAGAAATAATGACCACTTTTTGATAGTGTAACACCTGGAATATGTTGTTGTTTTCTAGTGCCTTGCATCTGGCAATTGAGACAGAATATTGATCAATAGAAAATTGTTCATGTAAATATTTTTGTAAGAGTGTGTAAATTTCTAATTCTTTTAATTTGGGTGTATCAGGGACTTATTTTTTTCAATATTCAAGATAGACAACGTTTTCTCGTCACTTTGAGTTCAACCAATGAGAACTGTTGCGCGGATGAATACATAAGAATGGCGGTGTTGCGTCATAGAGACGCCTGGGACTCTTTTTTTTTCATTAGCGTCTGTGAGCTCAAGGTGAAAGGATGTATATTTTCTGATAGCGTGTGAACGTGTAACTTACACCCAAACTTTTAACCAGTGTAGATTCTATCGAATTTTGAAAGTTGTTAACTAATTAACATAGTGATAAAAGCGTAAATCAACGAATAAATATGTTGTGATAAAGGAACGTTGATTTGTGCATTCCATTCTGTTACCTCAACCCTGAAGATAAGAGTAGCGTCAGATATCAATCAAACTTTCCATCTTTCAGTAAAAACATTATTCCTGCTGCTATATTCCCGCTGCTAGGTAAAGACCCATTTCTAAAATCCGTAACAAAATGGCTTACCCAACGTGGAGCGCGAATTTAGAATGGAATGCAAAATTACGAGTACGATAAGACATCAAAAGGACGCCATCTCATCGTGCAGGAAAAAGACGCCATTAAACATCGTTTGATATTAACGACCCATCGGAACATCGATGCATGAATAATCAACGTGGGAAAAACACAGGAGATCATCTAGCGAAGCCAACTACCCAGGAGACGTAAATAACTGGACGAAGAACCAACGGAAAAGAAAGTAGGGTCCAAAATTTTTGTTTTTACATACATTTTATTTCCATTTGTTAATGCTACTCAGAAGTGGCAAAATATTGGGACTTTCAACATTAAGTGAATTGGATAAAGAAATTAAAATGTCGCGAAAAGAGATAGAAACAGGAGTGGGGGAAGGGGCAGATAGACCTAGTTATCAGATAGAATTAGAAGGTGAGGAACAGGCGGAAACAAGCAAAGACCAAAGGTTAATGATGATGATGTTTGAAAGACTAGAACAAAGTTTAGGTCAGAAACTGCAACAGAATAAGGCAGAATTAAAACAGGATATAGAACAAAGTTTAGGTGAAAAAATAGAGGGAGTGAGAGAGGACTTGGAAAATAATAAAAAAGAGATAGGTCAGAAAATGGAGGAAGTGAGAAAAGACTTAGAACAGAAAATGGAATTAGGTAGACAGAACCAAGAACAGAAAATAGAATTAGGAAGACAGGAGTGTAAAGAAAATATGAAAGTAATGGAAACTAATTTAAAATTAGTACATAAAAACTTAAATGAAACAAAGGAAGCCTTAGAAGCCAGGATAGAAATTGTAGGAGATAGGATGGGAAAGATAGAATCAGAGATGAGAGAGAATAAAATTGTGTTAGAAGGAGAAATTGCTAGATGTAGGGATGAAATAACAGAATGTAATACAAGTGTAGACTGTAAGATAACAAATGTAAAAACAGAAATAACTGAGGAATTAAGGAAAGAGATTGAGGTAGTAAAGAAAGACATTATTAATGAAACTGTAGAACAAATTGTAATTCCTAAAATTAAGACAATGAATGATGTGATGCTTTCACAACAGGATGCTATAAATGATATGAAACAAAGCCACTTAGAAATAAAGAATAATTTAAAATCAATTTGTGAAGAAATGAAAAAAGGGAAAGAAAATTTGGCTAATGTAAATGATGTTGTGAAGGCATTACAAAGACAAGATGATTTAGATGTAAGTAATGTACAAGATGAGAGTTATTTGAAAAATGTACAAAATGTTGATTCACCATACAGAGAAAGAGGTTCACAACCAAACAATGACACAACATATAACACATGTTACACCAACAGCATATTACATGAAATCACACCACCTACATTTGACGAGGAGAAGGGAGACGATCCAAAACTCTTTGTTAAAGAGATGGAAGAATATTTTAAAGTGAAAAGGATACCAAACGAGCTTAGGATGATGATAGTCAAGAAAAGCTTAAAAAACAAGGCATTAGAATGGCTCAGGTTAACACTAGCTGGTCATGAGTCGTATAGCTCATTCAGAAATTTATTCCTATCAAGGTATTGGGGCCCAGCTAAACAAAACCAAACTAGGGTAGAGCTAGCGACAGGTAGATACGATCCAACCAAAGGGTTGTCACTAGTCGATTATTTTATGAAAGTAGCCAACAAAGGAAAGCTATTAGACCCCAACTTGTCGGAGGCAGAACTAATTGCCAGTATAACAAGACATTTCCCAGACACAGTGAGAACAGGGTTAATTGTTGCGAGGCCAGTAGATTTTGCAGATATGATAGAACTGCTGACAGCCTTCGAAACACAAAATGGTCGGCCTAATGAGCATAGACATAGGAACGGTCACCCAAACTCACCCATCCTAAACCGGAACACAACTACGAACAACCAGAGTGAGGGAGAACATAGAAATACTAGGAGTACCCATGAAAGGGGGAGAGGGGCACACCATTTCCCACAACCACATAATCATGGCGAGAGGATGGAGAACACAAGACAGCGGTACCACGACACGATACCGAGGGGTGAATCAAGATACAGAACACATAGATATGATCGTGGAAGACCAGGTGACCATACCCATCAAGTGAATCACATACGATTCAGTAGGGAACACTTGAACAACCACAGACCGTCATATGACAGAGGTTCACGTCAAAGGGGCAGAAACCAATGGTACACTGACAACATAAGACAGCAGGAAGTAGATGAAAACGTGCCAAATAGGGCAGATGCTGCACAGAATACAGAAACGACAACCACCACCAACACTCAGGGAAATTACAACAACTAAGTTCGTCCCAACCGAGCGGATGACAAACAACAAAATCTCAGCAACTTACAATTGACATCGACACCATGATGACTACACGAAGAGAGAGATGGAGCTATTGTATACTGGACCACTGGTCATAACAAAACAGCTGGGTGACCACACGTATGAGCTACAGAATACAAATGGCAAGTTGGTAGGAAGATACCATAAAAACAAACTAAAGCCATACAAAGAAAGGACCAAATAGTCTTTGTCAACAAATGTGTAAGGCAGGAGTAGTGGAGATGAAGGAAGATAACAATTTTTAATGGGTTACTTATAGAAAATTATGTTCAGATTAGGAATTACAACAAGGAAGAAAATCAACATAGTCATTGGCTATATCGACCACAAAGAGCATTGTCAACAAAAACAGACGAGGACACTGATTGTCATTAAAGAAATGAATCATAGCGACAAAAGATAATATGTTTTTGACATAAGGATGTCAGGAACAAAAATAAAAATGAATCAATTATGATGAAAAAGATATAATATTTCGACACAAAGATGTCGAGGGTAAATTGAGAAGAAAAATAATACAATTACAGAATAATTGTAAGTATAGAAGTTTTCTCTTATAGAAATAAGAGACAAAGAAATGACAATTAGTGAAATGAGGAAAACCATAACCAGAAAAACAATGCCCATGAATTAAGATGAATATAGCCAATGCTAAGCTCGAAGAAATGTTGAACCAAACAACAATGAATAATAACCCAATCAAGAAAATTAGTACCATTAGTAACATCAGAGTTTAAGAACCGACTCAACAACCTGCCTATACATAAGCTTATAAGACAAAGAAGGCAAAGAACTGAATAAAGTATTGCCATAAACATGATCATAATCATTAGCTCAAAATTTGTATCCTGTTTTTCTCTCCTCATAGCAATGAATACAAGTCAAAAACCACATAATAAACCATGATACGCTTAAATCATATTTGTGTCAATGTCAAATGTACAATAACGGAGTATGTGTTGTATAAGAACTGAATATGTGTTGTACAATAACTGAATATGTATTGTATGATAACTGGATATATTGTACAATAACTGAATATGTTGAGTAATAACTAAATGCGTTATGCAAAAACTGAATGTGTATTGTGTAATAACTGAATATGTATTGCATAATAACAGAACATATGTGGTATGATAGCAGGATATATTGTACAATAACTGAATATGTATTGTGTAATAATTGGACATGTTGTGTAGTAATCAAATGTGTTGTACAATAACTGAATATGTATTGTATAATGACTGAAGGTGTATTGTATAATAACAACATATGTGATATGATAACTGGGTATATTGTACAATGACTGAATATATATTGTATAATAATTGGACATATTGTGTAATAACTAAATGTGTTGTACAATAACTGGATATGTATTGTATAATAACTGAATGCATTGTGTAGTAATCGAATATGTGAAATTTATAAAGACATGCTGTATCATGTCAAAACGAAGGACAAAGACAAACAGTGAAGAAGACTGAAAAAAAAAAAAAAAAATATTGTACAAAGTGATTGAATCATAGGAGTAGGGAGAAGTATTGTATTGTGTTTCAAGATTGTAAATAAGGTGACAACTTGAAAAACAAAACAAGGGGCATATGAGACAGAATACTGATCAATAGAAAATTGTTCATGTAAATATTTTTGTAAGAGTGTGTAAATTTCTAATTCTTTTAATTTGGGTGTATCAGGGACTTATTTTTTTCAATATTCAAGATAGACAACGTTTTCTCGTCACTTTGAGTTCAACCAATGAGAACTGTTGCGCGGATGAATACATAAGAATGGCGGTGTTGCGTCATAGAGACGCCTGGGACTCTTTTTTTTTCATTAGCGTCTGTGAGCTCAAGGTGAAAGGATGTATATTTTCTGATAGCGTGTGAACGTGTAACTTACACCCAAACTTTTAACCAGTGTAGATTCTATCGAATTTTGAAAGTTGTTAACTAATTAACATAGTGATAAAAGTGTAAATCAACGAATAAATATGTTGTGATAAAGGAACGTTGATTTGTGCATTCCATTCTGTTACCTCAACCCTGAAGATAAGAGTAGCGTCAGATATCAATCAAACTTTCCATCTTTCAGTAAAAACATTATTCCTGCTGCTATATTCCCGCTGCTAGGTAAAGACCCATTTCTAAAATCCGTAACACAATGAAGCCATTAGCATTCGTGCTTTCAAATACTTTTGAACTGTAGTTTCTTCTGATCGTAATGCTTGACAGGTCTTCAAGTGGTCTTCGTTCATTTCTGCTGGATCATTACACAGGACACATTGGTGAGGCTGAGATACCTATTCTGTAGAGATGACTTGTTAAGCAGTCGTGATTTGGCAATAGTCGGAAGGCTGCAACCGCTGTTTTCCTTGGTCTCTGGGGGATTATATCTGGGTTGGAAAGTAGTGTAATCCATTTTTATCTTTGGCATTTGTTTCTATTTTTTGTAGGTATGAATGAGAAAATTTTTTAATGATCAAGCGTTTTATTGAGGAATATGAGAAATTGAATTTAGACTTTTGTTTTATTGTTGTGCCTTTCTTTGCAAGTGAGTCTGCAGCTTCATTCCCCATGACTCCACAGTGTGCTGGAATCCATTGGAGATGAACAGCCTTATTAACTTTTTGGAGTTGTGTTAACATTTTGTAGCATTCTCTAATTTTTGTTGACTTCTTTGTAGTATTTGAACATATTCCCTGAATTGCAGCTTTAGAATCCGAAAGAATTGCTGCCTTGTTAAATTTATTTAAGGGAAGATTTAATAATTGTCGGAGGGCAATGTGTATAGCCTCTATTTCTCCATCATAATTTGTTTGTGTCTCTGCCAACAGAATGATAAAAGGAAAAATGTGAACACGTAACTCCAGCTCCAGTAAGGTTTTCCTTGGAGGATCCATCAGTATATATGTGCAGCCATTCTCCCGTGGGATACCTAGTATTGATTGTTTCCACATCTGGAATATTAATACGGTGATTGTGATGAAATGCCTAAGTCCTGATTGCTTATCTATAAATCAAGATGCAACCATTATGTGATCGCAACGATTATGCACGAAATATGTTACTCAAATGCTCGTACTAATGCAAAGTTGCAAAACTGTTATTTTGGAACTGTAAACTGGACCTATGGTTATTTCACTCCTGTTTCTGCTCTGTACATAACATGTTTAGTATCTGCATAACTAAGAAGGTTGTCCCAGAAGCATCTGACTTGACATATAGATAGCAGTTATTTCAAATAAATAACTATGGTAGAAAGTACTAGCTTTATAAAGCTTAGGTTTGAAGTTTGGCTATGCTACGTTGTTTAGTATTTGTTTCGCAGCCATCAATAGTAAATGCTCTCTAAAGAATTTGTAAACATAGATAAAACTGGTCATCATTATGTGATACAATAATTTCATTTGAAAGGTCTTTGTCCAACTAATATTAAAGTTGAGCTACATTCTACTCGAGGTGAGTCTGCTCCATTGTTTACAATAGCAAAATATTGGGAGACAGAGTTTGGGCGAGGCCGTACAAGCTGCCAAGATGAACATTGCAGTGGTCTACCAACTGAGGTGACCAAGCTAGAAATTGTACAGAAATCCCACAAAATGGTATTGGATGATCGACTGAAATGTGCAACCTAGCAGACACTGCAGGCATTTCAAAAGTGCTTTACATTACATACTGACTGAAAATTTGGACATGAGGAAGATTTGTGTAAGATGGATTCTGCCTTTGCTCACAAAGGGACAAAAACAGCATCATGAGAATGTTTCAGTTGAGTGTCTGGCAATGTTTTGCCGCAATAGTTTTAGCATCAATTCATAAACATGGGTCCATCACTTCACATCTGAGATGTAGGAACAGTCAAAACAGTGGATTGAAAGGGGAGCATCGGCTCCAAAGAAAGCGAAGACAGTTCCAGCTGTAAGCAAGGTCATAGCATCTGTTTTTTGGGATGCAGGTGGAATAATTTTCATCATCTCCAAAAAGAAAAAGTAATCAATGGCAAGTATTATGCAAATTTATGGCAGCATTTGAGAGATGAAATCAAGCAAGAATGGCTGCATTTAGCAAAAAAAGAAAGTTTTATTTCATTAAGACAATGCAGCAATTTACACATCCACTATCGCCATGGCCAAAATTAATGGGTTAAAGTTCAAATTGCCTCCTCTTACATCCTCTTCACCAGATTTAGCTACCCCCCTAATTATTTTCTGTTTTCAAACTTGAAGAAATGGCTTGGTGGTAAAAGATTAGCCAACAGAGAAGAGATGGAGTCTGCTGTTGATGGTTATTGTACAGAACTCGACAGTTCTCACTATAAACAGGGTATCAAAGCAATGAGCATCGCTGGGAAAAGTATATATAGAGAAACAAGGATGTTTTTCCCAAAATATTTGTGCTTTCTTTGTTAGGTCTGGTACTTTGGGACAGCCTTTGTATAATGCTAAATATGACGAGCATAAGGTTAGTAGAAAGTTATTACATTAATCACAATATTTACTATACTAAAATGTACACTAAAATTTCCAACATCAGTCTTTGAACTCTCTTTCCTTTTCACTTTCTAATAGTGCTGCCTGTATCCTGTGAAATGCATCTGCTTCACAGTGAGTAATCCATGAAGCAGCCACTGCTTGAAATATTGCAATCCCACCGAGAATTGTTACTATTGGTTTTGTAAACTTCAACAATATTTTAAAGGCACCTTTAGGATCCTTGGTAATATCTGGTATCTTGTATGTGAAGTATCGTGTGGCCATCTGAAAACCACAAGCAAAATAGTAGGTATCTTCCTTTCATAGAAGTTTGAAAACGTGTTGTTGTAATTAATTTAATTTAAAAGGTGAGTTAATTAATAAAACTGAACAACACTTACAACATATTTTTCCGGGACGCATTTCGAAGGTTAACTTTCCTCCATTATCAACCCGAGAATAACTGTGTTTCCATGGTGTTTCATGGTGCGGATGGTGATGCTTCTTCTGATGTTTCTTCTGGTGGCGGTTCAATGAACTTACTGAAAATGTCTCTCTGAGGAATGTCGAAATTAAATACTCGGTTTCTATTTTTTAAAATAAAGATTTGTTCCCATGTGGACAGTTCTTGTTTTCCGGTTATGTGTTTGAGAAGTTTCAGTTCCAGCTTTATGTCATGATTTTTTGTCCAAAAGTGAAATGCAACCCTGATTTTTCTAATTGTTTACTCTTAATGTTTCTAACGTATTCCTTGGATCTAATTTCTAAATTTCTTTTGGTTTTTCCTATGTATATTTCATTACAATCACTGCATTCAATTTGGTATATGCCAGGTTTTTTGTTAGGCGGAATAGCATCTTTGATGTTTGAAAGTAGTAAGTTTTTTATGGAGTAATGGTTTACTGCTGCTAGCTGAATGTTGTATTCCTTGAACACTTTTTTAAATTTATCAAAGGCCCATGGATGATATGTGAATATTTTGAATATCATTTTTGTTTTTGCTGCTGTGAGAGTTGTAGTTTCTTTTAATAATTTTTTCTTTTCTGCTCGTTTTACCTTTTTATCTACTAATTCTTTGGGGAAGCCGTTTTTTTGTGCTATTTCAATTATTTTGTAATATTCTGTTTTATATTCTTCTGCTGAAAGAGGGATGTTCACCAATCTATGTGTTAAACTATTGAAAATTGCTTGTTTGTGGTTTCTTGGATTGTAACTATTTGCTTTTATGTAGTTGTCTGTCTGCGTTGGTTTTCTGTGAATACCGAAATTTATTCTATCCTTGTTTTTGATTAATTTTAGATCTAAAAATGGTAATTTATTATCTTTTTCTACTTCCACATTCAGCTAGCAGCAGTAAACCATTACTCCATAAAAAACCACTACTTTCAAACATCAAAGATGCTATTCCACCTAACAAAAAATCTGGCATATACCAGATTGAATGCAGTGATTGTAATGAAATATACATAGGAAAAACCAAAAGAAATTTAGAAATTAGATCCAAGGAACATGTTAGAAACATTAAGAGTAAACAATTAGAAAAGTCAGCAGTTGCATTTCACTTCTGGACAAAAAATCATGACATAAAGCTAGAACCGAAACTTCTCAAACACATAACCGGAAAACAAGAACTGTCCACATGGGAACAAATCTTTATTTTAAAAAATAGAAACCGAGTATTTAATTTCGACATTCCTCAGAGAGACATTTTCAGTAAGTTCATTGAACCGTCACCAGAAGAAACATCAGAAGAAGCATCACCATCCGCACCATGAAACACCATGGAAACCCAGTTATTGTCGGGTTGATAATGGAGGAAAGTTAACCTTCGAAACGCGTCCTGGAAAAATATGTTGTAAGTCTTGTTCAGTGTTATTAATTAACTGACCTTTTAAATTAAAATAGTAGGTATTTGATAATATAAAAGCACAAATATTATGCAAGTTTCAATATAGTGTCCAGTTTTAAACCTTCTGAACACTCTTCACACATTGCCTTTTTAGTGTTGCATTTTGTTATCATAAATTTGACACTATTGCTTGCTGGACCTGGGAGAAATTCATACATTCCAATTAAATTCCTCAGATTTTTCTCCCAGGTTGCATCATTCTCCTTAGATTTAAGTCACTTGGTTCTTTTTAAAACCAATTCATCTATGCCTAGCAATCAATTCTGCAATTTACTCCTTTTCAACTGATGAAAAATTGGTTCCTTTGCATTTAGTTTTTTTCAGTTGACATTGTAATACTAACCTCAAACAATCAGCATAAGATCATATGGTAACATTATTCATGAATAATGAAGTTCTTGTAACAGCAAACACAAAAAAGATTCAAATCTTTCAAAACCAAAGTCTGAGATTAATTACAGGTCCTATCAAAACCACACCAATAGCAGCTATGGAAATACTAACCAACCAATGCCCCATTAGATATGAAATAGAAAAAGCGGCTCTTATTCAACACGAAAAGTTAATCAGACTCCCATTCAATACATGGCACAAGAGAAATTTTACACATACACTAAAGACTCAGGAGAGCTTTCTTTCCAAAATTCAAGACATCAAGAAGAACCTTCCTAATTCAAAGGAAAACTTCATATCTAAAGTCAATCCGACACAAACATTAGACATCACACATTATTTACACCTGACAGAAGAAGTTAAGAAAAGTGATACTCCAACTAGTGTTCTAAAATTATTGGCATTAGAGACAATCCATACTAGATTTCCAGAACACGAATGGCTCCATATTTATACTGATGGATCATTTATATCAAACCAAGATGGAGCAGGTGCTGGAGTCACATGTCACCTCTTTTCCTATTACAAATCTTTAAGTTATGGAACTACAAACTTTGATGGAGAAATTGAAGCAATTCGAATGGCCCTACAAAATCTTTTGCACAGAATTTCACATTTTCAGCAAGCAGTTATTCTCTCAGATTCCAGGGCAGCAATTATAGCAATTACTTCCAAGTTGTCACCAAAAAACCAAACAATTATAGAATGTTGGAAAATCCTTACCCATCTAACAGCACTTCAAAAACACCTAGTCTTCCAATGGATACCAGCTCACTGTGGACTGAGTGGTAATGAGAAAGCTGATTTTCTTGCAAAAAAGGGTACCAGCAATGTGCAGAAATCTATAGTTAATCTACCATTTTATGCAGCTAAAAGATTAGTCAACTCTGAATTCAAAAAGATTATTGCAAAATATTACTATGAAAAATCACTATGTCAATGGGAACTACCAATCATTCAAACAGTAATTCCTGAGTATCCTCGAAAAACAGCAGTTGCAACCTTCAGGTTGATTACAGGAAATGATTGTCTGGCAAAACATTTAAACAGAATTGGGATATATTCTTCACCACTCTGTCCTCTATGTGATCTGCTAGAGGAAATGGATCGAGACCACCTTCAAATATGCCCGGCCACTTCTAATGCCCCATCCATCAGTGAAAAATATTGGAGAGCAAGAGGATTAATGACTTCATTGTCAGAAATCCCACATTAGCTAACAACAACGTTATTCATGAATGTAACTTGTTGTCTGCTATTGAAATGGAGAATGCTGCAATATGTAGATAACAATGCATCCATTTAATTCAGCCACCACCTTCTCAAAAGTGTGCAGTTGACCTCAACATTAACAAGATGTTAGCTAACAATTCATTGTAAAAACTTGATGAAATACGAAAGTTAAACATTATGTTGAACACAATGTTATCAAATATTGAGAGACTGGGAAAAAAGTGCTTGAAATATGTGCTGTTAAAATGTATGCAAATGAAATGTGTCAACAATATTTCATTGATTTACGTATTTAGTTTATTCTTTGCTGTTAACTGAGATAAGATAGATAAGTCTTCACTTACTGTTAATCCACCGATGGGAGCCAACACTACTGGATAGACAGTACTAAAAAACACCTGAAGGGCTGATGCTCGTAGTTCTACACAAACAGGGCACCTGGTCTTTTTGACTAATATATCTGCAGTGACCATCTGTAAGCACATGATTATGTTAAACACAACCCCTGAAGCTTAGTCACCCAAATTCATTTAAAAGGCACCCCCCCTCCCAGCCCCACCCATACATACACTCCCCAGCATTACAAATCACAAGGTTAGACAACTTCTATCCAACTTCAGGACATTTTTCTAACTAAAATGTTAATTTAGTTTTCAAATATAAAAGAGTCAAATGGCAACGAATTACTTGACTAACAACTTATTTCTTAACCATGTGCAATGTTACTTCTTTCTTGGCTTCCAGTATGGGCCATGTCCGGTTGGCTTTTTTAATCATGCCAACATTTCGCCATAAATTATGTTCGGTGAAACGTTGGCATGATTAAAAAAGTCAACACGATACGGCCCATACCAGAAGCCAAGTCAGACTTCGAACTCTGACCAACGCAATGGATCATCTTACCTTGAAGATGCCAAGCACAGTACTTCGCAAAACATTAGTATTTTCAAGTCTTCTAGACCACAGCCTACAAGCCCGAAAGAGATAAAACTAGCTAATAGTCAGAATACAGTAGGTTTGAGTAATAGTCAAATCTTTTAAAGCTTTGAGATTCTGTTTTCTATGCATGGTTAAAAAAAAAATGAACAATGTTGCAGTTGGCAAAAGTTTAATTTTTTCTAAAACTGACACAAATAACAAGGAATATCTCCAAAATGCTTCACTCTACAAAAAAAAAAAATTTATTTGGACATAAATTGTGTGTTTTAGCAACATCTACGTTTTTTGTATAGTAAGATTTTGTTTATCTTGGTTTTACAAGTTATTCAAAAGTCATCCAGAATAAAAAAGGACTACATAGGCTATAGCCAGAAAATTCAAAATATACAATTCATTTGTCATAAAAATATCTTAAACATATGCCATTTTAATCAAAATTGCTAATGAGCCATTTTCAAGAAAGCCAAACGTTTCAAAAAAGTTTCCATGCAAAGGGTAGTTTATGATGGAGCAATTTTCTTCAAAATTTTCGTGTTGCATCCTTGAAGGACATTAAACTTAAATACCAACTTTGATTTTTAACCGACTTTTCATTTTTAAGTTATGCTGTACACACACGCACAGCCGAACACACACACCCACACAAGGACCCTTCTTAAAAATGCTTTTTCTCGGATTCAGGAGACTTCAAAACATATATTTCTGGTGAACTCACGACATCAAATTTTTGGGTGGAATACAATATTTCCTCTACTTACTAGTAGAGAAAGTTAAAGGTGACCTGTACTTTAAGCCCATCTAGTAAACAAATGACACATTTGCAGCATTACACTAAATTTTCCAAATGACATTTCTCCCAGAAGGGGATCTCAGATTCATATGAGACAATGTACCTTAATAGGGACTTGCAATGCTGTATTTAAGTTTTGGGCTTCATAGTTTAACCAACTATAAATTCAATCCACTTAACATTTATTAGATTCTATAAGTCAGATACCTCAATTTTTAACATGCTGTGCATTATAATACATTACAACTGTACTACACCTACAGAAATAAAGTAAAAAAATAATTGATCAGTTGATCACGTTCCATTTAAATTTATGTTTCAGAAATGATCAACGTTGGGAAATAATTAACCAAATCTGACATCAACTATGCTGTCATTTGGGAGCATCATTGGCTATTTTTCTTTCTGTTGGTAAAGCGCAGAAGTAAAGATTGACCACTTTTGTGATCAACTGGTCAATGTTTTGACTTCACAACTCTAAGGTTCAAAGTTTGATTACCAGCTGTTGGTGGGAATTTTTCTTTAATTACAATCATACCCTCATCAAAGTTTGGAAGTATATATAATGCATGTTTTATGGTAAAAATTAATATAAATTAAACAACATTGAAATCCACATTTCAATAAAATATAACACACGAGTTCTCCCTCATATGAGTATAGAAATTAAAGGGGACAAAGAGCGTAGGCTTTCACACCTCCCAACCAAAATTAAAAACAATTTTAAAAATTTATTCTAAAACTTTTTATTCCACCAGGATGCAGACCTTGCTGTAGCCTGATAGACAACTGTCAAGGGGCAACAAGCTTCCTTCCAAAAACCCAACCGTCCCAAATTTAAAAACATACCACCCTTAAAGTTGCTTCATTCCTACCTGTGATTTGTAGATACACAACAAAATACTTCAGGCTGAATCTCAGCCTTCCAACAGCTTATGGTCATGCTTTCACAGCCAGAGTCAACATAACTAGAAGCTATTTCTGGGCTGTTACACTGTGGTCTGCTGGAGTTAGTTTCCAGATGTTTCGTCCACAACTGCAGTGGACATCTTCAGTGGCCCAGTTGTAGTCTCCTCTGAGAAGTTTGCGTAGTGTCTGAAGTGCTGACTGTCCAAACTGTTGTATTTATCCCTCGAGCGACCTCTGCCGATTGGTCCAGATGGGAGATGTCAGGAGGGACGGGGTGGGCTTCATCGAAAGTGTTGCTCCCTCCTGATTGATTTGCTTCAATTTCTCCTGTTATGTGCTGTTTCTTGCCCTCAAAGACAGGATACCAGTTGCTGTTCAGTTTCAAAGCTTCTTCTTTCTTATTGAAATTGTCGTGATGTTTAAAAATTTTAACAGCTTTGCGTTGCAGCTGGACATGGGAGTGTGTTACGGATGACAGAATGCTTGTGTCCTGGAACTTAATTATGTGTTCGCTCTCCTTGCCAGGCTAAAACCTGCCTCACAAAAAACAGACAAACCCAAGCACAAAGGCAGTTTTCCTGCCATACTTCCAGAATGTCACTGATCGTATCCAACACATACTGCAGCAACACAGTGTCAAGACTGTCTTCAAGTCCACAAAACAACTCAACAATCTACTACAGTCAGCTAAAGATCCTTGGGAGCCCTTGTCATTAGCCGATGTATAGCATATTCCCTGTTCCTGCAATTGATTTACATTGGAACTACACAGTGCAGCATCAACACCAGACTCACCGAACACAAAGGAAACTGCCACCTGGGTCACACAGATAAGTCTGCAGTTGCCCAACACACTACTGAAGCAGAGGACAAACACATAATTAAGTTCCAGGACACAAGCATTCTGTCATCCATAACACACTCCCATGCCCGGCTACAACGTGAAGCTATTGAAATTTATAAGCATCCCCACAATTTCAAGAAGCTTTGAAACTCAACAGCAACTGGTATCCTGTCATTGAAGGTAACAAACGACACATAATAGGAGAAATCTAAATGAACTAATCGGGAAGGAGCAACACCATGCATGAAGCCCGCCCCCTCCCTCCTGCCGTCCACTATCCGGACCAATCAGTGGAGGCCTCTCTGGGGCTAAATACAGCAGCTCGGAGAGTCAACATGTCAGATGCTACACCAACTTCTCTGAGGAAACTATGACTACGCCACTAATCTGCCACAGCTGTGGACGAAACGTCTGGAAACTAACTCTAGCAGATCACAGCATAACAGCCCGGAAATAACTTCTACTTATATTGAAGGGAGCTATACAAATGAAACAATTAGAAATTGTTGAATATAAAACTCAAAGATGTACACTCACTGATTGATGGAAAACAGTGCTCATCACTGCTGGAAGGACCACAATTGGCAAGTAACTTGACATTCTTCCATAGTTAAAAAGTCTTAACCTGGTTCGATAATGGTTGTTAATATATACTGCAGATAATGCACTAAGTCCTCCAAGTATGCCAAGACCATATCTAAATGGCCAACTGCAACAAAACAAAACACCATTAATATAATTTTTGAAACATAAACTTTTGTTTTTAGTTTAACTACCTTTAAACAGGTAGGCCATAGTGAGCAGTGAATGGATGAAATGACTTAACAATGCTCAAAGAGCACAGAATCCTTTGAGCCTTGAGTCACCTCCAGGATATTGTTCAGGACATTGCAGGTATCTATTTCCACTGATAAGCAAGTCTTACTTAAATAAGGAAATAATGAAGATATTAACAGTGAAGCAACAAGAATCTACAGTAAGAACAAATTAGAAACTAAAAGCTTCACTTATCTTAGTAATATTCCAAGTTGTTTGGTGACTCCAACTCATTCTCAAAGCTATACAACTTGAAACGTGTTAGCACAAAACAACTTGGAATATTACTAAGATAAGTGAAGCTTTTAGTTTCTAATTTGTTCTTACTTCAGATTAAAGCCTTATTTGTTTGCACTGCAGCATGCAAGTTGAGCTCAACTTAACCATGATGCACGGTACAAGGAACCTCTGCACCTTGCATTGCACAGGGTGCGACTTTAAACTTTGAGAGGCCGTGTTCTAGAGCAATACATCACTTCAGGAACCAATCAGAATTAACTAAGATGTTAAAGATTCATTAGAAGAGACTTAGTACATTAAATTATATTGTTAGTAGTGGCTTGGTATATTATACAGTGCAGAGTACAGAGGTATTTTTTAGAGGTGGCGCGTGACCTTGTCACTCGCGCATATCCGAGCATCACGCAAAGCGATGGTGGGGGTAAGTTTCTACGAGCAGCCTGCTGGCTAGTGGGCTGCAAGTCGAAGAGATACTAACCAGACACCCCTTTTATCTTACAATAGACAAGTGGACTCGACCATGAACTACTGCGCAACATTACGACACACGCCACCTCTAAAAAATACCTCTGTAATGTGAAGGTGCTGTGCAAGTGCTAATATGTAATGCATAATAAAACTTAAAACTCTCAACAAAGCTACAGATTAATTACATATATATTACAAAATGCCATTTGATGTATTACTTTCTCTACCCAAAAATCTGATGTCGAGATTTCACCAGAAATATATGTTTTGAGACCCCCTGAATCAAAAAAAAAAAAAAAAAAAAAAACAGCATTTTTAGAAAAAGGTGGGAATGTTTGTTTAGCCAGGATTATTTCTCAGCCTCCTAAAATCTGGAAGTATGAATGTGTATGAATTTAATATAATACAAATCCAAAGATTTACACATCATATGTACTGAGCAATTGTTGTAAGTAAAAAGTCACTGACATGACCTTAGAAATAAAAGGCAGTATATAACTGGAACACTAAAAAATGAACATGTATTCGTTTCACGTTCAAATGATCCCTTTTCTAGTCTAGTCCCAATTCTTTAAAATAAATAACTAATAAATCTAAGAATGAATGATGTATTAAGCACCAAATCTTACACACTTGGACTACCCCTAAGCTGGGCCCTGACTCCTTTGCTGTTAGGGTAGCTCTCCAGTATAATTGCGTTTTACATACACATTACACATGTTTACCCTTTCACTAATGTTCCCCTGCTCCCAACCAAATTCACTTTCCCTCTTTCTCAACTTTTATCAACTTCACTCTTATAAATTTTATAAATCAGTTTACATTATCCCAATTATAGTACTTCACTATAACCTCACTTTCACCATGTATAAAAACCCTCTAATTCCTCATTTATAAATTACCCAATAATTTTTTTAACCGTGTTACTCTCAGCGAAATATCACTCTTTCTTTCTCTCCTGCTTAGTTCTCCCTTCCCCCGCACCCACACTGATCCCTTTGCTATTTCATTTGACTTTTTTCTGTAACTATTCTTGAATTCACACTTTTATTTACTTCCTCCTGACTATCCACTGTTGTCATCCCCTACCTTGGTTCTTTCCTCTGTTTCTTTCACGCTCCACATCCTACCATATCCTCACCTTGCGTTTTCTTAACACTTGACTTCTACGCACTTTCTACTGGAACCACACGTGTTGTAAAATGCTGAGTAGTCATCTGTTTTGTGCTGATGCAAGATCATTTCTATGCCTTTCTTGGTGCAATGACTGCTGGTCCTGCCTCTGCCTATTTTTTCTCTATGCTGCCTGGTCAACTGTGTACAGCTTGAAGTTTTTAATGTATAGCCTCTTGCCTTCACTTCTTGCTTGCCTTTGCTGATTAAGTCCTTCATTTGCACTCTTTATGCATATGTTACGTCCTTGTTCGAATCTATGGATAATAATTGTCAAATGCTGACAAATTTATCACTTTATTGATGTACATTGTTGTGAACTTGTTCCTTTTAACATCAATTAACATGCATTCATGGGGTGAAATTGGGCATAATCATGCACTATGGAAGTGGTGTGCTGACCACGTCCCACCCTCCAGTACTGCATCCCACCAATGACACCTGTAGTGGGCAGAGGTGGGGGACGTGGGGGACGCAGCAGCTGAGCGGCTAGCCTTGGTCCTTCATGGGTTGCTGTGCTAGGGGTTTAGTTTATGGCAGTGGTGGGAGAACAGAGTTGAAGGCAGTCATGTTGCATGACAGCAAACAGTGGAGGAGAACCAACTTGTTCGAAAGGGAGGTCAAAAGTAAGGTTACCCATACAGATCCAGAATGACCAGTATTAGCAAAAATATATGTCTGCTCTTACCAATTCCTGTGCAGCATGCCTATTACTCCATACAGGAATTTATGGATGAAGTGAACATACTTTGAGAGTAAGTGCATATAGTTATGTGGCTTAAATAAGGAGGAAGAATGATGTTTGCACCAAACTTCAGATCACTTATTTGGATGGTGTGTGTTTGTGTGGGGGAGTTATCCTGTTATCCTGTATTACAGCAGCCTCAAGTGCTTTACTGAATACTACCATCTGCTACAAAGGAAGAGTACATGGCAGGGGGGAGAGAATACCAGGAGATGGCATGCTTTCACCATCCATGCAAGACAGTTGAAGCCAATGACCACACCCCCTCTGTACTTAAGAAAGATGTCCACTTACATTAAAAACAATGATAAATGCTCCGGAGTTTAGCAGCGTATAATCAATTAATATGGTTTAAAATGTATAATCAGCATCCTTTAATGTTACGACCAAACCCTTTAATGCAATTCCTTAGCAGAACACAACACACAGCCAAAAGAGAACTTATAAATTACCTAATTGAAATCTGGTTGACATATTAACCAAATTATGTTCCTGCATCCATAAACAAAACCCCTTTATTGCATTTAATCATCAAAAAATCATACTTCAAAAACATACTTAAGTCTTAATTATTCTACTGACGTGCTTGGTAAGTATTTTATAAATAAGATCATCCATGCTAAAAGCACAAAAAACCTACTGAATTAAAAATGTTATTTGCATGGTAATCAAGGAAGGAACTTTAGGTACCAATAAAACACATGATTAGGATCTAGTATATATTCATGTATTAATTACTATAACACAATAATGACTGTGCATAATTAAAAATATTTACAGATGAATTAGGTTTAAAATTACAAGACCGTAAAACCAACAAATGTTGGAAAGATACCCTAGATTTAGTCCTGGAATGTTTCCTTCCCAAAAAGAAAAAAATCCTTTTCCAAGTACCATTTCATTTCATATATCACCAGTGTCACTGCCTGAGGTACCATATATAATGAAACTTTACTTATTGTCCTTGAAACAGAATAAGTTTGTTGTACACTACTAGCATGAAATACCATGCTATTAGAATAAAACGAGTACAACCAATACAAAGTACAAGCAAGATGCCACGTCCCCTCTGTCCTTAACTCTAGGCTTCACAGCTGCACTTTTGTGGGCGTCTCCTGGTATTCTCTCCTCCCTGGTGCAGGACCTCTGTTGCCAACCAAACAAACATGAACGTGCTAAACATACCAATACTATGTCACAAAAGTGGTGATACACATTTTTTAAAGAAATTGTTGTTTCTACATCACGAAAGTGGTGATATAATAAACAATGTTTATAAATGTAGGCATGGGTGCAGAAGAATTGTCACTTCACATGATTACGCGATAATAATAGTAATGAACAACAATTACAGCTTAAACATTATTCAAATTTCCTGTGGTTGGCAAGATTCACATGCTTCTGTAGATTTCACATTGCAGCACTGGCAATATCTGTCATCCACACATAGTAGCAAATTGCAGATAATAGAAGAAGGTAGGCTGTGCAATACAAGGGCTGAGGGCACTATTCTACAGGATAATCGTGTGTGTGAGTGATGTATGAATGATTTCTATGACATGATCTAGTATGGATTATATCCCTGGGCTTTGCTCTTGGTGGGATCTAAAGAAATAAAAGAACAAGATATACAAGTTTAGCAGTATTATACACATTATGGAACTGTAACAAAATTTATGTAATTAGCTTACACTTCGCTTTTTGGTTCCCAACCATGTATTAGTCTAAAGTGATATTCTCGAGCTTGTTCCTCTGTCAATTTGATGGCTCCTTCTGGTATATCTTCATTTCTTCCTTTGTAGACAGCCATTTAGATTCCTTGACCTCCCCAATGAATATCTTAGCTATAAATTAGTGTTGTAGGTTCAATCCTGTAAAATTAAACGTTTTTGCTGAACGTAACCTCACAGTCAGAAATATCGCTCCATTTTCACCTAAGTCGTAAAATTACAATGACATATTACATATTCTAGCTCTGCGGTACTCCTTAATGTTTAAGCGGCAGGACCAAAATTGCATTCTTAACTGTGCCAAACCAAGATCTACTCTTCACACAATAATTACAACGTACAAAAATATCGATCCAGCAACTGAACGTTTTTCACCAAACGTACATTTAGGCTATTATATAGGATAACCCTACAGTGATCTGACTTATAAAAAAGAAAGCTAGGTAATATAAAGCATGTTACCATAACCTAAATGCTTTCTTTCTCAGAATCACAGTCATCCATTTTCGTTAATTCAAACAGATAACCACGTGCTCAACGTTGCCAACCTGAACTGACAAGGAAATGATCACGAAGTGATCACAGTTTACACAGATAGACGTGATATTCTATGGTGTTGAAGAAGGCCATAGAGTAAACATGGCCGAAAGCTCTAGCAACGTGATTAACATCGCACGGCTGGTAACCCAAGAAGATCTTATCAATAATCATCGCCGGGAAAGCTTCAAATCTTACATATGTAGCCAATTTTCTCCAGTATCGTTAGAGGGTAAAATGAAAATGAAATACATGGTAAGACCTGCTCCTGATCTGCATATAAATATACAAGAAAAAGTAACCCTTAACCGCATAGGCATTAAATAGGACATTGACCAAGGTAAGTAGAGTAGGACATTGACATGACAAATAATGGTTCTATGGATGTGAAGTCAAAAATGATTTACTCTGCTTTCCATGGGCATTATCTGGTGGCGATAACCATAGGTGTGGTGGATTTAGTTCACGGGTGTGGAAACAATAACCTACCTTAACTTGACATGCTCCTCGGTAATCTATTTGTACATTTTACAGTAGCTCGACATTTCCTTGAGATAAAGTCGGTAAAACTTCCCAGTCTGACTGACTGATTAGTGATTAATTCCACATTGTCATTGTAGGTGGCACTAGGTGCCAGTCGATGTGATGTTGAAAAATGTCACTATTAAAATAGTGGTGGTGGTGAATATATTACATTAATAATTTAGTTTTATTTCAACCATTTCTTTCATTCACCATCGGATATTCCCTTCCCCGTTGTTAGAGGACGTTAATTAATGGAGCTGGGATTTTTCTGTAGTATCACTTGACAAAATATGTACCTACACAAATATGCAGAATGGCGAAAATATGTAATATCAAATTTTTAATTCCAACATTTTTTCTTAGTTACAACACTCAAATCATATTTATACATTTTGTCTTTTAGCACAGTGAACAAATATGTATTTTTCAATGTTTCCCTGCGTCATGAAAGATCTTTCTATGCCAAGTAATATAGCTGGGGCACATGTTAGGAAAGGAATTTTTCATAGAGAAATGTCTTCGGATGGATCAACATCATCTTCATTTAGAATATGGCATACACTATGAAATGTTGAATAGCCAGGACTTCTCTATAACACATTTTGCAATTTACTTTACACTTGCACCAGTTTCTCCGTGCACAGTATTTAGTTTTTCAATAGCATCCTCTATCACAGCAATAGAGTTTTGCATAGGCAGTCCTGACGTTTCTAAACGTTGGATGCTTTCTGGAAGCCAGCTGAAGTTGCTCCTGATGTAGGCAGTCGCTAAAGGCAGCCTGGGATTCGCAAATAGATACGGCAGTTTCAGAATCAAAAGAATCTACGACAGTCTTCACATCATCCACATGCTCAGTATAGATATTAACTGCTTTTACTCATGTTCCCCACCTCGTCAATATTGGTTCCAGAGGCAATAGTATCTCTGGTAGTAGCTGCTTGTTTCGGCAACACGTTACAGTCCATGAACCAAAATAGAACATACTGGGATAAAACACTTTCAAAGCAGTTGCAGCTTTAAGCATATATGCTGCAGCATCTGAATGCATCACTAATACCTTCTTGTCTTGCACACCAGGGCCACAAATGATAGACAAATCTCGCAATAATTGAGTGATTTATAAAGTCCAACTCTTTACAGTATCAAACCAATGCACACATGCTTCAGGCGCCACTGAGCCAAGTATTACTTGGGACCTTTATCCAAATAAATAAAGACACCTTTACCCAACTATTGCATTTCTATTTCTCTTTTATTCCTTGACAAACTGTGTTAAAAGTTGACATCAGAGAGAAACAGTGGAAATGAATTTAGTTCAAACTTTATGTCGGACTTCACGAACAAGCAAATAAGCACTTTTCAGTTGATCACAATTTAGTAAGATTATACGGGGACTATTGTGTAACTATGCAGATTTCAACTGTCGTTGTGACTTGCGCAAAAAGTTTTATAAACGTATTATTCCTTTTAGGTTTACATGCATGGACGTTGGCAGAGTTTTTTCTAGGGAGGGGCCGCATGTTGGAACTTCGCAGTCAAACAATATTAATTCATTATATTGCCGTGAAAAGTTAGTTTGTTGCGGATAACCGTATTCATTTGTGCTAAATAAAAATTGTTCTTTATAATAAAATTAAAATAATAGTCAGATAGTCAGCAATTATTGCACATTAGGTTCATTATTTCTAAGGGGACCGCGACCCCCTTGCCACCCCCCCCCCTTCGCTACGCCCATGCTTACATGTAGTTCTTTGTCAAACAGCAACCACTTCTACAGATACACGCGTTCTTCATACGTTGTGTATAATGTGATCACTCTTGCATGTGCTGTGCACCTAGTTTAGTCGGTGAACACTTGTTTACTTTTTTCATCCTACAATATTTAGCTAAATTATTTTTGGTAAACACTATTTCTGACCTGCATCTTATGCAATGAACTTGAATCTAAAAGTTCTTGAAATGGGTACTCCTCCGATTGTTTAGCAAAACCATATAAATGCCTCCCCTCAGCGTGCAGCAGTGGCGTACCTAAGGTTGGGGGAAGGGGCTAGCTTTCGTTGTAGCAACTTTGGTTGGTATGTAAAGACTAATATGAGCTCTCCGCAGAATGAAAGCTACCTCTCATTTGTCACAAAATAAGCAAAACTGAAAAGGAATTATTCGCCCGGTTTACCGTGCGTGACGAACTCTGACGATAATTGCGGGACATTACTTTTTATATAGAAATGCGTTGAACATTTTCAAATTATCGTGGCTTCTGCCGGTCCACGCTGCTAGAAGCGTAGGTGTGTCACTATCACGTAAACTTGGGTGAGTTTCCTGTACTGTCATAGTATTGTGTTTACTTTCTTTGGCAATGAATTGATAAATCTAAACGACCTGAAGCATATAGAAGGCTGTTACTTCAAGGGGTCTACTCTCTCTTACCATTTTCATTGTTCTACTGTTTGCGCAAGAATGAATATCAATTTAACGTGGTTATGTCTCAGATAATGCCATTAGCGTAAAACAGTACAAGTAAACACCATCTCTCTTTGTGGTGGCGTTCTAATTACTGAGATAGCAAAGTAACTATGTTGCGAAATCTTTTGTCGTCTCCAGAAATTGGTCTTGGATGCATCAAAAAGTTAAACAGTGGTTTGGTATTCTTGAAAATACTTCGATTTAGTAGCGTCACCTCTGGGGTTAAATTAGTGTATTGCAAATATGGTAAACCAACAGAAGTAGTACAAAAAGAAGACATGTGTGTGGAACCACCAGGAAAAGGTCATCTACTGATAAAAATGCTAGCTGCTCCTATAAATCCATCTGATATGAACATCATCCAAGGCGTATACCCTATAAAACCAACGCTTCCAGCAGTACCTGGCAATGAGGGAGTTGGAGAAGTAGTCGAGTTAGGCGGTGAGGTAGAGGGGTTTAAAACGGGTGACAAGGTTATACCAAAGATAAATGGGTTTGGTACTTGGCGTACACACGTAGTGTGTAAAAAAGAAGATGTTAGAAAAGTGGATGATAAACTTGATGTTGTACAAGCCGCTACACTAACTATAAATCCCCCTACCGCATTCCGCATGCTAAAAGATTTTGTGGAACTGCAACCCAATGATACGGTGTTTCAAAACGGAGCTAATAGTGCAGTTGGCCAATGCGTCATTCAGTTGTGCAAGCAGTGGAATTACAAGTCTATCAACCTTGTTAGAAATCGAAAGGATATTCAACAGCTAAAAACCCTTCTGAGAGACCTTGGTGCAACATGTGTTTTTACAGAAGAAGAGCTTAAAACTACAGATGTCTTTAGATCAGGTGCACTGCCCAAGCCAAAGCTGGCCCTAAATTGTATTGGAGGGAGTATTGCTAAGGACATGATGCGACATCTGGCAGATGGAGCTACTTTTGTCACTTACGGTGGCATGTCTCGTGAACCTCTTTCACTCCCAGCGTCTGCACTTATATTCAGTAACATACAATTTCGAGGATTCTGGATCACTAGATGGAATAAAGAGCACGCCGATACTCCCGAGCAAACATCCATGATGGAATCTATCATAGACATGTCCATCAAGGGCCACCTTAAACCTCCCGTGCACAAAATGGTGACTCTGGATTGCTACAAAGACGTCTTGGAAAGTATATTAGATAGAACAGGATATCTAGGGGCAAAATATATTTTTGATTTTCAGGAAGATTCAGAATAGTTTTGTTCAACAAAATACTTTTTGCGCTTCGGCAAAATTAGCCTCCATCGGTTGCAGACGATTTTGTGCCTTATATAAATGGGTGCAAGTAATTGTTCCAGATAAATTCACATCTTTCCTAAGTTCCGACGTATAAGATATATTTATTCAAGTGTAGGTACTTACATCCATAATGTACCTTCTAGCCTGAATATTATAAATATTTAGATCTGGGCTATAAACAATGTACACAAAGTCGGGACACTGGATTTTTATGCCTCAATGTTAAATGATAGGTTAAAATGAATAGCAATCTGTTAAAAGAGTATTCTGTATCTACGTATTGTTATTCACTGTATGTTCTCTTCATTTATTTGCTCAAGAGTTCATTAAATTGATGAAACAAAGAATAGCGGTCATGTCTTGCTCAATGAATTAACTACCTAAAATAAGTGAAATTAACACCAACCAAGGCGTTTTTTATCCACTTCCATGTTCTGCATGCATAATTACTGCACATACGTGGTCATATTATTAAAGTAAACCTTTCATTAATACATTTTAAAATGAAACAGGCTTATTATTGCCACATATGGGTGCTTTGGATAACAGAACTGAGGTGGCAACAATAACATAGCTTTATGTTGAACGACATGTTATAATTTTCTAATTTTTTTCAAGTATTCCTTTCTTCAGAACCTTAACGGCAAGGCACCATAAATTCACTGATGTTAGGCTATTATATCAAGAAACTCCAAAAGTCGATTTTTCTGCAGACATTGCTGTTATATAAAAATTAGTAAACATTTAGCAAATACATGATGCAGCTGAGTAAGTTTGCAAAATATTTATCCAACATACCAAAAAATTCAAGTGTTTCTAAGCTAAAAGGAATGTATACTAAGCACCAAGAAGTAATAATGTTTTCTCGCATTTAATGTTCCAAGTACGTATTTTAAAAATTTAGGCGAATGAGAATGTTTAATAATTTGACCACGTCTGCAGTACGATGTCGCATGTAGAAAGTAATTACAGTAGTGCAAGTATGCCTTTCCATAACTCAAATTAACATTACAAACATTTCAGAATATGTAGGAAACTATGCCCAGAAGTAACGAGCGAGGTGGCTCCGCGTTAATGTGTGACACTCGTATTCTGGAGGTCTCGGGTTCGATTCCTGTCGATCTTGGGGTTTTCCGGTTTTCCCCGGTCGGTAGGTAAATGCAGGGTTGGTTTCTGACCTTCCATGGGTTCTTTTCATTTCCCTATCTTCTCATGCTTCAGTTAAGATTCTAGGTTTCGTGATGAGCGGCGGTGCTTTCTCCAAGGAAGGAATACTTCCCCACGAGACTGCTGCATGAACCCTCATCTCTTCCGTATGTGGAGGACGAAATTGGGCGCCGGGCTGCAAAATTTTGCGACTCATTGCCACTCTATCGTAACGCTCTGGTCAGGTATCTTGGGGATTATAACGCCAGAGCACGTCAATTTAGACGTCACCGGCTTCCTCGCATGGCATGCGGGCATATTCGGTAACAGCCAAGCTACTCCACCGGCAGTAAAAGCTGAGCTCCCATACAATCCTACCAAGAGATGCTTGGATTTAAAAATTATAAATAACCCTATATTTGGATAAAATCATACCATCAGTGGTGCACAAGGACTCATGCATCCTGACCTGCAGTCATTGAGGAACAAATCTTGCTACCTCCCTTCACTACTCCAACCTCAATTACACCCACTATCCTGCAAACCTCACATCCCATTCATTATGGTGGCAGAGTCCTGAAAAGGGTAGGTGCACGTATGACACCTTGGTTTGCTTTCAGCCTGCCAGCATCACAAGGATAGAGTGCACTAGTACACTCTATGCTTAGAAATAAGCAAGTTTTATCAATACTGTTACTCACTTCCATAAAACAAATGACATGCTGTATAGTGTTTGTACTAACCTCAATTCTTTAACACTGAGCAGTGTCCAGCTTGAAACTCCAGGGTTAGCACCAAAACAATAAGATAAGTGAAGTTTTTAGTTTCTAATTTGTTCTTACTTTAGAATCTTGTTGCTTCACTGTTAATAGCTTCAATTTTTCCTTATTTAACTGAGCAGTATGTTTTTCGGAACTTCCCCGAAATCTCAAAGACTTTCTTTTATCAATTTTGCTTGAAGCAACCCATTTTAGAACTCTTTAAACAAGGAAAAAACATAGTCCGTTGGTACATTCAGCTCCTTTTGATTCCATGTACACCTAACGAGTGTTGAAAATGAATGGCACAGGAAATGTCCTCCATGGTCTAGGGCAGGCATGTCAAACAGCACTCGCCAAGTGTGAAAATATTCCCCTATTTTCCCTCCCTTCAAATCGGAGAACAAGAAAAACAAAGCGAAAACCAGTTCTACTAGCGCGTGCTGCTGCAGTTAAGGAGGGGTGGACTCCTCTCTTCACACCCTGGGAGTGATGTTTGACATGCCTGGTCTATGGTAACACACTTGTCTCTGGTTCCCAAGATCACAGATTCAAAATTGCGAGGAGTATGATGGGCTTTTTCAGGCATAAATATCCTAAGCATAGCTTCCTTTGAGAGGGAAGTAAAGCTAGTGTCCCATGTCATAGATTTACAGCACGTAAAATAACTTCAAGCCTGATAAAGAGGCCTCTGAGCAAAAATGAGTGGTCTTTCATGCCCAATATAGAATGCAATATTGAGAACCATAGTAGTTAAAGTGCGTCCATAAATAAAACTCAATTTAAATTTCTTTTTCATACTAGCCACTGAGGTATGTTGCCAGTCCTCCAGCCATTGCTAGATCAAGTCCATTAGTTACTATTCAAGGAGTGTATACTCATCCTCCTAGCTAACACTTTGGTGTAAGACAAAAATAAAACTATTAGGTTTAATTTTATTAAACAACTTTTTAAGCTTAAATGGGGCCTAAAGTCCCTCTTGGCCCTACCTGGATTTGCCTCAGTATATGTAGTGGCATAAGGCAGACCACTCCAACACAGCGTTTGAGGGCTAGGGCTCCCTGGCTCAGCCCAGGGCTCGCCCAGGGCTTTGACCGCTACAGCTGTGATGACGTCAGGCCTTCTCTGACTGCCACTGGCGTCAGGTTCGTTAGTGCTCACTTTTCGAGGTGACTCCTCATGGGCGTCGCGAAACGGGGGCAAAGGGGGGCCACGGCCCCCCCTTGGAAGTTCGTGAACTTAATGTGCAGCCAGTTACTGACTATTAAACTATAATTTTAATTTTGATGTAAAGAACAATTTCTATTTAGCACAAATTAATATGGTTATCTGCAACAAATACTACAAATTTTGACAGTAAAATAATGATTTAATATTATATGGTTGCAAATTTCCAACATGTGGCCTCCCCCTGGAAAAAAGTCTGCCGACACTCATGTGACTCCTTGTGCATTCATCCAGTGTTTGTGATCTCGTGTAACTATTGTATGCAAGAATGAAAAGAGGTGCTTCGACAGCTCTGTCAGGATTTCACCCATCTTGGGAGGGTCTGTATTTTGTTATTCGATCTGACGAGAGCAATGCTCAATGTTTAATATACCATACCTATGTACGGGCAAAAACTTATAACATTAAGCGTCACTTCAACGTTAAACATTCTCACACCCACGCTGATATTATAGGCGAAGAAAGAAAGGAATTAATAACGAAACTAAAGGACAAAAGGGCGTCTAATCAGGTTAGTATAATTTTAACAAATTAATCACTCTTAAAGGAGTTTGAAATCATTTCATTGCTATAGTACGTTTTTTAATAATAATTGTCAACAATGAATAAGAATTGTTTTTTTAAGAATACGCATCTGTGTAAAATGGCTAAAAAATCTCCAGAAGTGACAAAAATGGGATTTTGTTTTATCAAATGGTATAAAACTTCTGCTTTATTTTGATATACTTTTTATAGCCTTACAGCCTATATAACTGTCACGTGGCCATTTAACTGATTGCCTGTAACTGGTAATGTCCATTTAAATCGGTACATTTTCATTATCCTTGCTACCACTTCAAACTTAGTTTTCTCATGTTCTTATTTTTAGCACTCTTTGCTCTTTACAATGCTCCACATGATGCAGTTTTCTGTACCTACATATGCATAAACCAAAAAAATGTCAGGCGTCATCCTAAGCATGTAATAAAGAACAAATTAATTGTGTTGTATTATTGTGAAATGCCTGATTGAATTGTTCGTCTGTCTCATACAATATGCTGTGCTATCCCTACCTCTCTCTACCTTTCTAGAGTGCTGCACTCTGAACGCCGTTAACATAGGCAAAATGACAAACGGCACGGCCCAGTTAGCCCTCACAGCCCAGGGCTGCCAGGAGGGCTGCCCACTTGGAGTGGTCTGGCATAAGGCACAACAAATGGTAAAGAATGATGAGCATGAAATTACAGTAATTGGAAGAATGAGCAGCATATATACAGGGAAGTTTTTTATGGCACCTGTTCATCTACAACAAATTCCAGTTGCAGATATGTATTTATTTACAGGTTGGAGGTAGGAACATATGCCCCTCTCCTCAACTCAGCCACAAAGACGGATCCTAAACACAATGACGCCAAAGGTGAACTGTATCCAAAAGATCACAGACAGAAATAACAAATATTACAACAAACATGAAAATATGAGATATTAATAATAAATATCTTAAAAATATATGTATCAGGGGCATAGCCTCAATGGATGTGGGTGATGTGTTGCATACCCCCCCCCCCAGTTTTCCTTAGTTAACTTTTTCTATTATCTATATACTAAACCAATTGGTGCAATGCTTGCTGAGGGGTATGTTTGGAACAACAATCTGCTATGAATTAGTATTGTAAGCGTATCACGCCAAGCATTAAAACAGAGACTCATGCCAGTCATGTCAAATGATGATCACATGCAGTGGATGTAATGCAGAAAAGTGCATCTCGCATGTTAATGAGGTTTAAAGCTCGATTGTTCAATATTTTGTTTGGCAGTGATGGTTAATTTGATATTTCTAACTCTGTCTGTATGTATCAGAGTACAACAAGTAGAATTTTGAACAGTAATGCTGTGAACTTGTAGGGGAAAAATATGCCAGGAAACCTAAGGTAGGGTATGCACATTGCTCATGTGCATACGCGTGGTTCACTATGAGGAAAACACATATAGATAGAACGCTCCATTTCCTGGAAACCTACTGCTCTGAATATAGAATCCGAGTGCTTGTAATGAACAAACTGAGAACACAGAAAAAAATAGTGGGAATGATTTTTTTGTAATTTTAATATTTATCAATAAAATATTTTAAAATTTAAAGTATTGCAAAAAACTGAAAAATTGTGAAAAACCGAAGTTTTTCTTAATTAATTTTTATTTAACAAACCAAAGCATTACAAAATGTTCCCTTTCCCAACGTTCTTTTGAGAGTAGTTATGTATAGCATAATAATAATAATAATAATAATAATAATAATAATAATAATAATAATAATAATAATAATAATAATAATAATAATAAAAAATTATCAACATTTCAAAATCTTCATGGTGTGCAGCATTTCAGGTACGCTACCAAAAAGATCTGATGTGTTGCACTCATATGACTTTCTCTACTCTTGTACTAACCATTCTTAATATTCCTATATCTTCCTATATCTTTGTGTTAGTTAAGATAAACATTTGTACAAAATATTATCTTATTAAGAGGTAGAACTGGAACTTAAAAATTCAATGCCACAACTGGGATTTGAACCACAGACCTTCCGCTATTCTCAAGCCCACACACGGCTTGTGTGTTTAAAAACACCAACAGTAAGTTTGTTGCCATAAATAAATAATTATTATCTTATTGCTTATTTCCTTGCAGGTGCAAGGGGAATATGATAATACAGTAGGCTTTGAGTGATAGTCAAATCTTTTAAAGCTTTGAGATCCCGTTCTCTTTGTATGCGTAACATACAAAAAAATGAACAACGATGTTCCATTTCATGAAAGTTTTAAGTTTTGCTGAAACTGACACACATAACAAAGAATAACTCTGAAATGGTTCACTCTACAAAAAAATTTATTTAGACATAAGTTGTGTGCTTTAGCGAGATCTATACTTTTTGTGCAGTAAAATTTGGTGTATCTAACGGTTTAGCAGTTATGCAAAAGTCGTCCAGAATAAATACGACTATAGGCCAGAAAATTCAAAATATACAATTCATTTGTCATAAAAATATCTCAAACATATGACATTTTAATCAAAATCGTTAGAACCATTTTCAAGAAAATCAAAATTTTCGAAAAATTTTCCATGTAAAGGGTAGTTTAGCGTGGGGCTATTTTCTTCAAAATCTTTGGGTCGCATCCTTAAAATAAATAAATAATTTTGTTGTTTAACGACGCTGTCAATTGCCAGGATCACATCAGCGTCGCCGGTGTGCCGGAATTTTGTCCCGCAGGAGTTCTTTTACATGCCAGTAAATCTATTGACATGGAGCTGTCGTTTTTGAGCACACTTAAAAACCATCGGTCTGGGCCGGATTTGAACGGGTCGCATCCTTGAAAGACATAAGACATTAAACTTATATACCAACTTTGGTTTTTAACCTACTTTTCGTTTTTGAGTTATGCTGTCCACAGACTGACACATACAGACCTTTTTCTAGAAATGCTTTTTGAGGATTCAGGGGGTCTCATAACATATATTTCTGGTGAAATCTCGACATTGAATTTTTGGGTGGAACCCCTACTTACCAGTAGAGAAAATAAAAACAGTGAGAGAAAATAATAAATTTAAAGGTGTTAAAGATATTGCAATGCAAATTTGAATATACATTATTCCTTTTATGTATTATGTCTCATATAAATTTGAACAAAATCTGCTAATAATTGTAGAATTTAAAAATTTCACATACGCGTATCCTTAAAATAGATCAAAGTGCATACCCAAGTCCACACACCACACTATGCCACTGATATGTATATTCAGAGTGTTAGGGATAGGAGCCTGGATTTCATGTGATGGTAGATTCAAATATGATGAATAAAAAGGTCCAATAACAAATTCATCTATTGTGAAAGGTAAAGCAGATAACATTACATTATCTGCAGTATGAAAACAGAACAGACTGAACAGGCAAATGTTTTGTTTACTAGAGCAACTTCCACTACCATGCACGTGTTCACACCTACAATGAGTGAAAGTCCAAAGCAGGCCACGTGTCTGTATAATTGTTATAGCTACTGCAAGTAACAATGTAAGAGGGTGGTTTTCTTTCCAAGCAGTCATCACGAGACGAGCAGGCAGTATTTACTGTCAACATTTCTTAGCTTCCATTTTACACTCGTACTGTAGTTATGTGATTGACAAGTCTATGTTCCCATATTTATTCCAATAGACATGCTAGAATCTAATTATTTAATATCATGTTATGGCTAAACGATTCATTTTAGCAACAAAAGGAAAATACACATTTAACTCATCTTTTGAATATGTACCTCTCTATACTATTACACATGTAAACAATAAAGAAGTGACATATCGACAATCATGCATTTGACCAGTTTTATTTTATATTTATGAAACCAAGCACTATAGGGCAAAATGATAGGGGAAGTTATGTTTCAGCTTAATGTCAATAAGTTGTCATTAAAGACTGCACATTCATATTCCTAACAACTTGTATACAATGAAAAGGATAAAAATAAATCCTGTAGCGCTACAAAATCTTTGTGTTGTAGCCTTGAAAAATCTTAAACTTAAATACCAACTTTGATTTATAACTGACTTTGTTTTTGAGCTATGCTATACACGCACCCACACCACCCCCAAACCCACCCAACCAACCCCACCCACCCACATATACAGACCTTTTTCTAAAGAAGTTTTTCTTTTTTCAGGGGACCTCAAAACATATTTCTGGTGAAATCTTGACATCAAATTTTTAGGTGGAATACAGTATTCCTCTATTTACTATGTGCAGTAGAGAAAGTAAAACATGGAATGAATTACTAAAAAATAGAAAAATTATACCAAATCTATCCCAAAGTTGGTTAGACCATTCACTCTCACCAAAGCAGCCTGGGTTCGATCCCAGGCAACCGCATGTGAGATTTATGGTGGATGAAGTGGCACTGGCACAGGTGTCCCCCGCCATCTCATTCCACCGGTGCTTCATCTTCATTCCATGTATTTTCAGTGTCACTGCCTCCGGTGCCATAGTAGTAAAAACGGGTGTTAAACACTACAAAAAAAGTACTCTGAAGTGAAACAATTGCCACTTTTTGAAAAATAGTTCAATACAACCGTCTAGCAGCACATCTACATCACATGGGACTCGTGACATCACCAAACTGCAGGCTGTGTAATGAGAACTCTGTTATGAACTGGGAATATCTTAAGAAGTGTACTGCACTTCAAATGCATTGGACCAGATCAGAAGGAAAATTATGTTGAGCAGCCAAAAGACGAATGGAGAATCTCCGATATGTCTAGAGCATTAGATTAATAAACCAATAATATTTGTACAGTTTTCCTTATTGGTTATTGGGTGGCATACTGTAGACAACGTTGGAAAATATGGGAGTTGATGGTTCCTCACTACTACATTCTTGTATCTCTGTCATGATCAATACATAAACTTCAATACACACTGTCATGATCCACCCTTACAATGGCACTACTGTATCTGCCACTATATCTCTTTGTGTTTATGGTGTGTGCCTCACCATTCACTCTGTGCTGCTCCTTGCTTGAAACTGGCTCTTACATAAGAAACACAGCATTCTGCTGACTGTGTTTTAGTCTACTGTAAGTCTTTTATATCCACCATAAATGTAAATGTGCAATAAAAGTGAAATCTCCATTAACAAGAAGCAAGGCAAAGGAATAAGCTGTTGAAACACAGTTTCCGAAGAGTGAGTATGTGAATGTAATGCATTTGTTTTTTTATACTTGAGAAGCTGGTGGAACAATACTGAAATTAGCTATTGGATTTGTTTAATTTGTACAAATGTATAAGTTAACAAACCATTTTATAACAACCACAGTGTATGTGAGGTGCTCTCAGATATGTGAACATTTGCACATCTACATATCTGTTTATACATATAAAACATTACTAAGAGTTCGATTAAATAAATTAAGGCTTTGGAGGAAAGCTTTTCAACACTTTATTCAACAGTTTATAGTTCATATTTCTTTCACCCGGCACTAGGTTTCCTTGGAGGCTATCTGATTTTCTTTTCTTGTTTTGCACCTGAAACAACACATATAAGTATTCATCTCAATTTTTACTTTCTTTATCACTTGTTATATTATCTTGTTAACTGTGTTACAGAATTACTTTATACCTGCAAAAATATCAATATTGTATACAAAAGTATGTAATATTTGTCTAATAAAGTTAAAGTAGAAATAAAATTTGAGAAACATGCCCTGGTTTAAATACTAATTGCAAGGGTAATGATAATACAGATTTTATTTTTACTCTTTTTTACTCTCTCTACTACATTAGTAAATAGAGGGAGTATTGTATTCCACCCAAAAATTTGATGTTGAGATTTCACTGAAAATATGGTTTGAGGCCCCCCGAGTCCAAAAAAAAAGCATTTTTAGAAAAATGTAATAGTGCCCTTAACTGAACAGAAGCAGAAATTCTTGGACTTTGCAACCTTGCAGAAACATTTGGCATTGAAGATCAAGCATTCTTGTGTCAAATTATTGCTACTGATGAAACATTACAGGCGGTGCCATGGCTGAGCATTCGCCTACCACCTAGGTGGCCCAGATTCGATCCTAGGGATCTGCTTGTGGTATTTGTGGTGGACGAAGCAGCATTAGGGCCGGTTTTCTCCAGGTTCTCTGGTTTCCCCTGCCACTCATTCCAATTGCTCCATTGTCACCTTTCCATTCATCGACTTTGCCTGCATTTCATATCATCCTCTTCCTCCTATCATACCTGGTGCTTGGCTGACCACCCACTTCCAGGTCTTCACTCTGTCCGGTCCATAGGTTCCTGTGCTCCCCGATAGGCTGACCCCAACAGTGATTTTGCAGTTGAAAAACTATAAAGTATTTGACAATTTAAATCATAATAAAAATATATCAGAAAAGGTTAATGCCACAACAAATTTTGACAGAAACTGTATGATCTAATAAGATCTACATTTTTTGTGCAGTAAGTTTTTGTCAATCTCTTACAGTTTACAGGTCATAAAAAATGACTGAAGAGACTTTGCAGTCTATTTCCAGAAAATTCAAGATATACATTTAATTTGCTAAGCAAATTTCTTAAACATACAGTATTTAATCAAAATCATTAGAGCCAAAATAAAAAATTATGAACTTTTTCTAGGTAAAGGGTTCCTTGCTCGCTTGAACCTTTTTCCTAATATGCTATTTTTTTATATATATTAAGGAAGTCTGAAAAGTGTACTTCCAGTTAAATCTTGGTATTGCATTTTTGGATGGACTGCAATACTTCTACTACTTATTAGGGAGTTAAATATCACAAAACACTATCTGAATTAGACACTAGTGCTGGATTATATGAGAATACCAACAGAGTAGAGATGTCAACAGTACATACAGAGGTATTTTTTAGAGGTGGCATGTGACCTTGGTCGGCTGTGTGCGAGTGACATCACGCACAGCGATGGTGGGGGTAAGTTTCCACTAGCAGCCTGCTGGCTAGTGAGTTAGAACTTGGAGAGATACTAACCAGACACCCCTTTTATCTTGCAATAGACATGTGGACTAGACCATGAACTACTGCGCAACATTACGTCACACGCCACCTCTAAAAAATACCTCTGTACAAGCCAAGGGATAACACTTTCAGCATCTTCCGTAAGAGGTGAATGCTGTAAATTTCATAATATAATTTTTTTTTTCTTTTTGCATTGGGCTGACCCCTCAGACAGTCAAGCAGCTGGTCTACGGGAGATCTGGCCTCTGCACTGTTGGAGCACTTATCAAAATTGGGCTTATACAACTATGTAGTTTTTCTGGTTCCTATGCTTTCCAATTCATGTCTTGAAAACTTCCTCCAATTGGAGATAACAGACATTCTCTTCATAAGACACAGAAATATAGTGGTCCTCATTAAATACAGTCCTATAGTTTTCTGAAAAAATTTAATACCCAAACATCGCTCTTTCATTGCATAATGGTTGCATCTTAGTTTATAGACAAGCATTTCACCACAGTCATTGCATATTCTCCAGGCATTCATTATTGAGAAATACTGAAAAATAACATGCTGCCACTTGTAACTGCAATTGTGTGTTAAAATATACCAAAGAAAAGACTTATGCCATTAATGAATATGCCAAAGTGTTTAGACATAACAAATGTAAATACTGTAAATATTTAATTATCAAAATTGCATTTTTAATCCATTTCCCAAATTGATGCACATTGAAAGGAAATATGTTCAAGGGCGATCATGACCATATGATCTAAGCATCGTAATCGAATCAATGAATAGCCAATCAATTGCAGTTGCTATGTCCGTAAATGGAAACAATTACCCCAGAGAGGTAATGAATGACTATTACTAACATGGTATGCATTGCGAAAAGCGATTGTGTATTGGTGCTACTGAACAGAAAAGTTGTCAGTGATCCAACGATGTTGGGTACACCACAAAAGAATGTCAGATTGAATACAGCACGAGAATATACGATATGTGTAGCAGTACTGTGAATATTTTTAAATATTAAAGAAAGACAAGAATAAGGATATTTCCCTGACGAAACCTGAAAGTTCACATGCGTAACAGCTTCGGGACATGAATATATCGCTCATTATAAAAGTGTGAAATAGATTGTGAATATATTGCAAGCTAACGATATAGTTGAATTGGCTGAGGATCTGAATTATTACTACAAATACTGATACCTCGTCCTTATTTGCCTGTTTGCACCCTTAACGGCCTGAAGGTATGACTGCAAAAACCGCTACACATTGCAAACTTGAGTACTGTTAGTCCTCTTAAATTCATGGAAGAGGGTAGAGGGTAGGTATGCAGAGTATTCCATTGCTTGGCACTAAGGTACTATCCCTATTTCTAAAGCTTTGATGTATCACTGAAGATACATTAATGCTATTAACTTGTCAAGATGGTGGCTATAGCCATTAATGAATTTGATTGGTTCAAGCACCTAAAGCATAGGAATTAAAACAGCAGTAAGCAAATGGGGCAGCAAGGGGTGCTATTTTATACATCATTAGGAAGTGCCAAGTCAAAAACCACTCGTGCTTCAGTTATGTACAGCCGTTTGTTTCTATAGTACTGTTGTTGTTAGCTAATGCTGGATTTCTGACAATGAAGTCATTAATCCTCTTGCTCTCCAATATTTTTCACTGATGGATGGGGCATTAGAAGTGGCCGGGCATATTTGAAGGTGGTCTCGATCCATTTCCTCTTGCAGATCACATAGAGGACAGAGTGGTGAAGAATATATCCCAATTCTGTTTAAATGTTTTGCCAGACAATCATGTCCTGTAATCAACCTGAAGGTTGCAACTGCTGTTTTTCGAGGATACTCAGGAATCACTGTTTGAATGTTTGGTAGTTCCCATCTTTTATTTTTTGATTTTTCATAGTAATATTTTGCAATAATTTTTTTGAATTCAGAGTTGACTAATCTTTTAGCTGCATAAAATGGTAAATTAACTATAGATTTCTGTACACCGCTGGTACCCTTTTTTGCAAGGTTTCTATAGTACTGGCTCAGATTAAAAAGTATGCACTTTTCAATAGTATCGTAAGTGCTTTTGTAAATAAAAGGTGATTTTTAGTTAAATAAATAGTCACCATTATTTATTTTTTATTGGAGTAGGTGTTTGCATTTGGTTTCCTGACTCCTTCTCTCCTTTCTTTTAAACTACAAACAGCATAACGTGGCTGTGCTTGAATATGCTCAGACTCATTCTTACTTCTGTATACTAGTCACTTTTGTTACTTAAAACAAAGAGCACAAAAATGCGATGATTACACAATGAAATAAGATATTCCCTTTTTGGGTTCAAACATTAGACTGGGACAGAAAGATCTGTTGCTCTTACTATCACAGATATGCCTAGTTAATTTTAGCGTTTGCAAACATTTGACAGACCATGATAAAACAGTATGCCTAGCATTTCTGCTTGTCTCCAATGGGTGAATATTATGTGGAACAACCAAAACATAACACTTAATTGGTTTGCTGTTTATACCTAAAATAGCAAAAGCAGCAACATATATAATGCCACTCACTAAACAGTAGAATATGGCTGTAAATGCCTAGTGTAAATTTAACACAAAATTCAATTCTTATCTGACAAATTCAGGTAAGCTTTGATTGTGTTTCCATTATCCCCTTTGCTGTTGTTTGTTTGTTTCTTTTTTGTTACTGTATATAATGAGTTTTTTATGTGCTCATTCTGTATATTTATTGACAATGTTTTGTACATCACAATTGACATGTTCAATGTTCACCAGCCTCCATGGCTACTTGTGAACTAGCTGAACGCAATCTAATCTAATCACATTAATTCTGAACTTCCTAAAAATTCACAATGATAGAGCTCCCAATTACCACAAAATCTCACAAAATTTTAACAATAATTGGAAAATTTACACATCAAGTTAAAATGACATTCACTATTCTGATAGCTTATTTTCTTGGCCTTCTGGGCATGAGCATCGGCAGACTTTTTACAGGGGGGTTGCATGTTGGAAGTTTACAATTAAACAATATTAATTCATTATTCTGTTGCCAAAAATGGTAAAAGATGAGTTTTAGTATTTGTTGTGAATAAGCATATTAATGTATGCTAAATAAAAACTGTTCTTTACATCAACAATAAAGCAATAATCTAATAGTAATTGACTGCACATTACATTTACTCATTTCCAAGGAGCGGGGGGGGGGTTGCGGCCACCCCTTGGTCCCCCTTCACAACACATGCTTCTGGGCTTTCTGACACATCTCTTTCCCCTATGGATGGTCCTGAATATAGCTTCATAAGGATTATGCATACAATTAAATAAAAATATTGATACTCACTATATATTCCTTGAAGCAACCCTGGAACTCATCTATTTCCTTTTTGCACAGAGACTGATCAAAGTCATGCTCTTTTAAGCAAGCAAACAAAATGGACATTTCTTGTATACATGCAACATCTGTAATAAATTAGATTAGGCACATTACTAGACTGGACATCCCAGCCTGTACCCACAGGATGAAATTAATTTAATGGCTATAGGGCTATAAAATTTAGAAAACATTGCATATTTAAAATATACTATATTCCATATTTTCACATCCATAAAATACTTGTCTTTGATATAAAAATACAATATGAATAAGACAGGTAAGTTTATATGCACCTGAAGTTTTGTTTCCTTTACCCGATACTGTTGGTTTGAGTGCAAGTGGGAGAATTTGCTGAAATGGCACAGGTTCTTTCTGGGGTGATCTTGCTTTATACAACGGTAGTGGTAACCTCATTGTCCTGAAATTGTTAAAATACTGAATTATGGTACATCAAATGTTGCAATTTCAGCAATCTGGAGTTTATCGAATACAGTTAGCTCACATTTATCAGGAACGTTTAGGTAATAAGAAAATATGTCTAATTGTTTTAATGTGCATAATATATACGGAAAAAACGAATATCTCTTCAGAACTCACAGCAAATTATATTACATTTTGGGCACTACTTCTAAACCTAACCTAAAAGCTGAAGAAAAAAAATATTCCATGTTATACCTTTATCAAATTCTTTTTGCTGCTGTCACAGACTTGTAGATGGAAGAGAGTGATGTCGGAAAAACAAGAGCTCTTTAATTCTTAATTTCACATTACAAGTCTTAATGTTTGATTATATTGCATTTTCCCATAAATGAAACTTTGCTTAATATATACTCCCATCTAGTGGCAATTTGATGAAACATCCATATATGAAAAGCGAATGGCGGAAAGCAATGCTTGGCAATGCTAACGCAACCCCGCAATATTTCTTTAAAATATTAAACATGTTCACTTGTCTTAGTGAAGCCAAATTCTTTACCATTAAGCCCACAGTGCAAATTTGAGGGATTAGTATTACTCTACTTTCCTGTATAGTATACTATTCAGTAATCTAGTACTCACAACCACATTTGCAGGCGTATTACTTTCTAAAGGTTTGCGATGTTGTCGCATGCTGTTCAAGCAGCTATTCAGACACTTTAGAGAGGGTAATTCGAAATCTGTAGATGTCTTGTATGAATCAAAACGCGATTGGTAAAATAGTAAACACTGAAGTGCATTTGACTGCAATAAAGTTCGATGTGAACGTTTTACACAGTTTTCTGCGGAGTCTTTCAGGAAAATTATACTTTCTGAAGAAGCGCCTTTGCCCTGGCATAAAAGACACACAAAAACAATATGTACCTACTATCATACCTAACACGAGCAGTACTAACCTACTTGTGATCAGAAACGCAAATTAATAACTCACGTTACAATTCGTTCATTACGTATTTGGATTAGGTAATCTATTGAGAGGGTTGATTCAATGAACCATAGTTTTCAATAATTATATTTCTTCTAATCTTAGCAACCATTATAGTAAATGACCAAAGAATTGCGATGGAATTTTGTGTCAAATTGCGTTCTGCGCTAACGATATACATAGTAGACAACGATTTAAAATTTGAGTGAATAAGGTTCCCTTTAATGACGGTTTTCCGAGTTGTGATTTTCCCCCGTTCTGCTGCCTACATGTGCGTATATTAAATCTCGACAACTATATTTTGGCTGCCCTAGGCAACATATTCGTTTCAAGCGGCTCTTCAGATTCTATGTACAGCGCAGCTAGAAGACTTAATCCCCTCTGTTCGACAAAACGTAGATACCTTTTATTTCGTTTAAGAACGGGAAAAAAATGTTCTGGTGTAATAACTGTTTATGCAACAATTTCTTCTTCCAATAATTGTCTAAGCTCTAATTAGAGTAATCCATTTTATTTTCAAGAAACCACAAGTAAGGCGGCGTTTAGCCGAGCGGTGATACCGCTCGCCTACCACTTAGGTGGCCCGGGTTCGAATCCAGGGACCCGCATGTGGTATTCGTGATGGACGAAGCGGCGACTGGGCGGGTTTTCTCAGGTTTCCCCTGTCACTCATTTCACCAACTGCTCCATCATAAACTTTTCATCCATAGATTTCGCTTGTATTTCATACTATCTTCTTCCTCATTCTCATACCTAGTACTTGGCTGACCACTCGCTTCCAGGTCTTCACTCTGTCCGGTAGGTTCCTGTACTTCCCGACAGGTGTCTGACCCTAGGCACAGGCTTGTAAGTCCTAGGGGGGTGTAAGTCCTACATACGGGGGGGGGGGGTGGGAGGGTAATCAGATAAAGAAGAAAAATAAACCCCAAGTAATTCCAAAAGTCTCCATATATGCTCCTTTTTCCGAATCTCAAAATATTAAGGTATAACTACTTTTTGCCTTCTTAAAAGAAAAAGAAAAAAGTGTCATATATTTGTAATATTGATAAAAGAATGCACACAGAAACTGCCACCCACATTTGGAACCTTGAAACAGCGAAGCAAGCAGATGAAACGTGAAGTGAGATGATATGGAGGGACAGGAAATTCGGAGGTGCAATTATCCTTCCCAGCATTCACCTAGAAAACCCCGAAAAAAACTCATGGGTTAGCAAAGCCAGCCACAGGAATCCAACCCACGACCTCCCGAATGCGAGCCTCACACGCTACCGCGCAGCCACCTCGCTCGGTTTCTCGAGGAATCTGGTTTTTGTTGTTTCTATCTCTTCGAACTGATTTTATGCTTGATGTAATTAATGTTTTTCCACACTAGCCGGGGGCTCTAATGACCTAGCTGTCCACGGGCCCTTAAACCCTAATCACTCACTCACTCCACACCAGGGTTGCGAACTCGTACGATAATTATGGGGGCATACGATAATTTTAATGTTTGTACGATGGTTGTCAACCCGTACGATAACTTGAATGTATGATAGTTCGATATCGGCGAAATATCATTTTCACTGGTTTGTCACTCCAGTGAAGTGAAACTAATTACAAATAACACCACTTTTGTCCTCATTGTCTGTCTCCACCCCATAGCTACTATACCGCTCGCAAAAGTTCAAGGCATGTGAACGCTGGCCAATGCTCAAGCAGAGCGCTGTTGCCAAGCGTAGTGCGTGTACCGGCAGACGGTCTGTACATAACAGTGTGTGAGATGCGTGCACCACATTCGGCAGCGCTGGTAGGAGGGGCAAGCGTAGGAGTCGCTGGAGTCCGAGGTACGCCCCGCCTCCATATGCCTTTAAGTTTTGCGAAGATTAATTATAAGCCTACTACCCTTTATCCTCTTATTGCCAGTGTGGCCAGGTCTGATAATCTCAAAGAAGAAGGCACTGTTCAGAAAATTGACGATCAATGTAGGAAACTCGGAATACGTGCTATTCCGTGTGAAATAAAGAACATGTCTGAACCTGGCAGTTTCTGGAGTGCTGTTAAACATATGTCACCTTGGTGGAAATACTGATTTCAAAGAACTAGCGGCCTTTGCATTATCAGTGGTTTCTTTGCCCCACAGAAACACTTCTTGTGAAAGAGGTTTTTTTTTTTTTTTTTTTTTTTTTTTTTTTAAACTGGGTTTAATAAAAACCAAAGTTAGAAACAGATTGGCACTAGATACGGTAAATGAACTCATTTTGCCGCCTCAACTTATGAAAGAACGTGGTAGATCTTAAAATCTGCAAGTCACCGAGAAGATGTTAAGGTTTATCTCAACAACAAATTGGTGCAATGCTGCAACGGTTGAGGAAGCTGAACTTTCAGATGAATAGTGCGAGAAACATAAGTGCTAAAGTTGTAATATTTGTTGAGGTCATCAATCTTGTAAGTGGATATAATAAACATAATTACTCTTATATTTTCATAAGTATTACACTGATATTTTTATTGTTGTAGCATTTGCTTTATGATGTACGATAATTTTTAATCCAAATCTATAATTTTGAGTGGCTGGTACGATAATTTTACTTTTACATGTTGGCAACCCTGCTCCACACTAGCCGTGTGTAGGACGTAATTGGAAAGAGTAGAGAGATACTGAAAAATTGAATGCCATGACCGGGATTAGAACCACGGATCTACCGGTTACCGTCCGGCTGCTCTAACCACTAAGCTATCATGGCCAACGTGCCAACATGACATTAAATTCTCATACTAGCTAACACAAGGTCCGAATAGCAGCATCCTGATCAACATTTCTTCCGTATGTACAAATATAGGTATGGTAAGTGAAGTATCTCTGCCCATAGCGTTGCATTTGACCACCCGGATGTTAGATTGCAACAGTGGGACAAACTCCTGAAACTACAGTCCTTGGCATGTCAACAGTTGAGTGTGCATATCAATGTGGATGGGTACTGGCGGGGTCAGCTGAAAGGCCTTGTGACCATTTTTAGAACACAACTGACTATTGTTTCAAAATTTGAAAGGACATTGTGATAAATGTAAACGAACAGTTGTTATCAAATGTTTGAAAGCATGGTACTTTAACCCTGTGATATTTGAGGTTAGAAATGCGTTTATGTATGTACCTTGGCAGAACTGCTTTTTGCGATTCTTTCGTCAGCTGTTTTGTGTAATGTCAGTCATTTTGAACTTTTGGTAACTGCTGATAAACTGTGTCCACTATACATATAATGTGTGTACCCTACAACTATTAAATACATATTTAGCCAACGCGAATATGCAGAATCACATTAATGAGCCAAACCCGTTTTGTATTACTACAAACATTTTTGTGAATATTTGCAATTGTTATTAAATATGCTGAATGACATTTTCTTTCCATCACACGCCAACGCTTAGCAACTATACTCACAGAACACCTAGTAGTACCATAGCGGATAGAAGAGAACTATACTGATGCTGTGACCAGACGTGGAGGCGTGAGTATGAAAACTCTTCTGCGCATGCTTCAGACCTCAAGCCGTCGCATCGCGTTAACGCCACGCTGCTAGGGAATCATACCTTTAGATTAGGTATGCATTCGGATCCCTCAACATACTTCTTATCATATACGCACATAAACAGAAGCCACGCACCTGCGACAATGAATGGTGAATTATTAATACTGACTGCAAAATCGTAAAGAATTCTTTGATACAACTATCACAGACAGTTACACTGTGAAAAACTTTCCTAGGGTCTTCTCGCAAGTCTGGAAAAAGATTACTACTAATAAATTAACCATACTGATTCGCTTTTCCGGTTTATGCTGTGAATCCACTCTTTCTTCCCACCTCTTCTTCTTCTTCTTCTTCTTCTTCTTCTTCTTCTTCTTCTTCTTCTTCTTCTTCTTCTTCTTCTTCTTCTTCTTCTTCTTCTTCTTCTTCTTCTTCTTCTTCTTCTTCTTCTTCTTCTTCTTCTTCTTCTTCTTCTTCTTCTTCTTCTTCTTCTTCTTCTTCTTCTTCTTCTTCTTCTTCTTCTTCTTCTTCTTCTTCTTCTTCTTCTTCTTCTTCTTCTTCTTCTTCTTCTTCTTCTTCTTCTTCTTCTTCTTCTTCTTCTTCTCCTTCTTCTCCTTCTTCTTCTTCTTCTTCTTCTTCTTCTTCCCCTTCTTCTTCAATTGCTATAACACCTAATATTACAATATCTCCGTACGAGAAGCCACAGCTTTTACTGCTGCATCCATCCATATTTGTTGAGCAACTAAATTTTCCGGTCGCAATACTCCGAGCAGGGAGCGTTTAAGCTTCCGCAAAAGACGGACGGCTGCAAGTTTCCGTTCCGGTCGTGACGGGCAAATATACGCAAGCCCTTATAAACACCTATTCCTATATCTACTTCATATTCATCGAGATCAACGTTTCCGGAAATTGTTTTATTAATTACTAATTTACTTGTAGGTGCAAGGGTAATATGCAAATACAGAGGCTTTAAGCGATATTCAAATGTTAGGAGCTAGTTGCTATGCGAGGGCTTTGAAATTCCGTTCTCTTTACATACCCAACATATAAAAATGAATAACGACCTCCCATTAAAAAAAAGTCACATCGCCACACACTCAGTGATTGGAGTTCGCATCGTGTACCACCTCCACGACAACCGTTACTACCACCTCCCCAACAACCCTTGCTACTACCTCCACGACAATCGTTTGTACCATCGCCAAGACAACCCTCACTACCACCTCCACGACAACCGTTACTACCACCTCCACGACAACCCTTGCTACCACATGCACGACAACCGTTACTACCACCTGCACGACAACCGTTACTACCACATCCACGACAACCGTTACTACCACCTCCACGACAACCCTTACTACCACATGCACGACAACCGTTACTACCACCTGCACGACAACCGTTACTACCACCTCCACGACAACCGTTACTACCACCTCCACGACAACCGTTACTACCATCTCCACGACAACCGTTACTACCACCTCCACGACAACCGTTACTACCACCTCCACGACAACCGTTACTACCACCTCCACGACAACCGTTACTACCACCTCCACGACAACCGTTACTACCACCTCCACGACAACCGTTACTACCATCTCCACGACAACCCTTGCTACTACCTCCACGACAACCGTTACTACCACCTCCACGACAACCGTTACTACCACCCGCACGACAACCGTTACTACCACCTGCACGACAACCGTTACTACCACCTCCACGACAACCGTTACTACCACCTCCACGACAACCGTTACTACCACCTGCACGACAACCGTTTGTACCATCGCCAAGACAACCCTCACTACCATCTCCACGACAACCGTCACTACCACCTCCACGACAACCCTTACTACCACCTCCACGACAACCGTCACTACCACCTCCACGACAACCGTTACTACCACCTCCACGACAACCGTTACTACCACCTGCACGACAACCGTTACTACCACCTCCACGACAACCGTTACTACCATCTCCACGACAACCCTTGCTACTACCTCCACGACAATCGTTTGTACCATCGCCAAGACAACCCTCACTACCATCTCCACGACAACCGTCACTACCACCTCCACGACAACCCTTACTACCACCTCCACGACAACCGTTACTACCATCTCCACGACAACCGTCACTACCATCTCCACGACAACCGTTACTACCACCTCCACGACAACACTCACTACCATCTCCACGACAACCGTCACTACCATCTCCACGACAACCCTTACTACCACCTCCACGACAACCGTCACTACCATCTCCACGACAACCGTTACTACCACCTCCACGACAACCGTTACTACCACCTGCACGAAAACCCTTGCTACTACCTCCACGACAATCGTTTGTACCATCTCCACGACAACCGTTACTACCACCTCCACCACAACCGTTACTACCATCTCCACGACAACCGTTACTACCACCTGCACGACAACCCTTGCTACTACCTCCACGACAATCGTTTGTACCATCGCCAAGACAACCCTCACTACCACCTGCACGACAACCGTCACTACCACCTCCACGACAACCCTTACTACCACATGCACGACAACCGTTACTACCACCTGCACGACAACCGTTACTACCACCTCCACGACAACCATTACCACCACCTCCACGACAACCGTTACTACCACCTCCACGACAACCGTTACTACCATCTCCACGACAACCCTTGCTACTACCTCCACGACAATCGTTTGTACCATCGCCAAGACAACCCTCACTACCATCTCCACGACAACAGTTACTACCACCTGCACGACAACCGTTACTACCATCTCCACGACAAACCTTAATACCACCTCCACGACAACCGTTACTACCACCTCCACGACAAACCTTAATACCACCTCCACGACAACCGTTACTACCACCTCCACGACAAACCTTAATACCACCTCCACGACAACCGTTACTACCACCTCCACGACAACCGTTACTACCACCTCCACGACAACCCTTGCTACTACCTCCACGACAACCCTTGCTACTACCTCCACGACAATCGTTTGTACCATCGCCAAGACAACCCTCACTACCATCTCCACGACAACCGTTACTACCACCTGCACGACAACCGTTACCACCACCTCCACGACAACCCTTGCTACTACCTCCACGACAATCGTTTGTACCATCGCCAAGATCACCCTCACTACCATCTCCACGACAACCGTTACTACCACCTCCACGACAACCGTTTGTACCATCGCCAAGACAACCCTCACTACCATCTCCACGACAACCCTTGTTACTACCTCCACGACAATCGTTTGTACCATCGCCGAGACAACCCTCACTACCATCTCCACGACAACCGTTACTACCACCTCCACGACAACCGTTACTACCACCTCCACGACAACCCTTGCTACTACCTCCACGACAATCGTTTGTACCATCGCCAAGACAACCCTCACTACCATCTCCACGACAACCGTTACTACCACCTGCACGACAACCGTTACTACCACCTCCAAGACAACCGTTACTACCACATGCACGACAACCCTTGCTACTACCTCCACGACAATCGTTTGTACCATCGCCAAGACAACCCTCACTACCATCTCCACGAAAACCGTTACTACCATCTCCACGACAACCGTTACTACCACCTGCACGACAACCGTTACTACCACCTCCACGACAACCGTTACTACCACCTCCACGACAACCCTTGCTACTACCTCCACGACAATCGTTTGTACCATCGCCAAGACAACCCTCACTACCACCTCCACGACAACCGTCACTACCACCTCCACGACAACCCTTACTACCACATGCACGACAACCGTTACTACCACCTGCACGACAACCGTTACTACCATCTCCACGACAACCCTTGCTACTACCTCCACGACAATCGTTTGTACCATCGCCAAGACAACCCTCACTACCATCTCCACGACAAACCTTAATACCACCTCCACGACAACCGTTACTACCACCTCCACGACAACCGTTACTACCACCTGCACGACAACCGTTACTACCATCTCCACGACAACCCTTGCTACTACCTCCACGACAATCGTTTGTACCATCGCCAAGACAACCCTTACTACCACCTCCACGACAAACCTTAATACCACCTCCACGACAACCATTACTACCACCTCCACGACAACCGTTACTACCACCTCCACGACAACCGTTACTACCACCTCCACGACAACCGTTAATACCACCTCCACGACAACCGTTACTACCACCTCCACGACAACCGTTACTACCACCTCCACGACAACCGTTACTACCATCTCCACGACAAACCTTAATACCACCTCCACGACAACCGTTACTACCACCTCCACGACAACCGTTACTACCACCTCCACGACAACCGTTACTACCACCTCCACGACAACCCTTGCTACTACCTCCACGACAACCCTTGCTACTACCTCCACGACAGTCGTTTGTACCATCGCCAAGACAACCCTCACTACCATCTCCACGACAACCGTTACTACCACCTGCACGACAACCGTTACCACCACCTCCACGACAACCCTTGCTACTACCTCCACGACAATCGTTTGTACCATCGCCAAGACAACCCTCACTACCATCTCCACGACAACCGTTACTACCACCTCCACGACAACCGTTTGTACCATCGCCAGGACAACCCTCACTACCATCTCCACGACAACCCTTGCTACTACCTCCACGACAATCGTTTGTACCATCGCCAAGACAACCCTCACTACCATCTCCACGACAACCGTTACAACCACCTCCACGACAATCATTTGTACCATCGCCAAGACAACCCTCACTACCATCTCCACGACAACCGTTACTACCACCTGCACGACAACCGTTACTACCACCTCCACGACAACCGTTACTACCACATGCACGACAACCCTTGTTACTACCTCCACGACAATCGTTTGTACCATCGCCAAGACAACCCTCACTACCATCTCCACGAAAACTGTTACTACCATCTCCACGACAACCGTTACTACCACCTGCACGACAACCGTTACAACCACCTCCACGACAACCGTTACTACCACCTCCACGATAACCCTTGCTACTACCTCCAAGACAATCGTTTGTACCATCGCCAAGACAACCCTCACTACCACCTGCACGACAACCGTTACTACCACATGCACGACAACCGTTACTACCACCTGCACGACAACCGTTACTACCACCTCCACGACAACCGTTACTACCATCTCCACGACAAACCTTAATACCACCTCCACGACAACCGTTACTACCACCTGCACGGCAACCGTTACTACCACATGCATGACAACCGTTACTACCACATGCACGACAACCGTTACTACCATCTCCACGACAACCGTTACTACCATCTCCACGACAAACCTTAATACCACCTCCACGACAACCGTTACTACCACCTGCACGGCAACCGTTACTACCACATGCATGACAACCGTTACTACCACATGCACGACAACCGTTACTACCATCTCCACGACAAACCTTAATACCACCTCCACGACAACCGTTACTACCACCTGCACGGCAACCGTTACTACCACCTGCACGGCAACCGTTACTACCACATGCACGACAACCGTTACTACCATCTGCACGACAAACCTTAATACCATCTCCACGACAACCGTTACTACCACCTCCACGACAAACCTTAATACCATCTCCACGACAACCGTTACTACCACATGCACGACAACCGTTACTACCATCTCCACGACAAACCTTAATACCATCTCCACGACAAACGTTACTACCACCTCCACGACAACCGTTACTACCACATGCACGACAACCGTTACTACCATCTCCACGACAAAACTTAATACCATCTCCACGACAACCGTTACTACCACCTGCACGACAACCGTTACTACCACCTCCACGACAACCGTTACTACCATCTGCACGACAAACCTTAATATCACCACGACAACCGTTACTACCATCTCCAAGACAAACCTTAATACCACCACCACGACAACCGTTACTACCATCTCCACAACAAACCTTAATACCACCTCCACGACAACCGTTACTACCATCTCCAAGACAAACCTTAATACCGCCACCACGACAACCGTTACTACCATCTCCAAGACAAACCTTAATACCACCTCCACGACAACCGTTACTACCATCTCCACGACAACCATTACTACCACTTCCACGACAACCGTTACTACCACCTGCACGACAACCGTTACTACCACATGCACGACAACCGTTACTACCACCTGCACGACAACCGTTACCACCACTTCCACGACAACCGTTACTACCACCTGCACGACAACCGTTACTACCATCTCCACGACAACCGTTACTACCACCTGCACGACAACCGTTACTACCACCTCCACCACAACCGTTACTACCACATGCACGACAACCGTTACTACCATCTCCACGACAAACCTTAATACCACCACCACGACAACCGTTACTACCATCTCCACGACAAACCTTAATACCACCTCCACGACAACCGTTACTACCATCTCCACGACAAACCTTAATACCACCTCCACGACAACCGTTACTACCTCCTCCACGACAACCCTTGCTACTACCTCCACGACAATCGTTTGTACCATCGCCAAGACAACCCTCACTACCACCTCCACGACAACCGTTACTACCACCTCCACGACAACCGTTACTACCACCTCCACGACAACGGTTACTACCATCTCCACGACAAACCTTAATACCATCTCCACGACAACCGTTACTACCACATGCACGACAACTGTTAGTACCACCTGCACGACAACCGTTACTACCATCTCCACGACAAACCTTAATACCACCTCCACGACAACCGTTACTACCATCTCCACGACAAACCTTAATACCATCTCCACGAAAACCGTTACTACCATCTCCACGACAAACCTTAATACCACCTCCACGACAACCGTTACTACCACCTCCACGACAACCGTTACTACCACATGCACGACAACTGCTACTACCACCTGCACGACAACCGTTACTACCACCTCCACGACAACCGTTACTACCATCTCCACGACAAACCTTAATACCACCTCCACGACAACAGTTACTACCACCTCCACGACAACCGTTACTACCATCTCCACGACAAACCTTAATACCACCTCCACGACAACCGTTACTACCATCTCCACGACAAACCTTAATACCATCTCCACGAAAACCGTTACTACCATCTCCACGACAAACCTTAATACCACCTCCACGACAACCGTTACTACCACCTCCACGACAACCGTTACTACCACATGCACGACAACCGCTACTACCACCTGCACGACAACCGTTACTACCACCTCCACGACAACCGTTACTACCATCTCCACGACAAACCTTAATACCATCTCCACGAAAACCGTTACTACCATCTCCACGACAACCGTTACTACCATCTCCACGACAACATTTACTACCATCTCCAAGACAACCGTTACTACCCTCTCCACGACAACCGTTACTACCACCACCACAGCTACCGTTACTACCACCTGCACGACAACAGTTACTACCACCCCCACGACAACAGTTACTACCATCTGTACGACAACCGTTAGTACCACCTCCACGACAACCGTTACTAGCACCTCCACGACAACCGCTACTACCACCTCCACGACAACCGTTACTACCACCTGCACGGCAAAAATTATTACCACCTCCACGACAACCGTTACTAGCACCTCCACGACAACCGCTACTACCACCTCCACGACAACCGTTACTAGCACCTCCACGACAACCGTTACTACCACCTGCACGGCAACCATTATTACCACCTCCACCACAACCGTTACTAGCACCTCCACGACAACCGCTACTACCATCTCCACGACAACCGTTACTACCATCTCCACGACAACCGTTACTACCACCACCACAGCTACCGTTACTACCACCTGCACGTTAACAGTTACTACCACCTCCACGACAACAGTTACTACCATCTGCACGACAACCGTTAGTACCACCTCCACGACAACCGTTACTAGCACCTCCACGACAACCGCTACTACCACCTCCACGACAACCGTTACTACCACCTGCACGGCAACCATTATTACCACCTCCACGACAACCGTTACTAGCACCTCCACGACAACCGCTACTACCACCTCCACAACAGTTACTACCATCTGCACGACAACCGTTAGTACCACCTCCAAGACAACCGTTACTAGCACCTCCACGACAACCGCTACTACCACCTCCACGACAACCGTTACTACCACCTGCACGGCAACCATTATTACCACCTCCACGACAACCGTTACTACCACCTGCACGGCAACCGCTACTACCACCTCCACGTCAACAGTTACTACCACCTCCACGACAACCGTTACTACCACCTCCACGACAACCGTTACTACCACCTGCACGGCAACCATTATTACCACCTCCAGGACAACCGTTACTACCACCTGCACGGCAACCGCTACTACCACCTCCACGTCAACAGTTACTACCACCTGCACGGCAACCATTATTACCACCTCCACGACAACCGTTACTACCACCTGCACGGCAACCGCTACTACCACATCCACGTCAACAGTTACTACCACCTCCACGACAACAGTTACTACCACCTCCACGACAACCGTTACTACCACCTGCACGGCAACCGCTATGACCACCTGCACGACAACCGTTACCACAACCTCCACGACAACCGTTACTACCACCTGCACGGCAACCGCTACTACCACCTCCACGACAACCGTTACTACCACCTGCACGACAACCGTTACTACCACCTGCACGGCAACCATTATTACCACCTCCACGACAACTGTTACTACCACCTCCAAGACAACCCTTACTAACATCTGCACGACAACCGTTACTACCACCTGCACGACAATCGTTAGTACCACCTCCACGACAACTGTTACTACCACCTCCACGACAACCCTTACTACCACCTGCACGACAACCGTTACTACCACCTGCACCACAACCGTTACTACCACCTCATCCTCAACCGTTATTACCACCTCCACGACAACCGCTAATACCACCTCAACGACAACCGTTACTACAACCTCCACGACAACCATTACTACCACCTCAACGACAACCATTACAACCACCTTCACGACAATCGCCATTACCACTTCCACGACAACCGTTACTACCACCTCCACGACAACCGTTACTACCTTCTCATCCACAACCGTTATTACCACCTCCACGACAACCGTTAACACCACCTCAACGAAAAACCGTTATTACAACTTCCAAGACAACCGTTACTACCACCTGCACGGCATTCATTATTTCCACCTGCACGACGACCGTTACTACCACCGGCACGACAACCGTTACTACCATCTGGACGACAATCGTTAGTACCACCTACACGACAACTGTTACTACCACCTAAACGACAACTGTTACTACCACCTGCACGACAACCGTTACTACCACCTGAACGACAACCGTTACTACCACCTGCACGACAACCACTAAAACCACCTGCACGACAACCGTTACTATCACCTGCACGACACCAGTTACTACCACCTTCACGGCAATCGTTATTACCACCTCCACGACAACCGTTACTGCCACCTCCACGTAAACCGATACTACCGCCTCCATCACAACTGATATTACCACCTCCACGACAACCGCTACTACCACCTGCACGACAACAGTTACTACCACCTCCACGACAACCGTTACTATCACCTGCACGACACCAGTTACTACCACCTTCACGGCAATCGTTATTACCACTTCCATGAAAACCGTTCCTACCACCTCCACGACATTCGTTACTACCACCTCCATCACAACTGATATTACCACCTGCACGACAACAGTTACTACCACCTCCACGACAACCGTTACTACCATCTGCACGTCATTCGTTAGTACCACCTAAACGACAACCATTACTACCACCTCCACGACAACCGTTACTACCACCTCCAAGAAAACCGTTACTACCACCTGCACGACAACAGTTCCTACCAAATGCACGGCAACCATTATTACCACCTCCACGACAAATGTTACTACTACCTCCAAGAAAACCGTTACTACCACCTGCACGACAACAGTTACTACCACCCCCACGACAACAGTTACTACCATCTGTACGACAACCGTTAGTACCACCTCCACGACAACCGTTACTAGCACCTCCACGACAACCGCTACTACCACCTCCACGACAACCGTTACTACCACCTGCACGGCAAAAATTATTACCACCTCCACGACAACCGTTACTAGCACCTCCACGACAACCGCTACTACCACCTCCACGACAACCGTTACTAGCACCTCCACGACAACCGTTACTACCACCTGCACGGCAACCATTATTACCACCTCCACCACAACCGTTACTAGCACCTCCACGACAACCGCTACTACCATCTCCACGACAACCGTTACTACCATCTCCACGACAACCGTTACTACCACCACCACAGCTACCGTTACTACCACCTGCACGTTAACAGTTACTACCACCTCCACGACAACAGTTACTACCATCTGCACGACAACCGTTAGTACCACCTCCACGACAACCGTTACTAGCACCTCCACGACAACCGCTACTACCACCTCCACGACAACCGTTACTACCACCTGCACGGCAACCATTATTACCACCTCCACGACAACCGTTACTAGCACCTCCACGACAACCGCTACTACCACCTCCACAACAGTTACTACCATCTGCACGACAACCGTTAGTACCACCTCCAAGACAACCGTTACTAGCACCTCCACGACAACCGCTACTACCACCTCCACGACAACCGTTACTACCACCTGCACGGCAACCATTATTACCACCTCCACGACAACCGTTACTACCACCTGCACGGCAACCGCTACTACCACCTCCACGTCAACAGTTACTACCACCTCCACGACAACCGTTACTACCACCTCCACGACAACCGTTACTACCACCTGCACGGCAACCATTATTACCACCTCCAGGACAACCGTTACTACCACCTGCACGGCAACCGCTACTACCACCTCCACGTCAACAGTTACTACCACCTGCACGGCAACCATTATTACCACCTCCACGACAACCGTTACTACCACCTGCACGGCAACCGCTACTACCACATCCACGTCAACAGTTACTACCACCTCCACGACAACAGTTACTACCACCTCCACGACAACCGTTACTACCACCTGCACGGCAACCGCTATGACCACCTGCACGACAACCGTTACCACAACCTCCACGACAACCGTTACTACCACCTGCACGGCAACCGCTACTACCACCTCCACGACAACCGTTACTACCACCTGCACGACAACCGTTACTACCACCTGCACGGCAACCATTATTACCACCTCCACGACAACTGTTACTACCACCTCCAAGACAACCCTTACTAACATCTGCACGACAACCGTTACTACCACCTGCACGACAATCGTTAGTACCACCTCCACGACAACTGTTACTACCACCTCCACGACAACCCTTACTACCACCTGCACGACAACCGTTACTACCACCTGCACCACAACCGTTACTACCACCTCATCCTCAACCGTTATTACCACCTCCACGACAACCGCTAATACCACCTCAACGACAACCGTTACTACAACCTCCACGACAACCATTACTACCACCTCAACGACAACCATTACAACCACCTTCACGACAATCGCCATTACCACTTCCACGACAACCGTTACTACCACCTCCACGACAACCGTTACTACCTTCTCATCCACAACCGTTATTACCACCTCCACGACAACCGTTAACACCACCTCAACGAAAAACCGTTATTACAACTTCCAAGACAACCGTTACTACCACCTGCACGGCATTCATTATTTCCACCTGCACGACGACCGTTACTACCACCGGCACGACAACCGTTACTACCATCTGGACGACAATCGTTAGTACCACCTACACGACAACTGTTACTACCACCTAAACGACAACTGTTACTACCACCTGCACGACAACCGTTACTACCACCTGAACGACAACCGTTACTACCACCTGCACGACAACCACTAAAACCACCTGCACGACAACCGTTACTATCACCTGCACGACACCAGTTACTACCACCTTCACGGCAATCGTTATTACCACCTCCACGACAACCGTTACTGCCACCTCCACGTAAACCGATACTACCGCCTCCATCACAACTGATATTACCACCTCCACGACAACCGTTACTACGACCTGCACGACAACAGTTACTACCACCTCCACGACAACCGTTACTATCACCTGCACGACACCAGTTACTACCACCTTCACGGCAATCGTTATTACCACTTCCATGAAAACCGTTCCTACCACCTCCACGACATTCGTTACTACCACCTCCATCACAACTGATATTACCACCTGCACGACAACAGTTACTACCACCTCCACGACAACCGTTACTACCATCTGCACGTCATTCGTTAGTACCACCTAAACGACAACCATTACTACCACCTCCACGACAACCGTTACTACCACCTCCAAGAAAACCGTTACTACCACCTGCACGACAACAGTTCCTACCAAATGCACGGCAACCATTATTACCACCTCCACGACAAATGTTACTACTACCTCCAAGAAAACCGTTACTACCACCTGCACGACAACAGTTCCTACCAAATGCACGGCAATCGTTATTACCACCTCCACGACAAATGTTACTACCACCTCCAAGAAAACCGTTACTACCACCTGCACGACAACAGTGCCTACCAAATGCACGGCAACCATTATTACCACCTCCACGACAAATGTTACTACCACCTCCAAGAAAACCGTTACTACCACCTGCACGACAACAGTGCCTACCAAATGCACGGCAACCATTATTACCACCTCCACGACAACCGTTACTACCACCTCCAAGAAAACCGTTACTACCACCTGCACGACAACAGTTCCTACCAAATGCACGGCAACCATTATTACCACGTCCACGACAACCGTTACTACCACCTGCACGACAACAGTTCCTACCAAATGCACGGCAACCATTACTACCACCTCCACCACAACCCTTACTGCCACCTCCACGTAAACCGATACTACCACTTCCATGAAAACCGTTCCTACCACCTCCACGACATTCGTTACTACCACCTCCATCACAACTGATATTACCACCTCCACGACAACCGTTACTACCACCTGCACGACAACCGTTACTACCACCGGCACGACAACCGTTACTGCCACCTCCACGTAAACCGATACTACCACTTCCATGAAAACCGTTCCTACCACCTCCACGACATTCGTTACTACCACCTCCATCACAACTGATATTACCACTTCCACGACAACCCTTACTACTACCTCCACGTCAACCGTTACTACCACCTCCACGACAACCGCTACTGCCACCTCCACGTAAACCGATACTACCACTTCCATGAAAACCGTTCCTACCGCCTCCACGACATTCGTTACTACCACCTCCATCACAACTGATATTACCACCTCCACGACAACCGTTACTACCACCTGCACGACAACCGGAACTACCACCTGCAAGGCAACCATTATTACCACCTCCACAACAACTGTTACTACCACCGGCACGACAACAGTTGCTACCATCTGCACGACAATCGTTAGTATCACCTGCAGGACAACCGTTACTTCCACCTGCGCGACAATCGGAACTACCACCTGCAAGGCAACCATTATTACCACCTCCACAACAACTGTTACTACCACCGGCACGACAACTGTTACTACCACCTCCACGACAACCGTTGCTACCATCTGCACGACAATCGTTAGTATCACCTGCAGGACAACCGTTACTTCCACCTGCGCGACAACCGTTACTACCACCTCCACGACAAACGTTCCTACCACCTCCACGACAACCGTTACTAACACCTCATCCACAACCGTTATTACCACCTCCACGACAACCGTTAACACCAATTCAACGACAACCGTTACTACCACCTCCAAGAAGACCGCTACTACCACCTCCACGCCAGCCATTACTAGCACCTGCACGACAAACGTTACTACCACCTGCACGACAACCGTTACTACCATCTGCACGACAATCGTTACTACCACCTGCACGACAAACGTTACCACCACCTGCACGACAACCGTTACTACCATCTGCACGACAATCGTTAATACCACCTCCACGACAACCGTTACTACCACCTGCACGACAACCGTTACTACCACCTCATGACAACCGTTACTACCACCTCATGACAACCGTTACTACCAGCTCCAAGACAACCGTTACTACCACCTCAAAGACAACCATTACAACCACCTTCACGACAACCGTCACTACCACTTCCACGACAACCGTTACTACCACCTGCACGACAACCATTACTACCACTTCCACGACAACCGTTACTACCACCTGCACGACAACTGGAACCACCACCTGCACGACAACGGTTACTACCACCTCAACGACAACCGTTACTACCACCTGCACGATAACCGTTATTACCACCAGCACAGCAACCGTTATTGCCACCTCCACGAATACCGTTACTACCACCAGCACGGCAACGGTTATTGCCACCTCCACGACAACCGTTACTACCACCTCCACGACAACCGTTACTACCAACAGCACGGCAACCGTTACTACCACCTGCACGAAAACCGTGACTACCACCGGCACGGCAACCGTTACTACCACCTCCAAGACAACCCTTACTACCAGCTCCACGAAAACCGTTACTACCACCTGTCCGACAACCCTTGCTACTACCTCCACGACAACCGTTTCTACCATCACCAAGACAACCCTCACTACCATCTCCACGACAACCGTTACTACCACCTGCACAACAACCGTTACTACCACCTCCAAGACAACACTTTCTACCACCTCCACGACAACCGTTACTACCACCTGCACGACAACCGTTACTACCACAACCACGACAACCGTTACTACCACCTGCGTAGGAACCGTTACTACCACCTGCACGACAACCGTTACTACCACAACCACGACAACCGTTACTACCACCTGCGTAGGAACCGTTACTACCACCTGCACGACAACCGTTACTACCACAACCACGACAACCGTTACTACCACCTGCGTAGGAACCGTTACTTCCACCTGCACGACAACCGTTACTACCACAACCACGACAACCGTTACTACCACCTGCGTAGGAACCGTTACTACCACCTGCACGACAACCGTTACTACCACAACCACGACAACCGTTACTACCACCTGCGTAGGAACCGTTACTACCACCTGCACGACAACCGTTACTACCAACTCCACGACAAGCGTTACTACCACCTTCACGACAACCGCTATCACCACCTCCACGACAAGCGTTACTACCACCTCCACGATAAACGTTACTACCATCTCCACGACAAGCGTTACTACCACCTCCACGACATCCGTTGCTACCACCTCCAAGACAACCCTTACTACCACCTCCAGGACAACCGTTACTACCATCTCCCTGACAGCCCTTGCTACTACCTCCACGACAACCATTACTACCACCTCCTCAACAACCGTTACTACCACTTCCACGACAAGCGTTACTAGCACCTCCAAGAATACCGTTACTACCACCTCTACGACAACCGTTACTACCACCTCCACGACAACCGTTACTACCACCTCCACGACAACCGTTTCTGCCACCTCCACGACAACCCTTACTTCCACCTCCAAGACAACCCTTTCTACCACCTCCACGACAACTGTTACTACCACCTGCACGACAACCGTTACTACCACCTCCACGACAAACGTTAATACCTTCTCTACGACAACCTTCACTACCACCTCCACGGCAACCGTTACTACCACCTCCACGACAACCGTTACTACCACCTGCACGACAACCGTTACTACCACGTGCACGACTACCGCTACTATCACCTCTGCGGCAACCGTTACTACCATCTCCACGACAATCGTTACTACCACCACCACAACTACCGTTACTATCACCTCCACGACAACCGTTACTACCATCTGCACGACAACCGTTAGTACCACCTCCACGACAACCGTTACTACCACCTGCACGGCAACCGCTACTACCACCACCACGGCAACAGTTACTACCACCTCCACGAAAACCGTTACTACCACCTGCACGGCAAGCATTATTACCACCTCCACGACAACCGTTACTACCACCTGCACGTCAACCGCTACTACCACCTGCACGACAACCGTTACTACCACCTCCACGACAACCGATACTACCACCTGCACGGCAACCGCTACTACCACGTCCACGACAACCGTTACTACCACCTGGACGAAAACCGTTACTACCACCTGCACGGCAAGCATTATTACCACCTCCACGACAACCGTTACCACCACCGGCACGACAACCGCTACTACCACGTCCACGACAACCGTTACTACCACCTGCACGACAACCGTTACTACACCTCCACGACAACCGTTACTACCACCTCCACGACAACCGTTACTACCACCTCCACGACAAATGTTAGTACCACCTCCACGACAACCGTTACTACCACCTCCACGACTACCGCTACTACCACCTCCACGATAAGCGTTACTACAATCTCCACGACAACCGTTACTACCACCTCCACGACCACCGTTACTACCATCCCCACGACAACCGTTAGTAACACATCCACGACAACCGTTAGTAACACATCCACGACAACCGTTTCTACCACCTCCACGACAACCGTTAGTAACACATCCACGACAACCGTTTCTACCACCTCCACGACAACCGTTACTAGCACCTACACGACAACAGTTACTACCACCTCCACGACAACCGTTGCTACCACCTCCACGATAACCGTTAGTAACACATCCACGACAACCGTTGCTACCACCTCCACGACAACCGTTGCTACCACCTCCAAGACAACAGTTACTACCACCTCCACGACAACCGTTACTACCACCTCCACGACAACCGTTGCTACCACCTCCACGACAACAGTTACTACCACCTCCGCGACAACCGTTACCACCACCTCCACGACAACCGTTGCTACCACCTCCAAGACAACAGTTACTACCACCTCCACGACAACCGTTACTACCACCTCCACGACAACAGTTACTACCACCTCCACGTCAACCGTTACTACCACCTCCAAGACAACAGTTACTATCACCTCCACGACAACCGTTACTACCACCTCCACGACAACCGTTACTACCACCTCCACGACAACCGTTGCTACCGCCTCCAAGACAACCCTTACTACCACCTCCACGACAACCGTTGCTACCACCTCCAAGACAAGCGTTACTACCACCTCCCCGACAACCCTTGATACTACATCCACGACAACCGTTACTACCACCTCTTTGACAACCGTTACTACCAGCTCCAAGAATAACGTTTCTACCACCTCCAAAACAACTGTTACTACCACCTCCACGATAAGCGTTACTACCACCTCGATGACAACCGTTACTACCAGCTCCAAGAATACCGTTTCTACCACCTCCACGACAACTGTTACTACCACCTCCACGATAAGCGTTACTACCACCTCGATGACAACCGTTACTACCAGCTCCAAGAATACCGTTACTACCACCTCCACAACAACAGTTACTACCACCTCCACGATAAGCGTTACTACCACCTCGATGACAACCGTTACTACCAGCTCCAAGAATACCGCTTCTACCACCTCCACGACAACTGTTACTACCACATGCACGATAAGCGTTGCTACCACCTCGATGACAACCGTTGCTACCAGCTCCAAGAATACCGTTTCTACCACCTCCACGACAACTGTTACTACCACCTCCACGATAAGCGTTACTACCACCTCGATGACAACCGTTACTACCATCTCCACGACAATCGTTACTACCACCACCACAACTACCGTTACTACCACCTCCACGGCAACCGTTACTACCACCTCCACGACAACCGTTACTACCACCTGCACGACAACCGTTACTACCATGTGCACGAATACCGCTACTATCACCTCTGCGGCAACCGTTACTACCATCTCCACGACAATCGTTACTACCACCACCACAACTACCGTTACTACCACCTCCACGACAACCGTTACTACCATCTGCACGACAACCGTTACTACCACCTGCACGGCAACCGCTACTACCACCGTGACGGCAACAGTTACTACCACCGCCACGAAAACCGTTACTACCACTTGCACGGCAAGCATTATTACCACCTCCACGACAACCGTTACTACCACCTCCACGACAACCGTTACTACCACCTGCACGGCAATCGCTACTACCACGTCCACGACAACTGTTACTACCACCTGGACGAAAACCGTTACCACCACCTTCACGGCAAGTATTATTACCACCTCCACGACAGCCGTTACTACCACCGGCACGACAACCGTTACTACGACGTCCACGACAACCGTTACTACCACCTGCACGACAACCGTTACTACACCTCCACGACAACCGTTACTACCACCTCCACGACAACCGTTACTACCACCTCCACGACAAACGTTAGTACCACCTCCACGACAACCGTTACTACCACCTCCACGACTACCGCTACTACCACCTCCACGATAAGCGTTACTACAATCTCCACGACAACCGTTACTACCACCTCCACGACAACCGTTAGTACCACCTCCATGACAAACGTTAGTACCACCTCCACGACAACCGTTACTACCACCTCCACGATAAGCGTTACTACAATCTCCACGACAACCGTTACTACCACCTCCACGACTACCGCTACTACCACCTCCACGACAACCGTTACTACCACCTCCACGACAACCGTTACTACCACCTGCACGACAACCGTTACTACCACGTGCACGACTACCGCTACTATCACCTCTGCGGCAACCGTTACTACCATCTCCACGACAATCGTTACTACCACCACCACAACTACCGTTACTATCACCTCCACGACAACCGTTACTACCATCTGCACGACAACCGTTAGTACCACCTCCACGACAACCGTTACTACCACCTGCACGGCAACCGCTACTACCACCACCACGGCAACAGTTACTACCACCTCCACGAAAACCGTTACTACCACCTGCACGGCAAGCATTATTACCACCTCCACGACAACCGTTACTACCACCTGCACGTCAACCGCTACTACCACCTGCACGACAACCGTTACTACCACCTCCACGACAACCGTTACTACCACCTGCACGGCAACCGCTACTACCACGTCCACGACAACCGTTACTACCACCTGGACGAAAACCGTTACTACCACCTGCACGGCAAGCATTATTACCACCTCCACGACAACCGTTACCACCACCGGCACGACAACCGCTACTACCACCTGCACGACAACCGTTACTACACCTCCACGACAACCGTTACTACCACCTCCACGACTACCGCTACTACCACCTCCACGATAAGCGTTACTACAATCTCCACGACAACCGTTACTACCACCTCCACGACAACCGTTAGTACCAGCTCCATGACAAACGTTAGTACCACCTCCACGACAACCGTTACTACCACCTCCACGATAAGCGTTACTACAATCTCCACGACAACCGTTACTACCACCTCCACGACTACCGCTACTACCACCTCCACGACAACCGTTACTACCACCTCCACGACTACCGCTACTACCACCTCCACGATAACCGTTACTACAATCTCCACGAAAACCGTTACTACCACCTCCACGACCACCGATTCTACCATCCCCACGACAACCGTTAGTAACACATCCACGACAACCGATAGTAACACATCCACGACAACCGTTTCTACCACCTCCACGACAACCGTTAGTAACACATCCACGACAACCGTTTCTACCACCTCCACGACATCCGTTACTAGCACCTCCACGACAACAGTTACTACCACCTCCACGACAACCGTTGCTACCACCTCCACGACAACCGTTAGTAACACATCCACGACAACCGTTGCTACCACCTCCACGACAACCGTTACTACCACCTCCACGACAACCGTTGCTACCACCTCCACGACAACCGTTAGTAACACATCCACGACAACCGTTGCTACCACCTCCACGACAACCGTTGCTACCACCTCCAAGACAACAGTTACTACCACCTCCACGACAACCGTTACTACCACCTCCACGACAACCGTTGCTACCTCCTCCACGACAACAGTTACTACCACCTCCACGACAACCGTTACCACCACCTCCACGACAACCGTTGCTACCACCTCCAAGACAACAGTTACTACCACCTCCACGACAACCGTTACTACCACCTCCACGACAACAGTTACTACCACCTCCAGGTCAACCGTTACTACCACCTCCAAGACAACAGTTACTATCACCTCCACGACAACCGTTACTACCACCTCCACGACAACCGTTACTACCACCTCCACGACTACCGTTGCTACCACCTCCAAGACAACCCTTACTACCACCTCCACGACAACCGTTGCTACCACCTCCAAGACAAGCGTTACTACCACCTCCCCGACAACCCTTGATACTACATCCACGACAACCGTTACTTCCACCTCTTTGACAACCGTTACTACCAGCTCCAAGAATACCGTTTCTACCACCTCCAAAACAACTGTTACTACCACCTCCACGATAAGCGTTACTACCACCTCGATGACAACCGTTACTACCAGCTCCAAGAATACCGTTTCTACCACCTCCACGACAACTGTTACTACCACCTCCACGATAAGCGTTACTACCACCTCGATGACAACCGTTACTACCAGCTCCAAGAATACCGTTACTACCACCTCCACAACAACAGTTACTACCACCTCCACGATAAGCGTTACTACCACCTCGATGACAACCGTTACTACCAGCTCCAAGAATACCGCTTCTACCACCTCCACGACAACTGTTACTACCACATGCACGATAAGCGTTACTACCACCTCGATGACAACCGTTACTACCAGCTCCAAGAATACCGTTTCTACCACCTCCACGACAACTGTTACTACCACCTCCACGATAAGCGTTACTACCACCTCGATGACAACCGTTACTACCATCTCCACGACAATCGTTACTACCACCACCACAACTACCGTTACTACCACCTCCACGGCAACCGTTACTACCACCTCCACGACAACCGTTACTACCACCTGCACGACAACCGTTACTACCACGTGCACGAATACCGCTACTATCACCTCTGCGGCAACCGTTACTACCATCTCCACGACAATCGTTACTACCACCACCACAACTACCGTTACTACCACCTCCACGACAACCGTTACTACCATCTGCACGACAACCGTTACTACCACCTGCACGGCAACCGCTACTACCACCTCCACGGCAACAGTTACTACCACCGCCACGAAAACCGTTACTACCACTTGCACGGCAAGCATTATTACCACCTCCACGACAACCGTTACTACCACCTCCACGACAACCGTTACTACCACCTGCACGGCAACCGCTACTACCACGTCCACGACAACTGTTACTACCACCTGGACGAACACCGTTACTACCACCTGCACGGCAAGTATTATTACCACCTCCACGACAACCGTTACTACCACCGTCACGACAACCGTTACTACGACGTCCACGACAACCGTTACTACCACCTGCACGACAACCGTTACTACACCTCCACGACAACCGTTACTACCACCTCCACGACAACCGTTACTACCACCTCCACGACAAACGTTAGTACCACCTCCACGACAACCGTTACTACCACCTCCACGACTACCGCTACTACCACCTCCACGATAAGCGTTACTACAGTCTCCATGATTACCGTTACTACCACCTCCACGACAACCGTTAGTACCACCTCCATGACAAACGTTAGTACCACCTCCTCGACAACCGTTACTACCACCTCCACGATAAGCGTTACTACAATCTCCACGACAACCGTTACTACCACCTCCACGACTACCGCTACTACCACCTCCACGATAACCGTTACTACCACCTCCACGACTACCGCTACTACCACCTCCACGATAACCGTTACTACAATCTCCACGACAACCGTTACTACCACCTCCACGACCACCGTTTCTACCATCCCCACGACAACCGTTAGTAACACATCCACGACAACCGATAGTAACACATCCACGACAACCGCTTCTACCACCTCCACGACAACCGTTAGTAACACATCCACGACAACCCTTTCTACCACCTCCACGACAACCGTTACTAGCACCTCCACGACAACAGTTACTACCACCTCCACGACAAACGTTGCTACCACCTCCACGACAACCGTTAGTAACACATCCACGACAACCGTTGCTACCACCTCCACGACAACCGTTACTACCACCTCCACGACAACCGTTGCTACCACCTCCACGACAACCGTTAGTAACACATCCACGACAACCGTTGCTACCACCTCCACGACAACCGTTGCTACCACCTCCAAGACAACAGTTACTACCACCTCCACGACAACCGTTACTACCACCTCCACGACAACCGTTGCTACCACCTCCACGACAACAGTTACTACCACCTCCACGACAACCGTTACCACCACCTCCACGACAACCGTTGCTACCACCTCCAAGACAACAGTTACTACCACCTCCACGACAACCGTTACTACCACCTCCACGACAACAGTCACTACCACCTCCACGTCAACCGTTACTACCACCTCCAAGACAACAGTTACTATCACCTCCACGACAACCGTTACTACCACCTCCACGACAACCGTTACTACCACCTCCACGACAACCGTTGCTACCACCTCCAAGACAACCCTTACTACTACCTCCACGACAACCGTTGCTACCACCTCCAAGACAAGCGTTACTACCACCTCCCCGACAACCCTTGATACTACATCCACGACAACCGTTACTACCACCTCTTTGACAACCGTTACTACCAGCTCCAAGAATACCGTTTGTACCACCTCAAAATCAACTGTTACTAACACCTCCACGATAAGCGTTACTACCACCTCGATGACAACCGTTACTACCAGCTCCAAGAATACCGTTTCTATCACCTCCACGACAACTGTTACTACCACCTCCACGATAAGCGTTACTACCACCTCGATGACAACCGTTACTACCAGCTCCAAGAATACCGTTACTACCACCTCCACAACAACAGTTACTACCACCTCCACGATAAGCGTTACTACCACCTCGATGACAACCGTTACTACCAGCTCCAAGAATACCGCTTCTACCACCTCCACGACAACTGTTACTACCACATGCACGATAAGCGTTACTACCACCTCGATGACAACCGTTACTACCAGCTCCAAGAATAACGTTTCTACCACCTCCACGACAACTGTTACTACCACCTCCACGATAAGCGTTACTACCACCTCGATGACAACCGTTACTACCATCTCCACGACAATCGTTACTACCACCACCACAACTACCGTTACTACCACCTCCACGGCAACCGTTACTACTACCTCCACGACAACCGTTACTACCACCTGCACGACAACCGTTACTACCACGTGCACGAATACCGCTACTATCACCTCTGCGGCAACCGTTACTACCATCTCCACGACAATCGTTACTACCACCACCACAACTACCGTTACTACCACCTCCACGACAACCGTTACTACCATCTGCACGACAACCGTTACTACCACCTGCACGGCAACCGCTACTACCACCTCCACGGCAACAGTTACTACCACCGCCACGAAAACCGTTACTACCACTTGCACGGCAAGCATTATTACCACCTCCACGACAACCGTTACTACCACCTCCACGACAACCGTTACTACCACCTGCACGGCAACCGCTACTACCACGTCCACGACAACTGTTACTACCACCTGGACGAAAACCGTTACTACCACCTGCACGGCAAGTATTATTACCACCTCCACGACAACCGTTACTACCACCGGCACGACAACCGTTACTACGACGTCCACGACAACCGTTACTACCACCTGCACGACAACCGTTACTACACCTCCACGACAACCGTTACTACCACCTCCACGACAACCGTTACTACCACCTCCACGACAAACGTTAACACCACCTCCACGACAACCGTTACTACCCCCTCCACGACTACCGCTACTACCACCTCCACGATAAGCGTTACTACAATCTCCACGACAACCGTTACTACCACCTCCACGACAACCGTTAGTACCACCTCCATGACAAACGTTAGTACCACCTCCACGACAACCGTTACTACCACCTCCACGATAAGCGTTACTACAATCTCCACGACAACCGTTACTACCACCTCCACGACTACCGCTACTACCACCTCCACGACAACCGTTACTACCACCTCCACGACTACCGCTACTACCACCTCCACGATAACCGTTACTACAATCTCCACGACAACCGTTACTACCACCTCCACGACCACCGTTTCTACCATCCCCACGACAACCGTTAGTAACACATCCACGACAACCGATAGTAACACATCCACGACAACCGTTTCTACCACCTCCACGACAACCGTTACTAGCACCCCCACGACAACAGTTACTACCACCTCCACGACAACCGTTGCTACCACCTCCACGACAACCGTTAGTAACACATCCACGACAACCGTTGCTACCACCTCCACGACAACCGTTACTACCACCTCCACGACAACCGTTTCTACCACCTCCACGACAACCGTTAGTAACACATCCACGACAACCGTTTCTGCCACCTCCACGACAACCGTTGCTAGCACCTCCAAGACAACAGTTACTACCACCTCCACGACAACCGTTACTACCACCTCCACGACAACCGTTGCTACCACCTCCACGACAACAGTTACTACCACCTCCACGACAATCGTTACTACCACCTCCACGACAATCGTTGCTACCACCTCCAACACAACAGTTACTACCACCTCCACGACAACCGTTACTACCACCTCCACGACAAGAGTTACTACCACCTCTACGTCAACCGTTACTACCACCTCCAAGACAACAGTTACTACCACCTCCACGACAACAGTTACTACCACCTCCACGACAACCGTTACTACCACCTCCACGACAACCGTTGCTACCACCTCCAAGACAACCCTTACTACCACCTCCACGACAACCGTTGCTACCACCTCCAAGACAACCGTTACTACCACCTCCCCGACAACCCTTGCTCCTACATCCACGACAACCATTACTACCACCTCTTTGACAACCGTTACTACCACCTCGATGACAACCGTTAATACCAGCTCCAAGAATACCGTTTCTACCACCTCCACGACAACAGTTACTACCACCTCCACGATAAGCGTTACTACCACCTCGATGACAACCGTTACTACCAGCTCCAAGAATACCGTTTCTACCACCTCCACGACAACAGTTACTACCACCTCCACAACAACAGTTACTACCACCTCCACGATAAGCGTTACTACCACCTAGATGACAACCGTTACTACCACCTCCACGACAACCGTTACTACCACCTGCACGATAAGCGTTACTACCACCTCGATGACAACCGTTACTACCAGCTCCAAGAATACCGTTTCTACCACCTCCACGACAACTGTTACGACCACCTCCACGATAAGCGTTACTACCACCTCGATGACAACCGTTACTACCAGCTCCAAGAATACCGTTTCTACCACCTCCACGACAACTGTTACTACCACCTCCACGATAAGCGTTACTACCACCTCGATGACAACCGTTACTACCAGCTCCAAGAATACCGTTACTACCAGCTCCAAGAATACCGTTTCTACCACCTCCACGAAAACTGTTACTACCACATGCACGATAAGCGTTACTACCACCTCGATGACAACCGTTACTACCAGCTCCAAGAATACCGTTTCTACCACCTCCACGACAACTGTTACTACCACCTCCACGATAAGCGTTACTACCACCTCGATGACAACCGTTACTACCAGCTCCAAGAATACCGTTTCTACCACCTCCACGATAACCGTTACTACCACCTCCCCGACAACCCTTGCTACTACATCCACGACAACCGTTACTACCGCCCCCAAGACAACCGTTACTACCACCTCCCCGACAACCCTTGCTACTACATCCACGACAACCGTTTCTACCACCTCCAAGACAACCGTTACTACCACCTCCCCGACAACCCTTGCTACTACATCCACGACAACCGTTACTACCGCCTCCAAGACAACCGTTACTACCACCTCCCCAACAACCCTTGCTACTACATCCACGACAACCGTTTCTACCACCTCCAAGACAACATTTACCACCACCTCCCCGACAACCCTTGCTACTACATCCACGACAACCGTTACTACCGCCTCCAAGACAACCGTTACTACCACCTCCCCGACAACCCTTGCTACTACATCCACGACAACCGTTACTACCGCCTCCAAGACAACCGTTACTACCACCTCCCCGACAACCCTTGCTACTACATCCACGACAACCGTTTCTACCACCTCCAAGACAACCGTTGCTACCGCCTCCCCGACAACCCTTGCTACTACATCCACGACAACCGTTACTACCGCCTCCAAGACAACCGTTACTACCACCTCCCCGACAACCCTTGCTACTACATCCACGACAACCGTTTCTAGCACCTCCAAGACAACCGTTACTACCACCTCCCCGACAACCCTTGCTACTACATCCACGACAACCGTTACTACCGCCTCCAAGACAACCGTTACTACCACCTCCCCGACAACCCTTGCTACTACATCCACGACAACCGTTTCTACCACCTCCAAGACAACCGTTACTACCACCTCCACGACAACCTTTGCTACTACATCCACGACAACCGTTACTACCGCCTCCAAGACAACCGTTACTACCACCTCCACGACAACCCTTGCTACTACATCCACGACAACCGTTACTACCGCCTTCAAGACAACCGTTACTAGGACCTGCACGACAACCGTTGCTACCACCTCCCCGACAACCCTTGCTACTACATCCACGACAACCGTTACTACCGCCTCCAAGACAACCGTTGCTACCACCTCCACGACAACCCTTGCTACTACATCCACGACAACCGTTACTACCGCCTCCAAGACAACCGTTGCTACCACCTCCACGACAACCGTTAGTAACACATCCACGACAACCGTTGCTACCACCTCCACGACAACCGTTGATACCACCTCCAAGACAACCGTTACTACCACCTCCCCGACAATCCTTGCTACTACATCCACGACAACCGTTACTACCGCCTTCAAGACAACCGTTGCTACCACCTCCACGACAACCGTTGCTACCACCTCCAAGACAACCGTTACTACCACCTCCCCGACAACCCTTGCTAGTACATCCACGACAACCGTTACTACCGCCTCCAAGACAACCGTTACTACCACCTCCACGACAACCGTTGCTACCACCTCCAAGACAACCGTTACTACCACCTCCCCGACAACCCTTGCTACTACATCCACGACAAACGTTACTACCGCCTCCAAGACAACCGTTGCTACCACCTCCACGACAACCGTTAGTAACACATCCACGACAACCGTTGCTACCACCTCCACGACAACCGTTGATACCACCTCCAAGACAACAGTTACTACCACCTCCACGACAACCGTTACTACCACCTCCACGACAACCGTTGCTACCACCTCCACGACAACAGTTACTACCACCTCCACGACAACCGTTACTACCACCTCCACGACAACCGTTGCTACCACCTCCAAGACAACAGTTACTACCACCTCCACGACAACCGTTACTACCACCTTCACGACAACAGTTACTACCACCTCCACGTCAGCCGTTACTACCACCTCCAAGACAACAGTTACTACCACCTCCACGACAACCGTTACTACCACCTCCACGACAACCGTTACTACCACCTCCACGACAACCGTTGCTACCACCTCCAAGACAACCCTTACTACCACCTCTACGACAACCGTTGCTACCACCTCCAAGACAACCGTTACTACCACCTTCCCGACAACCCTTGCTACTACATCCATGACAATCATTACTACCACCTCTTTGACAACCGTTACTACCACCTCGATGACAACCGTTACTACCACCTCCACGACAACCGTTTCTACCACCTCCACGACAACTGTTACTACCACCTCCACGACAACCGTTACTACCACCTCCACGATAAGCGTTACTACCACCTCGATGACAACCGTTACTACCAGCTCCAAGAATACCATTTCTACCACCTCCACGACAACTGTTACTACCACCTCCACGATAAGCGTTACTACCACCTCGATGACAACCGTTACTACCAGCTCCAAGAATACCGTTACTACCACCTCCACAACAACAGTTACTACCACCTCCACGATAAGCGTTACTACCACCTCGATGACAACCGTTACTACCAGCTCCAAGAATACCGTTTCTACCACCTCCACGACAACTGTTACTACCACCTCCACGATAAGCGTTACTACCACCTCGATGACAACCGTTACTACCAGCTCCAAGAATACCGTTTCTACCACCTCCACGACAACTGTTACTACCACCTCCACGATAAGCGTTACTACCACCTCGATGACAGCCGTTACTACCAGCTCCAAGAATACCGTTTCTACCACCTCCACGACAACTGTTACTACCACCTCCACGATAAGCGTTACTACCACCTCGATGACAACCGTTACTACCAGCTCCAAGAATACCGTTTCTACCACCTCCACGACAACAGTTACTACCACCTCCACGAGAACCGTTACTACCACCTCCACGACAACCGTTACTACCACCTCCACGACAAACCTTAATACCTTCTCTACGACAACCTTCACTACCACCTCCACGGCAACCGTTACTACCACCTCCACGACAACCGTTACTACCACCTGCACGACAACCGTTACTACCACGTGCACGACTACCGCTACTATCACCTCTGCGGCAACCGTTACTACCATCTCCACGACAATCGTTACTACCACCACTACAACTACCGTTACTACCACCTCCACGACAACCGTTACTACCATCTGCACGACAACCGTTAGTACCACCTCCACGGCAACCGTTACTACCACCTCCACGACAACCGTTACTACCACCTGCACGACAACCGTTACTACCACGTGCACGACTACCGCTACTATCACCTCTGCGGCAACCGTTACTACCATCTCCACGACAATCGTTACTACCACCACCACAACTACCGTTACTACCACCTCCACGACAACCGTTACTACCATCTGCACGACAACCGTTACTACCACCTGCACGGCAACCGCTACTACCACCTCCACGGCAACAGTTACTACCACCTCCACGAAAACCGTTACCGCCACCTGCACGGCAAGCATTATTACCACCTCCACGACAACCGTTACCACCACCTGCACGGCAACCGCTACTACCACCTGCACGACAACCGTTACTACCACCTCCACGACAACCGTTACTACCACCTGCACGGCAACCGCTACTACCACGTCCACGACAACCGTTACTACCACCTGGACGAAAACCGTTACTACCACCTGCACGGCAAGCATTATTACCGCCTCCACGACAACCGTTACTACCACCGGCACGACAACCGTTACTACCACGTCCACGACAACCGTTACTACCACCTGCACGACAACCGTTACTACACCTCCACGTCAACCGTTACTACCACCTCCACGACAACCGTTACTACCACCTCCACGACAAACGTTAGTACCACCTCCACGACAACCGTTACTACCACCTCCACGACTACCGCTACTACCACCTCCACGATAAGCGTTACTACAATCTCCACGACAACCGTTACTACCACCTCCACGACAACCGTTAGTACCACCTCCACGACAAACGTTAGTACCACCTCCACGACAACCGTTACTACCACCTCCACGATAAGCGTTACTACAATCTCCACGACAACCGTTACTACCACCTCCACGACTACCGCTACTACCACCTCCACGATAACCGTTACTACCACCTCCACGACTACCGCTACTATCACCTCCACGACAACCGTTACTACCACCTCCACGACTACCGCTACTACCACCTCCACGATAACCGTTACTACAATCTGCACGACAACCGTTACTACCACCTCCACGACCACCGTTACTACTATCCCCACGACAACCGTTAGTAACACATCCACGACAACCGTTAGTAACACATCCACGACAACCGTTTCTACCACCTCCACGACAACCGTTAGTAACACATCCACGACAACCGTTTCTACCACCTCCACGACAACCGTTACTAGCACCTCCACGACAACAGTTACTACCACCTCCACGACAACCGTTGCTACCACCTCCACGACAACCTTTAGTAACACATCCACGACAACCGTTGCTACCACCTCCACGACAACCGTTGCTACCACCTCCACGACAACCGTTTCTACCACCTCCACGACAACCGTTAGTAACACATCCACGACAACCGTTTCTACCACATCCACGACAACCGTTGCTACCACCTCCAAGACAACAGTTACTACCACCTCCACGACAACCGTTACTACCACCTCCACGACAACCGTTGCCACCACCTCCACGACAACAGTTACTACCACCTCCAAGACAACCGTTACTACCACCTCCACGACAACCGTTGCTACCACCTCCAAGACAACAGTTACTACCACCTCCACGACAACCGTTACTACCACCTCCACGACAACAGTTACTACCACCTCCACGTCAACCGTTACTACCACCTCCAAGACAACAGTTACTACCACCTCCACGACAGCCGTTACTACCACCCCCACGACAACCGTTACTACCACCTCCACGACAACCGTTGATACCACCTCCAAGACAACCCTTACTACCACCTCCACGATAACCGTTACTAGGACCTGCACGACAACCGTTACTACCACCTCCCCGACAACCCTTGCTACTACATCCACGACAACCGTTACTACCGCCTCCAAGAGAACCGTTACTAGGACCTGCACGACAACCGTTACTACCACCTCCCCGACAACCCTTGCTACTACATCCACGACAACCGTTACTACCGCCTCCAAGAGAACCGTTAGTAGGACCTGCACGACAACCGTTACTACCACCTCCCCGACAACCCTTGCTACTACATCCACGACAACCGTTACTACCGCCTCCAAGAGAACCGTTACTAGGACCTGCACGACAAGCGTTACTACCACCTCCCCGACAACCCTTGCTACTTAATCCACGACAACCGTTACTACCGCCTCCAAGAGAACCGTTACTAGGACCTGCACGACAACCGTTACTACCACCTCCCCGACAACCCTTGCTACTACATCCACGACAACCGTTACTACCGCCTCCAAGACAACCGTTACTACCACCTCCACGACAACCCTTGCTACTACATCCACGACAACCGTTTCTACCACCTCCACGACAACCGTTACTACCACCTCTACGACAACTGTTACTACCACCTGCACGACAACCGTTACTACCACCTCCACGACAACCGTTTCTACCACCTCCACGACAACCGTTACTAGCACCTTCACGACAACCGTTACTACCACCTCCACGACAACCGTTACTACCGCCTCCAAGACAACCCTTACTACTGTATGCCCACGACAAGAAAGCTAGAGGGGAATGAAGGGCAGAGGGGGCTTCAATTGTTTATCTGCTCCGGTAGCGTATCTGTTTACTAGGAAATCAGTGCATGATGATGCATATGAGTCACCCACGTTGCCGGATCTCATGCGCTTTGCAGTATTACGGGTTCAGAGATTTTTTTAGTAATATGCATTATTTGGCTCTCGCTGCTATCACGCGCTACGGCACTACAGTTATATACTCGTATTTTGTTAGTTTTATTCTTGGCTTAATATTTGCATATGGCTGCAGTTCGAAAGAAGGGACGAAGTATTCACAGTGAAGCATGGGAGGTAATTGGAAAAGTGATAGATGCGAAATCAGGACAATTGAAATGTTTATCACAAAGAAATTTACGTGTGGCAAATTATTGTGGGATATCGGAACATAGTGTAACAAGAATAAGAAGAGAAGGTGTTAAAGCTGGTGAAACATCACTTCATACTACGGGGAAAAAGAGACCAAAGGCCGAGGAATGCAAATTTCATTGTGATGACTTTGATAGAACAGTAATTAAAAACGTAATTCGAGACTTTTATTTGGTTAAAAGACAAGTGCCCACTGTACCGAAGCTACTTGCAGCGATTAGGGAAAAAATAAATTTTCCTTGGGGAAGAGAAACTCTGCGGAAGCTATTGCACGATATGGGTTTCAAATGGAAGCGACGTGGAAGCAAGAGAATATTACTTATTGGACGTCCAGATATAGTTAACTGGAGAGCTAAATACCTAAGAGCTATAAATGGACACAGAAATGCTGGGAGAAATATCACTTACATTGATGAGTCCTGGGTGGACAATAATTTGACATTTGGGAAGTGCTGGCAGAGTGATGATATCTATGGGATTACGACAAACACTAGCTCTTCGAACCGCCTGATTCTTGTAAATGCAGGCAGCAACGAAGGTTTCATACCCGGAGCTTCTTTGATATTCAAAGCTGGACTTGCTACCGGCGATTATCATGGCCAAATGAATGGAGAAAATTTCCAGAAATGGTTGGAGGAGAAACTGTTACCTAATATACCCTGCAATAGTGTCATCGTGCTTGATAATGCTCCATACCACAGTGTACAAGAAAATAAGCCTCCGTCGAAATATGCTGTAAAGCAAGAAATGGTACAATGGTTGGAGAACAACAATATTTCATATTCTGCTGCAATGCGAAGGACCGACTTGTTTGATTTAATTCAAATACATAAACCAAAGGGAAAAATATACCATATCGACAGAATAATAGAAATGCATGGGCATACGGTTCTTAGATTACCTCCTTATATGTGCGAGTTGAACGCTATAGAATTGGCATGGGCAGCAATAAAACGACATGTAAGAGAGAGAGAGCATAATGTAACCGGCGATCTACATTTAAGAAATCTACAGCAGGTGTGTGAAAGTGCAGTGAACTGCGTTACAACAGCTGATTGGGAGGGCTATGATAGGCACGTTAAGAAACTTGAGGATGAGTTCAGGCAAAAGGATGGGCTAGTGGAAGATGCAATTGACAATTTTATTATATCACTAGAAGGTCTGGAGTCTAGTGACGAAGATGCAGAAAGCGGTAGTGACAGCAGCGAAGGTGACGACTTCTCCGACTCGGATCTTGCACGACAACTGGACTTCTAGGTGAGTTATGTGACAACACTGTGTATTTTAAACAAACCTAGCATCCTTATCATACTTGACATAAACACCGAGCGGGAAGCAAAACATGATTACTTTACACATTCCTAAACCTTTCCTTCTTGTGCTGGGCATACAGTACACCTTTCGACCACTCTGCTGGACTACTGGAGGAAAAGGGAAGCCAACTGCGTGACCTCTCGCCAGGGAGCAACTTCTACGCACCGCGCCAACTACATACAGTGCATTTGCCAGGCCGGGCGCCGCTAGTTAGTCGCGGAGTGTCCTATAAGAGATCTGATAGCAGACTTTAGGGCACTCCAAACTGAAGAAGAAAGAAGAGAATCCACCGAGGCAGCTTTCCCGGAGCTGTCCCAACACAGGACCGGGCGTAGGCCCTCTACTAGCCTGTTTAGTGAAAGAGGCTCGCCGAGCTCTTTCACAAGCCAACCAGGAGGAGATGTCGGACGGAGGAGACTCGGTACCGACTGACAGACTCACGAGACTGCGGCCCCACAAGGTTGTAGCCAAGGGTCTGGACTCAGGTCTGGACCCGGGGTTCACTGGAACCCCAATAGGCGCGCCGCAAGGCGTCTGGCCCTCTGTGGGGAGCCGAATGGCACCTGCACCGACCTTGCCTGAAAAACCGAGTACCAGCAAGCAGGTAAGACCTGACATGGTTTTGACACCCCCGAAACCCTCTACCTCGAACCCCTCACCCGGTCCCCGAGTGAGCATCGCCAAGGCGAAAGCCAAGGCACTTACTAGGGCCAAGAGTAGGCCGAAGGTGAAAAAGGCCGTGGGCCTTGTTAACCAAGGGACTGTCGCCCCTATAACACCGCCAGCTCCTGTCAACCCGACTCCAACACTGCCGGACGACGATGGCTTTGTACTGGTACAAAGCCGCAGGAAAAGGTCCTCTGGTTCGAACCCAGAGCGACCCGCTCCTTCATCGGGACCTGCAGCGTCCCCCCAGCACCAAGCTGCACAAAAGGCGGAAAAAATTCCGCCAATTGTGTCTGACCCCTTCCCTAATCACATCAAGGTGATGAAGGAACTCAGGGGAAAGTTAAAGGCGGAATTCCAGGCGACACGACACCCAGGGCGTGTTGTTATCCGAACCACTTCCTCTGGAGACCATGCGGCCGCAAGGGAAGTGCTGAAAGCGGGTGGAATAAAATTCCACACGTACTCGCTACAGCGACCCCACGTGGTCCGCAGGGTCATTAGAGGTCTCGATTCGGAGACAGACCCCCAGGATATCTGTGCCGGCCTGAAGGACGAACACGAAATCGAACTGCGGTCCGTGGTGCAACTCACCACTACAAAGGTGAAAGAGGGGAAACCCACAAAGGTACCCCTACCACTATTCCTAGTAATGGTAGAGAAACAAGGGGAGGGAACCCCTAAGATTGACGAGGTGACTTGCCTGTACTATACACGGGTCACGATTGAGCCTTATCACGGCAGGGAGGGGCCCAGTGCTATAAATGCCTGGGTTTCCACCACTCAAGATTTGCCTGTGAGAGGACTCTCAAGTGTCTCCGTTGTGCGGGCGAGCACCTGGTAAAGGATTGCCATACACCAAAAGAAGAAAGAAGGTGCGCCAACTGCGATGGATGCCACATAGGGATCTATCGCGGGTGCCCTAGGAGACTTGCGATAATGCAAGGCAGACAGGGCAAGGCTGACACTGAAGTCAGAACAGGGGTCTCTTTCGCCACGGCCCTGGCGGGACACGAAGGTGCTCTCGCGCAGGCCGAGGCCGCGGAAGTAACCCCTAGCGACCAGGTTGCCAAGTCGATGACAACGCCAGTCCCGGAAAGTGTCCCACCCCAGGTTGCGAGCACAAAGACTGCTCCAACACCCAGCACTGCTCCAAAAGGAAAAGCGTCCCCCCAAGAAGGGGAAGAAGAAAGCCTCTGTGGTGAAAAACACAGAAAAGCCTACTGTGGTGAAGGATTTCAACAAAACTGTTGGAAAACTCCTTCCACCACCAGCACCCACAACTCAAGCTGTGTCAACCACCCAGCAAGCGGCAGAGCCCGCCAATGCTAGCCCGTCCCAGCGGACTGGCCCAACCAACCCTGAGGCAGCAGTGCCTCCACAAAACATCCCGGAACCAACCTTAGGGGACACATTCACCACCGAGGAGATGGCTGAATTCATCGAGTTGGCAACCTGGTTCGCCGACTTAGTTCAGCGTTCCCTCCCAATACTACGGCGCTGCAGGGAAACCTTCAACAAACCCGGGGTTTCCGCTGTGAAGAAGCACCTCGCGGTGCTTCAAACGGCTAAGGAACTCTACTCTAACTCCATGAGCTCTTAATGGCGCATAGAACTGTGCGTTCATTTAGAGCTGCGTTCTGGAACGCAAATGGGGCTAGAGACCAGAGACCTGGCCTGCTGGAGTTCGTGGACAGTCATGGGATTGATATCCTGATGGTCTGTGAAACGCACTTGCACGCTGGTGTACAGTTTAACCTGCCAAGCTACGCCGCTCATCGGTCTGATCGGGTCGGCCGACAGGGCGGTGATACTGCCATTTTCATAAAGAACCATCTCACCCACACTCCTGTAACCATCCCTCCGCTACAACACCTGGAGGCAACCGCCATAAGGCTATCCTTGGGCGGGAACGATCTGGTGCTTGTGGCGGTATACGATCCGCCGGATGGTCACTTCTATGAAGCGGACATCACGGCACTCCTGAACCTACACCACAGGGTTTGCATTGCAGGCGACTTCAACGCAAAACACCCAAGCTGGCACAGCCGCACCCAGAACGTTAAGGGCCGGGGACTGTACCGTCTCATTAGCGGGAACCCCGCCCTTCACGCGCACGGGCCGAGAGGTCCAACCCACTACTCGGCTCGCGGCGCCGCGGATATCATCGATTTCATGGTCACCAAAAACATACCATTTCACTTGGACCTCTCTGTGATTGACGATCTGGACTCCGACCACAACCCTGTTGTGGTGGATGCAGACGTCAATCTTACTGCCCTGGGAGTGCCGGACTGGGTGGATGAACTCGACTGGGCTGCAGCCGTCCTAGCCCTTCAAAACTCTGTGGAAACAAATCCTCGAATAGACTCGATAGAGGCTCTCGAGGAGGCAGCCACTGGGTTTTTTACCTCCGTCCTAAACGCGGTGCGTGCTCACACGCATCGCATTCCTACCGAAGTACCAAACCCGACATCTATCCCTGTCCCACTGAAACGCCTCATTCAAGCAAAGAATGCTGTCAGACGGCTATGGCAGAGATTCCGACATCCTAGGATAGGAGTAATACACCAGAGGTTCAAATCCCTGGTGAGACGACTCCTAAGAAAACATAGGCAAGCAGCTTGGGACGAAACAATGCGTCACGTAAACCTCCAGGAGAGGAAACCGTGGCGCATCGTCCGAACCTTGAGGAAAGACAAATCTGCACACCAGCATCCAGTGCACAGCCCTCGGGGAAGACTTGTCTTTGAACTGAGGGAAAAAGCAGAGGCACTAGCAGACTATCTGGAAACTCATTTCCAGCCTAGGGTAGATCCTCAGAACGATGACCACACTGACCTCGTGGAACAAGCGGTAGAAGACTTCTTAGAAGTCCGACCCGCGGGCCACGAGGAGTTCCACATCCCGGTAGTTACCCCTCGCGAGGTAACTAACACCATCCGGCACCTAAAACCTAGTAAAGCCCCTGGGCAGGACCGGGTAACAGCGGAAATGCTCCAGCACCTACCCCATAGAGCCGTGATGCACTTGACCCGCATTTACAACGCATGCCTCAGCATGCGTCACTTTCCAGCTGTCTGGAAACAGGCGCGTGTGGTATGCGTTTTGAAGCAGGGAAAGAATCCGGTTTTTCCATCTAGTTATCGTTCCATCAGCCTCCTACCAGTTGTCTCGAAAGTGTTCGAGAAACTGTTCCTGTCCCGCCTCGGACCTCTTTTGGAGGAAAAAGGTCTCCTACCGGAACACCAGTTTGGTTTTCGTTCTGGTCATTCCACGACTGAGCAACTACTGCGTGTAGCCGAGAAAGCTTCCCTGGCTTACCAGGAGAGGGCTAAAACGGTGGCAGTGTTGCTTGACGTGGAAAAGGCATTTTCTACCACTTGGCATGAGGGGCTTGTCTGCAAGCTCATACAGCAGGAAATCCCCCCCTCCATACATTTACTTGGTGGCTGGTTTCCTACAGGAACGTAGCTTCCGGGTGAAGGTGGAGGGATCATTTTCTAGAGAAAGGCCCATTGGCGCAGGAGTCCCCGAGGGCAGTGTACTGTCACCGGCACTTTTTGCAGCTTACATGGCCGATCTCCCGACGCACCCCAACACACACATCTGTCAGTATGCGGACGATCTCATGATCTTCGCTACTAACAAGAACCCGCGCTACAGTTACCGACAAGTACAAGCCCACCTCTGTGCCATCAATAGATGGTGCGAGAACTGGCGTGTGTCCATTAACCCGGATAAAAGCTCTGCGATTCTCCTGGCTAATACGATAGCCAACCGGCTCCCGCTGGACCTCGTGCTTCGGCGCCGTCGGATCCCCTGGGTCACTACGGCGAAGTATCTCGGGGTCACGCTGGACCGGCGGCTGACGTATAGACATCGCGTCAGGGGCAAAGTACTGCAAGGCCACGCTGCCCTGCGGCAGTTGTACCCCATCCTCAGTTCCCAAACCATACCCTTACGCCTGAAGCTTCAGCTGTATCGAGCGATCATCCCGCCTCTGGTCCTGTACGGATGCGAGATCTGGGGAGTGGTGGCTAGGTCCACCTTCATCAGACTCCAGAAGTTGCAGAACCGGGCATTAAGGATGATCTATGATACAGGCCGAAGATTTCCTGCCCATATCCTACACGAACATTCCGGTATCCCGTACATTGTTGACGTGATCAAAACTCGCGCTCGAACAATGTACAATAAACTCCAGAACCACCCTAACCCTCTGGTGAATACTCTGGGCCAATACGACCAGAGACAGCCGCGCCGACTACCATCCAAAAGATTGCCGAAGGACATCTTAAGTCCTGCGGTCTAGTCTTAAGATGGGAAAGGCGAAAATGCAATCTGTACTCAAAACAGAGCGAATCACCAGTTTCAGTTCACCTCTCAGCGAGTGACTGACGGCCAGAACCCTGGTAGGAATTAGCGCGTAAAATTCGCGCACAGCTCACTTGCGAACCAATCCCTGCCTACAATCCCTCCCGTTACTATAAAAACCCCTGTTCCAACAAATTTTTCCCAGTGAAAACATCCCTGTAGTGACACCATCAAAACCATCGCGCAGGTTAAGCCGTATGACGGCTAGGTACTGCGGTAAAGACACTCGACCGGGGGAACAATCACCTCACCTCCGTTCGACTCGAACTCCGTCTGGCGTCATTTAAGAAAAGTATAAGTATTGCAAAATTCAGACAAATAACAAGAAATACCACGAAGTGGTTCACTACACACACTTACACACATATGCATACATGCATTAGACATAACTTGTGTGTCTTAACGAGGTCCACATTTTTTCTGCAGTAAGATTTTGTCTATCTCTTACGGTTTACCAGTTTTGCAAACGCCATCAAGACTGTGGAGGACATCTGACGACATTCCCAGAAAATTCAAGATACGGATTTAATTTGTTATAAAAACATGTTATTTTAGTAAAATTATTTAGAACCATTTTTGAGAAAATAAAATTTTTCAACAAATGTTTCGTGTAGAAGGTAATTGGGGGGGGGGGGATTTTCTTGAAAAGTTCATGTTCATCCTTGGAAGATGCCAAGTTTGGTATGTAACTGCCATTTGCTTCTGAGTTATGCTGCTCACAGACGGACAAACACACGGACATATTTTTTCAGACGTGGCGGATGGCGAAAAGTTGCGTAGTGATGAGTTCACTTTTGTATTTATAAGAGCATAGGGTATCAGATTAGTACCTCTCCGCCTTCCCGCAGTCAACATCGCGGGAACGCGTGTTTAACTACAGTGCTCGCTTGTATTATCAGGTAGTCTTTTGTTTATGAAACCGGGAATCTCCCTCCCCTATCATTTTGCATGACGTCACTCGCGCAGATCCCGAGGCTCGCGCGAAATACAGGCTACGGCCCGATTGTGTCATCTTTGGAACAGCTGATTGAAGGGAACCGAAGCCGAACGTGAATATGACTTCCCCGTTTGGAGGAACAGCGTAAGGAAGTGATATCCAATGAATTGTCACTCATTAATGAAAATAAAAACACGTAACAAAAATACCTGCACAATATTATAATACGTTACATAAATAATAAATCGCATATCAATATAATAAATATTAACTATCTATCTCAATAGCTGCTGTTATTACCATCAACAAATTTTAAACATGAGGCACGTGATTATTGCCAAACTTAATTAAACTGAAACTGAATATATACGTGTAAATGGAAATATTCCATTTTCAATATTTTGATTTTTAATGGTCCATTGTGACTACCCGATATATTATTACAACTAGTCAATCGTATTAAAATAATGGTAGGTAATATTGATATGTTGCCTACCCCGGAGAAGCTGGAAGACTTATTTTTCAATATCACTTGTATAAAGCACTTACCAATGTATCCACTTACCTTACATAATATTTATTAATGATGGAATCTATAAATTTTAATTTATTATCAGCGGGGCATATATAGTTTTCTCAATATCAGTTTTGTTTATTGAGAGAAAGTTTGGCCTGGCGCCAGTACAAAGGACCCGGCTTACAGGCTACAATTAACATTAACTTACAATTATGAATATTTACAAAGTTTACAGTTTTTGGGTTTAACAAAAACCCATACGCTGACCATTCCGAGAAGTTTTTGGGTGTGGATTTGTCCTTTAGATAGGCATCCCAGAAATTGAAGCAAAATACTAATTAAACTCGGTCTATCAACATTTACCATGCTGCTTTGGTAAATTTGCACATAAAATAGCAATTATCAGCAATTGACTAAGCTGTGATACCTGTGTTAATTTGTAAAAGTGGAGAAAGAGTTGAGATATGATGTTATAAAGTTAGGTTAGGGTTGCATATTATTATTGATGGCAGGTGTGGATGCTGCCTCTGATAACACAGGACTCTGTCATCCTGTTTATATAGGTACACATTAACCTAAGTGTCGTTGCCTACATAATTCCATCATGTGTGAGTAAAGACAGGGGACAAAATTTGACACAAGTATAATAGTTTTCCCGTTTTGATAAAGGTGGGGAAAATGTAAATGACCTAGCTACTACCTGTTTTCTAAATTTATTGATTAACTTGGTAAATGTTTTGTTAACATTCATTGCATTTAACTGTTGCCAGAATAGTTTAACAAAAACCAACCCATACCATCTTTAGTTCAACAGTTTTTGGGTGTAGGTTTGTCCTCTCAATGTGTTTCATTTATATATAAACTGTCCTAATTAGTTTTGCATCGATACACACTACACGTCGACCCATATTGTTCAATTCTACACATAAAACAAAAGTAGAATTACATACCTTTCAGTACCGGTATCACCATGTAACAATATAGGTTATGGATTCTTGAATAACTTCACTGAAGAATTAACCATTTCTTAATCACTTAAAATTACACACTATAAATGAAAATAATCATTTTAATTTAATAGTTCAACTATAACAAGTAGAACTTACGAAAACCAGGCGAAAAACTGTTCAATTGCTAAAAAGAAACCGTTAAAAAGTGCAGCGAAAAACATTTGTTATAATTCTCGTACTACAACAAGAAAACTACTGAAAAATTAATTTTGTTTAATTTACAATATTTACAAATAAACACAATCACTGAAACAGCATATACCACCACTAATTCACTTTCAATTAAACAAAACTAACACGTGTTTTCCCATAACATTCCACACTGGTAGTCATGTTTGTTAGTATGCCAGGTTCTCCGCTATCAGCTGATCGGCCCGGGCCATACCCTGAGATTCACGCGAGCCTCACGCAGATCCTAGTTAAAAAGAAAATGAAAATACACATCCAAACTTCAGTCAGTTACTACTAGTATTACATCAGCAGCAACAATGTGGCAGAGGGTAGACCTTGAAAAGAAACAACTTTGGTATGCTCCACTGACAGTCTCACATAAAAAAGGAAGGTTGTCTATTCCAGTGAACATATAATAGCAACGGGCAAGCACCGAATTCTGGGAGCGGAAATAATGCAGCTAGACGACGGTTTTATTACCCACAATTCACTACAGTTCCTGTGAATGACAGTCAGCTGTTAACTGCATGCTTGCAGTAAAGTACACAGTTTTGCATGTGATATCCTCTTTTATACTCGAACCAAGGCATAAAACGGCAGTTATATGAGAAATGCTTTTTCAAATGTACAGTTTCACAACTGCACGATCTTCTCTAACCCTCAAATTTTGTGTAGGTATAAAGTTTCAAGAAATACAGCATACAAGCTACCACTTTCCAGAAATCTCTCACAACAGATACGCAGATAAAACCTACGAAAGCTACCCCGGGAATCAAAAGCAGGGGCGGACGCAGGATTTGTTTTCACGAAGGGATCTGATGAGGTGCTACAATTAGAAAATCTGGAAATGTCATCGTATGCATAAATATGCATCAGAAAATTCTCTTACAGAGTTATACAACTACATTCAAAGAAAAAACCTCCTCCACCATCGTCCCATCTCCCAACCCCTTTCCTCTCCCCTCTCCTCTATTCTCCTTCCTCTACCTCCCCTCTCCTCAATCGACCAGTGTCCGGCGACCGGCGTATTTGTAGAAGTTCGAGAAGATCCTTACATCATCCTCTCTATAAAAGGACGCGAAACAACAAGCAAAGTGAGTGAATTGCTGGCAGGAGTCAGTCAGTTCTTAGTTTGAGTGAGAGATTGTGTGTGTGTGTGTGTGTGTGTGTGTGAGAGAGAGAGAGAGAGAGAGAGAAAGAGAGAGAGAGAGAGTAAGCTGCGTGTGACGTCGCGTCGTGAAGGAAGATAGCGAAGCAGTTATGAGTGTTGAGTGACTGTATCGTCAGAGTTAGTATTTGAGAGAAATTGAAGACACTGAAAGGACTGAGTCAAGGTTACGAGAAGAAAACAGGTGTGAGTTGTAATATAACGAAATACAGTAAACTGTGTTAACGCCAGTAAAACGGAACTGCATTGTGTATTCACTTTTGAATAAAGTGAAAAAAAAATTAATTACTGGATTCTGTCATTTTATCACACTGGTGTCGAAAGTGAGACTTGTCGAACTGCTGTTTTGTTAGATTAAATAGAAGAATTAAATTTTAGCACATATTTCGTCATGTATTTGGGTGTTTTAAAACAGGGATTACTTAATAATGATATTTGTCAGAAATATAGAAATTAACTAAGGAATGTCATATGTTTATGCAGGACAGCCTTTAAAAATGATATCTATCTGAGAAACCTGTTCAAAAATGCTCATGTTAAAAGTTGACAAGCGGTTTCCAGAATATGTGCAAAACTTTCAGCTTCCCACAGTAAATTTGAGAAAAAGGGACATATTAATCGGCATTTCAACATTGTCAACCTAGGCCAGGTTAGTGCTAATTACATTTTCTTGAGTAAGAGGCATTAGCAAACTAGAACTAAGGCAGGTGATGCAAATATGGCCACCTTAATTTGAATTTTTATTTTCGTTGTTATGGTACTCACTAAAAGAAAAGTATATAATGAAGCATATATAATGTGTAATTGGCTATATATAAAAATGTGCTTTTACTTACTTTGTGCCCTACCATTTTTAATTTCAATTTTTAAGAATGCTGCTTTCAGAATGTAATATGCCCATGTGAAGGCAATATGGCCACCTTAAATAAAAATATATTACTGTAGGGAAAATACATATTTATTTTATTCTAATCTGAAATGAAGTGTAGCACCATTATCTTACATAGGTATAATTACTGGCGTAATACTGACCTACTTAGAAATTATTTGATTGTTACAAATAAATCATCATGCACACACAAAGCTGGAAAAATCAGTAAACTATCGTAGTTACAGCATGAAAACAAACAGAAAATGATTACTTTTAGTCACATGTGGGACGATAAGTCTTTATCGTCTTTAGTCACATTCCTCATGAATGTAAACGCCACAAACTGCACGCACGCACACACACACACATCCAACAGTTTGTTAATTCCACAAAACCAACTGTCCTTATCCTCCTGTGAACGGTTTTGACGTATTTTCTTTAGCCTGGCCCTTTTTCATGTCACGTGATGCTTTTTCTTTCGGAGGCTGAGACTTCTCCATGTTCTTTTTTACAGTCGATTGGCCATATTGTCTGACTGCAGCATCTCTCGAAAAAATTGGTTCATTTATCAGTTAAATAGAAGGCATTTGAAAGAAGCATTGAATGTTAGGAAAGACCATAGAATAAAGTATAATATGTGGTGCATGAACAATAATCACTAATTACATGCAAGGAAGTAAATAAAACCTTACCAACAATAGGATTATAACTGCTCCTCGGTCTGTTGACAAAACTCAAATGCCTTTGTTCCAACGGCTGGGTTTTCAAATTATCCCGCAAGTGGCGCTGTCTAAGATCTCGTGATTTGACATGCTGGTGCCATCTCTTGGGAAACTTAACAATTACCAGCAGGGGAGCAAATTGGCCATATTAGCTGCAATTGCATCAAGTACCTTATGCCATAACATGCTTTGCTGTCATAGTTTATTGCATAACCTCAATAATACAAAGGAATGTACATTTATGGCTTGAAAAGTGAAGTCTGGGTAGACAAAGTGCAATTTGTCATGTGTATCCATCCAACTATTTCCTCTAAACTGTCCCAAATATGTGCAACCGTGCTGGAAAACTGCCTTACGTAACGGAGAAATAAATTTGATTTATAGGAATATAATCTGAATGTGCACCTTAATAGCTCTTATGATAAACTGCCGCATGTTCCGGCTTTCCGCATAACGTTAGTATCTGGGATGATCTAGTGGGGAGCGTACGAAATTTGAACACGCGCAGATTCAAGCATGCCTCCCTTGCAGTCTTATTTTCCGGTTAATTAACCTGGAAAAAGCGCACGAGCAATTTGTTAGAGGCAGAGTATAGGGTGTTTCAACAGCGTTGTGCGTATATCTTCTCTATAGCTCAGGTTAAATGCAACGGTTCAACTATTGCGGCATCAGGATGGCTTCCACTGAACCTTTAGAAATGGTTCAGCTGAAAAACAGTAACTTAATCGCCTCTTCCTTAACTTCTGGTGTTAACGTGAGGAATGTGACGGTTTGGACAAAAATCAAACATTTCATTTTTATGGCTTTAAAATACAAGCATATGTACGGTTTATTTTAAACATTTTCATAAATCTTAGTGACCACCCACTTCCAGGTCTTCACTCTGTCCGGTTCATAGGTTACTGTGCTTCCCGACAGGCGTCTGACCCTAGGTACTGTCTTATAAGTCCAAGGGGGTATCAGTCCTACATAAGAGGAGGGTAAACGGGTAAAGAAAAAAATGTTCCAGAATACGACATGAAGATTTTCAGAAAAATCCCAACCCCAAATTACTTTTGATAGAAACATCTTGGTTATTTGTTATTTTCAAAAAAATGGCCAACAATTTTGATTAAAATATGTAAGATATTTCCATGACAAAGTACACGTCTTAAATTCTCTGGGAAAATCTATAAAGTCCTCTTCATTCTAAATTATTTTTGTATAATTGCTTAATACCATCTTGCTACAGAAAAAATATAGATCTTGTTAAAGCACAAAGTTTATCTTAATATACATATATAAATTCAGTGTGTTTGTGTGTGTGTGGGGGGGGGGGGGGGACGGGGGTTGCATGTGGGTGTGTGTTTTTAGTCTAAATGACTTAAGTATAATAATTGGTGAACCATATGAAATAGACAATATTTTACTACAAAAAACTTTAAATCTCATTAAAGCACACGCTTTATGCTAAATTACATTTTTATTTTCTCTATTGGGAAGCTACCTATTGCATTCCACCCAAAAATTCGATATCGAGATTTCATCAAAAACACATCTTTTGAGTCCTCTGAATAACAAAAACTGATGTGTTATACTCACAAGACTTTCTTTACTGTTGTACTAACCATTCTTACAAACTCTTATGCCTTTATCTTCTTCATATTAGTTGAGATAAACATTTGCAGAAATTATATTATTGCGCACTTCCTTTTAGGCGCAAGGGGAATATGGGAATACAGTAGGCTTTGAGCGATAGTCAAATCTCTTGAAGCTTTGAGATTTCGTTCTCTTTGCACGCCTCACATATAAAAATGAATAACGATGTTCCATTTGACGGAAGTATGTTTTCCAAAACTCACATAAATGACAGGGAATATCTCTGAACTGGTTTAGTCTATAAAAAATAATTGAAACATAACTTGTGTGCTTTAGCGGGATCTACATTTTTTGTATAGTAACATATGGTCTCTTACGGTTTATGCAAAAGTCATCCAGGGTAAACAGGACTAAATAGGTTATAGCCAGAAAATTCAAGATATACATTTCATTTGGCATACAAATATTTCAACCATATGGCATTTTATTCAAAATAGCTAGAGCGATTTTCGAGAAAATGAAAATTTTCGAAAAATTTTCCATGTAAAGGATAGTTTAGTGTGAAGACGTTTTCTTTAAAATCTTCGTGTATCCTTGAAAGACATTAAACTTAAATACTAATTTTGGTTTATAACCGACTTTTCGTTGTTGAGTTATGCTGTCCACAGACTGACATACACACGCGCGCGGACCTTTTCTAAAAATGTTTTTTATTCAGGGGTCTCAAAATATATATTTCCGGTGAAATCTCGAAATCCAATTTTTGGGTGGAATACAATACTTTCTTTACTTACTATACGTAATAGAGAGGAAAAAAAAACTTTTGTGAAAAGGGTCCGTGTGTGTGTGTCCATGTGTCTGTGAAGAGCATTACTCAAAAAGGAAAACTGTTAAATACTAAACTTGGTTATGTATATCTTGAACTTTCAGAGAATTGTTCTGACAAGTCTTCTTCATTTTGGGTTACTTTTACATATCTGGTAAACCGTAGCAGATAGACAAAATCTTATTGTACAAAAATATAGCTGTCCTCAGAAGATACAGTTTATGTCAAATACATAATGTGGATTGAACTATTTTCGAAATATTATTTATTAGAAACTTTCAATCTTATAATTTCCTCAATTCGGAAGTAATTATTCTTTTGAAATCTCTTGGTCCTACAAAGAGAATGGAATTTCAAAGCCGACGCTAGCAACCAGCTCTTAAAGCATTTGACTCTAGCTTAAATGTACTGTATTCCCTTAACACAATTATAGGTACTAACAAGATAATATACAGCGAAACCATTCCTGCAATTTTTTTATCTCAATGAACATGAAATAGAAAGAAGAATAGTCTTTTGTAATAATATCTTTTGAAGAATGGGTAGATAAAGTTGTGCGAATGCAATACATATGATTTTTACTGTTGCAGAAAAAGGATTATTAAATGATAATGGCTTAAATGCTGATGCTGAAAGAAATTCTATAAATAGCCTATAGCATTAAGCTTTTGCAAATGTTAGTTCATCGCGTGCCAAAACCATCGGCTGGTACTGAGAGTAAACCAGCGTGCTCTGCAGCAGGAAAATATTAATGCTGGCTCGGCACGGGGTGCGGAAAGTGAGACGAATAGAATGGAAAGTGACAGAGAAAACACTGAGGGAAGAGAAATGGAACATAAAGGCAAAGGAGTGTATTTATTATAACAATACTTGATGTGGTAGCAGAGAAAACATACTCAGCATACAAATGGCTTTAGGCAGCGCCACGAGCAAGCCAGGTTCATTCACAAACTGCCAATCCAAGAAAGCAACATACAAACACACTTCTGGGAAAATCTCATATATTGCATTCACATCCTTCAACTGTCTACGCACCACGTAGATCTTGTTAAAACACGCAATTTAGGTCAAAAACCATTTTGAAGACATTCCTTGTTAATTGGCTTCAGTTTTCAATACTTATACTTTTCTCAAATGGAATTTCGGTACTAGTTTTTTTATGCCCTGGACATGCAAAGAGAGGGAAATGTCTTATCTCTCACGGCGGGGATTCGGCACGTTAACTGATGGCTTAGTTTGCGATAGGCCCTGGGAGGAAGGATGATAGTGAGTGAGTGAGTGTATTGGGTTTAAGGGCCCGTCGACAACTTGGTCATTAGGGCCCGGAAGGATGATATGAAAGTACCCTACAGGCGGCCAGAACTTATCAGAGGTGGGTACCTTACAAGTGCAGACAAGTTCTTCAGCCCGACGAAGTTTCAGGCCCCTACCGAGAGACCGCCACCATCCAGGTCCACAGCGCCTCTCCTCAGTCGAGCGCTACATTTCCAGAGCCATAGTGCAACTTACCGGCGACCCCACTGATTCTTACAATCGGAAAGACCGAATAGAGAGAATGAAATGAATGAAATAAAAGGAAGATATAAGGTAAATATCTTTCCCAGTATTCGCCTTAGTGACCTGGGAAAACCCCGAGTTAGGAAGGTTGGCCCCGGGAATGCAACCCGCGACCTCCCGAATACGGGCCACAGCGCTACCGCCTGAGCCATCCCGCTCGGCTAAACCATCACATTGGGACCAGCTCTTGTAAGATATGCACTCACATGACTTTCTCTGCTTACTCTTACACAAACTATTCTCAAAAACTCTTGTTCTTGTCTACACCATGTTAATCGAAATAGACGTTTTTAAAATGCTTTTTTCTTCATATAGATACAATGGGAATAGGAGAATACATTAGGTGTAAGCGATAGTCAAATCTTTTAAGAGTTGGTCACTATGTGATAGCTTTGACTTTCCGTTATCTTTGGATATCCATGATGTAAAAAACCGAATAGCTACTTCCCGTTTGAAAGGTTCTCTCCACAAAAAAGAAAACGGTATTGACATAAATTGTGTTTTAATGAGATCTACATCTTTTATGTTTTTATATTTTGAAAAAATGTTCCATGTAAAGGGTAATCGATGTTTAGCGCCTGCGCAGAACCCCAAATACGAGCTGATGCAATATGTAGGTCATTGTCCCTGGTGAGTGTGAAACATTGTACAATATTTCAACTATAAAATTAGGTATGTGGTCCAGCATAAATTGTCGTATGAAACTTAACTATAATGGTAATTAAGGCGCTCGTATGAAAATTAGGAAAATCGCTTCGCTCTTTTCCTAATATATACTCGCGTCTTAATTACCACCATTATAGTGTCGTTGCATAATACGCTGCATATTACTATCACTGGTGCCCGACATTTTAATCGTCTAATTGTTACTGGAGTGTACATGCGAGAATCGATATTTACGCCTACAACTGCGAAATTATTAATTTTCTTGTTATTTTGGCTTGACACAATGAGCATACTTAATATAAGCTTTAAAAACGTAGACTTTCAAAAACGAGAAGAAGAACTGAAATTTATTATAATGTTATTTATAAATTATCATTAATTTTTAAATAAAAAGAGTAGCCTTATAGACGGAAATCGATAGTTTCGCTTTCAGCTGCGCGGGAACGTGCACGACAGCAAACTATTGATAGCTACATGCGTATCTTTTGATTGGTGGTTATCAGTATCGTTATGAACCGGTGCACCTTTGATTGGTGGATAGCAGTGTCGTTATGGTGGATACAATGCAAACACTTCTTATGGCATGGCTGAGCATAAAATAAATGAAACATTTTGTTACCATTTTGGACAACAATGCTATCTTAGAGGTCAAGATAAAGTGTGCGAGTTAGTTCTTTCTACTCTATGTCATTCTCAGCTACAAGTCAAACCCTTCTTTGCAATATGTTCTTTCATAACTGCAATGTTTTCGTATTGAAGTACAAGGGTTTTGTAAATCCTTTTTAATGTTTTAGTAACATATGCCCTATTTCCACAAGAACGAGTTGCCCTTTTCAATGGTGAAAGAACTATTAAATCGGCTGAGTGGTTTTTCAGATTACCATACCCACACAGACACTCTCTTTATAATATTATTGTAGATAAACTATTTTTTTTTTCAACGTTGTATGAGAAGTAATCAAGCATAAGCTACCTGGGTCGCCATGAATGTGTTGAACGACAAATCCCCAGTCGATACGTAATGTATATTGAATGGCTGTTTTGCGATCTGACATGGGAAGCAAACAAAAGCGACCTAATCTCTGTTACTGTGGGCTGGGACTTGGAGACTGCGAGCGTGAAAACTGCATCATTCCACCTCATACCACGAGTGTGCTTCAAACACGGACAATATTTACAAACATCTCAATACTAGGTGGTGATTAATTATTCATCTCCCTTACTACATCTACTGATGCAGTAGTAGCAGTAGTAGTAGTAGTAGTAGTAGTAGTAGTAGTAGTAGTAGTAGTAGTAGTAGTAGTAGTAGTAGTAGTAGTAGTAGTAGTAGTAGTAGTAGTAGTAGTAGTAGTTCTTGTAATAATAATAATAATAATAATAATAATAATAATAATAATAATAATAATAATAATAATAATAATAATAATAATAATAATAATAATAATAATAATAATAATAATAATAATAATAATAATAATAATAATAATAATAATAATAATAATAATAATAATAATAATAATAATAATAATAATAATAATAATAATAATAATAATAATAATAATAATAATAATAATAATAATAATAATAATAATAATAATAATAATAATAATAATAATAATAATAATAATAATAATAATAATAATAATAATAATAATAATAATAATAATAATAATAATAATAATAATAATAATAATACCTTGTTTAACTCCTCTTTCCACGCGGAAATGTTGGGTTTTAACTCTAGCGAAGCTGTGGTTTTGAATGTTTCTTAGTAATTGAATGTATTTTGCTTCTACTCCGTGATTTTTTAATGCTTGAAGTATGTTTGGGTGTTCGACTGTATCGAATGCTTTGTTGTAATCAACAAAAGCAAGGTATATTTTGAGGTGACGATCTTCCGATTTTTCCATTATCTGATTAATGGTTTGAATGTGGTCCTTTGCGGAATCCTATTTGTTCTGAGGATTGGTTCTCGTGTAGTGTTTTTGTTAATCGTCTAGTTAGTATTTTCGTGAATAGTTTATATAGGTTAGGTATCAGGCTTATGGGTCTATAATTGTTCATGTCATCTTTCGTACCTTTTTTGTGCAAAAGTAAAATCGTGCTTGTTTTCCACTGATCGGGAATGTCTTCGGTTTGTATGATTTTGTTGAACACTTCTGTGATGATTGGTGTTAGGAGATCTTGGACTTATTTTAAGAGCTCATTGTATATGTTCAGGTGATTTTCTATTTTTCAGTTGTTCTAACCTCGCTGTGAATTATAGCGGGTATGGTCTCAGTGGTGTTTGGGACTGGATCGACAGGTTTATGGTCTGGGGCTTTGTTTGCTAGACAATTTGCGTATATTGCTTTGTACAATTCCGTTGCTGATTTGATTATATCCTCTCTTCTGTTTAGATGTTCTCCCGTCTGATTCTTCGTTCCTAGTATCAAATGTTTTCCGCCCTGGGCGTTTATCCTCGCTTTTCTAATTGGTTTGTTTGTTTTTAGTATTTGTCTCCTTGTTGCTGATCGGTGCTCGCGGATATCTTTCCGTATTTCCCTTTCCGTTATTTTGTCTACTTTTGCGTATTCTTCTTTATTCCTGTCTGAGATATCTCTAGTTTATAACGTTTTTCATCCGTGGTCGATTAATTTGCTTCGACTTTTCTTCATTTGTTCGTCGTTACTTGTATATGTATTTTTCTAGTGCGTTAATACATTTCTTGAGTGCTTTGATTTGTATTGATATTTGCTTGTTATAGTTGCTTCGGTAATTCTTGTTTAAATTTGTCTCTGTTCAGTTTTTGTATTTCTGGTTTGCTTGCTTTTCCTACGTTTCTTCGTTTCTTTGGAATTTTTATTTTTGCCCTCACCATTCTATGGTCTGTGCTAAATTTTAATTGTGATATTACTTGGATGTTCTTTATTATGTTTTGTTTGTCCGTTAGAATGTAATCTATTTCGTTTTTCGTCTTGCAATCTGGCGAGTGCCAAGTCCATCTTAGGTTTTGATTTTCTCTTTGTTTTGTCACAATAATGTACAATAAAGTTGATATTCAAACTTCAAAGAATATCGCCTGTTGAAAAAGAAAATAAGGAAATTACCACAAATTGTCCATTGTTGGCAAACACGTTCCTTTGTTCCGAAATCTTCCTTTTAGGAAATGATTCAGGCCAGATTGCTTTACTGAGATTTAAAAGTGCAGACCCTTGCTCGGCACTGTCACTGTTGTGCGAAAAGGCGAATGTTTTATATACATAGCGAAAACAAGATTATCTTCACTTGCAAACAACATGACAATAAATGAGAAGCGTGTCATTTTATGGGGTTAAAAACTAATATTTTAACATTAAATGAAAAAAAAGGTGTAATATATGGATATATTAGTGAATTATGCACTAATCCCGTGAATGCACTATAAAACTTTGTCAATTGATTCCAAATGACGTAAAACGCATTTTCCTCTTCCATGCATATGTTTATACTTGAAGGAATAAAACATGCAAATATGCAGAAATCTGTCCTCCGACCATTATCGACCTAACTAGAAGTGTAATTAGAGCAGAAACATTTTTGGTTGCCTCTTCCGGTAAACAGATGTTTCCAGGAATAGCAGAAAGGAATTAATGTTTACTGCACGTTGGGTAAGGGAACAGATGAAAACGCACGCTTGGAATTTCAGAAGTGGACTGACTGCACCAACAGTGTTCCCAGGAAGTTACTGGGAAACTGGGAGCGATGTTATAACATATTGGAATATCTCTCAGTACCTAGTGAAAAAGTAATGCTTGGATTCCTGGTAACTTGTCCACCACCTGGACAATGGACATTTCCACTAACTCTTTACATATTCAGACTTCAGAGGAAATTAAATGTGATACGTTGCACTCATACCCCTGAAGATATAATCTGTTCTTACAAACTTGTGATTTTACTTATTAAGAGTAGTATGTATGTAGTAGTAGTAGTATGTTTTCAGATTGATTAGTGCTTCTAAGAGGCGTAGCACTAAAGGCATGACGGTATCGTAATAACGAATGGTGTACCAGAAGCGAGTTGCAACGCACTCTGCAAGGCAAATTATCTCGCACTACCTAGGCCAGTACGTATGAAAAAAAAATTATACTCTATAGAACAAGCGTTGTTCATTTCGCGGCGCAGTTACAACAATGCAAAAGGCACCGACTAGTAAACTTTGTGATTGGTTGTAGGAAAACTGTTAGACAAAGAGAAATAACTACCAACACACCGAAGTGGACACATATTAAGGCACCAGTTATGAACATTTCTGCATTTATACCACTAACATTCTACATCTGCAATATATGTACTTCCTATCAAATATGACGTGTCTTGCAAATATGGTCAAATAATGCCTGTTTAACATACATATTATATTCACGCTATTTTCCCTACTCGCTTTTCTTTCTGTGGCATTTGCTGTTGTTCAATAGTGCTTTTGCATAGTGCCCTCCCGATATTTATTATATTTGGTTTATGTTTTATTCCTTATAATATTCTAAGAGTTTTAATTAAGTATTTGACACCAGCCATACTCAAGTTATGTGATTATTTCAATTTCAGTTTTCGCTGCCAAAACTAGCCTGATTTAAATGAAATTTGGGGTATTTAGAGAACAAATGTTTCTACATTTAATGTGTATACTATTTAGGTTAAATCTGAAAGATTTTGGTGTATAAGTATGACCATGTGTTTTAACAAAACATTTCCTGCCTCATACTTCTTGTGCAGTTTTTTCCCATAACCTTTGACTTTACTGCCCTCTTATTACTTTCTCTACTGGCAAGTAAGAGGAAGTATTGTATTCCACCCAAAAATTCTATGTCGATATTTCACCGGAAATATGGTTTGATACCCCTGAATAAAAAAAAAAAAACATTTTTAGAAAAAGGTCCGTGCGTGCCTGTGGACAGCATAATTCAAAAACGAAAAGTCGGTTAAAAACCAAAGTTGATATTTAAGTTAAATGTCCTCCAAAGATGCGACACGGAGATTTTGAAGAAAATAGCCCCACCCTACACTACCCTTTACCTGGAAAATTTTTCGAACATTTTTATTTTCCTGAAAATGGCTCTAACGATTTTGATTAAAATGTCATATGTTTGAGATATTTTGATAACAAATGAAATGTATAATTTGAATTTTCTGCGTATAGTCGTATTACTCTGGACGACTTTTGTACAACTGGTAAACCGTTAAAGATAGGCCAAAGCTTACTGTAAAAAACATGTAGATCTTGCTAAAATACACAATTTATGTCCGAATAAATTTTTTTTTTTGTAGAGTGAACCATTTCGGAGATATTCCTTGTTATATGTGTGATTTTCGGAAAACTTAAAAACTTTCGTGAAATGGAACATCGTTGTTCATTGTTTTATATGTTAAGTGTGCAAAGAGAACGGAATCTCAAAGCTTTAAAAGATTTGACTATCGCTCAAAGCCTACTGTATTCTAATATTCCCCTTGTACCTACAAGGACATAAGCAATAAGATAATTTGTACAAATGTTTACCTTAACTAACAAGAAGAAGATATAGGAATAAGAGTTTGTAAGAATGGTTAGTACAAGAGTAGAGAAAGTCATGTGAGTGCAACACATCAGATTTTTTTTAATACAAAACAAAAAGTTTATATTTCCGCTGAAATTCACTTCCCGGTGTCCTTAAGTAATATTTTTTTAAATATCTCCAAAGAAACACAAGACTATTGGACAAGTGCAGGCCAAGTCCGAAAGTCTTAGGGATAAATCGTCAAATCTCGGGCAAAGCCGGGTGTTTCTCCTAGACAATAAATACGATACTTTGCAACATAAGATGAAAGTACATATTGTTGGCATGCTGATGGATACAGAAAACTGCAGGTGAAGTGAAACTGGCGAGACAGAAGTGAAGTGTTTTATCGGTGCGTTATCAGGAAGGTAGGAGCGAGTACGCATGCCCCTGGAGGGTACGGAGCCCGCCGTGTTTGTCCCGAGCTTCAGTCTCACACGGGTATCTCGCCGTGTTCGTCATGTTCTGGATGTTACGTCGGTCCCGCCTCAGCAGCGCCGCGGCCTTCTTCAACGCTATCAACAATAACAACAACAATACCAGCAACCACCCCACAGGTACGCTTGCTTATGTGCATTTTATATAGCTACTTTTACCACGTTAAATGTAAATTAGAACTTTTTAATTCTTTTACTAATTTAGCAACAATGACAAAATAATTTTATGCACTTTTGTTACTCTCCACAGTAAATGTTTATCAGGAATATTGGAATATTTCAGATTACAACAGGATAATACTTTATAGCATTATATAATGTAAATTGCTGAACATATTCGTTTTATATTTTCATCGCACCACACTATTTCACGCCATTTGATTTTTTAAACCTATATATGAATAGCAATGTTCCATCAAAGCATTCCAGATTGGGATTTGAACGAGAATACACGAACAACTAAGAAACATCTGTAGAAAAAAGTCCGTTCTGACATAAACTAATTTATTACTATGCAAAATTTAGATAAATCCAACGAATTTACATTTTCTTTAAGGATATCCATATTGCTCTTATCGTTTAAAAAATTGATATCATAATTATTTTTTATGTAATTAAAAAGACCCAAACGAAAAAAGATTATTTTTTTTTTAAATTTTAATCTAATATTTTAAACCTAGATTCAAAACACATTTACTTTTTATAAATAAACCTAGGTTTCGCTGTTTCCTTCGGTTTAGGTTCAACATTTTTTAAACTTACAAATACGTTTTTCCCTAAAAATTGTACTTTTTTTTTTTTGAAAATTTATAACGGAAACTCTGATGTGCTGCACCCACATGACTTTCTCTGCTCTTGCAGAAAGTATTCTTACAAACACTTATTCCACTATATACTTCATACGAGATAAACGTATTGATAATTTTCTAGTAGGTACAAGAGAAATAATAAACTTTAAGCGATAGTAAAAATGTTTAAAGAGTGGTCGCTATACGATGATTTTGAAATTTCGTTACCTTTGCACGATCAAGAGATAAAAAAAGAATAACGACCTCTCATTTGAGAACGATCTACAGAATTTCAAAATTCTGACAAATAACAAGGAATATCTCCGAAATGGTTCATTTCACATGAAGATTAACATTATCACATGAATTGTTTGTTTTAACTATATCTACTTTTTGTATAGTAAGATTTGGTCTATCTCTTACAGTTTACCAGTTATGCAAAAGTTATCAAGAGTAAACAGGACTACATGGGCTATAGCCAGAGAATTCAAAATATACATTTCAGTTGCCATAAACATATCTTAAGCATATGCAATTTTAATAAAAATAGTTAGTCATTTTTTAAAAAATTAAACTTTTCGAAAAAGTTTTCATTTATAGGTAGTTTAGGACCTAGGAAAACTTTTTTTAAAAATCTTCGTATCGCATTCTCGAAAGATATTAAACTAAAATACAAACTTTAGTTTTTAACCGACTTTTCGTTTTTATGCTGTTCATACACACACGCGCGCGCGCACGCACAAACGCGAACCTTTTTCTAAAAATGCTTTTTTTTTTGGATTCAGGGGGCCTCAAAACATACATTTCTGGTGAAATCTCGACATCGAATTTTTGAATCGAATACAACACTTCCACTTACTAAACATAGCAGAGAAAGTAATATACGCTGAGATGCATCTGAATAAAACCTAGGACAATTTGTATTCATTATGTCTCTGAAGATGTGCAGCAAATTTATTACTGCAATACAAAAGCTGTTTACATATCAAATTTGGAACTTTATTTCAACAGCTTCCAAAGTTATGACAAGAAGATATTGAAAAACATCCCCATTACATACTACTACCCTTTATACGAAAAAGTTACACGATATGTTTTTATTCTTTATTTTCTTCAAAATATACATTTTATTCGTCGTGTAAATATTTTAAACATATGGTGCTTTGATTAATTTTTTTGGTGAAAAAAAAGAGGACTTAAATTCCAATTTTGGTTTTATCGATTTTATTTTTAAGTTATGCTGCCCACAGGCACACATACACACATATACATAATATTTATTTTACCCATTATAAGTGGATATGAGAGAGAGAGAGAGAGAGAGAGAGAGAGAGAGGGGGGGGAGGAGGAAGGGAGATTTCAAACCGCTTTAATTAATTACACGAGACTTATTACATTGAAAACTTGAAACAACAGTCGCTTTAAGTATACATTTTACATATTTACTTTAATTGTGATGTAATATTTGTTTTTTAAAAAGTGAAAATGACCAAGTTGTTTAGATTATTTTGATTTCGAGCCATTTGGGTGAAACAGCAAGATGCACTATAACCTATATTCTAACTTGTCTTTAAGCCATTATATACAAACTTTCATAGTAAACGGCTTGGCAGTTCTTGCACGAATAGGTACCATATGCATTTCTATATATAAACATGAGTATAGGTTAATTACTCTTTTTGGAGGGGTCTAACGATCTTTAACCGGCTTAGTCATATGAGATGAACGAAATGGATGAAATTATGCTGGAATGAGCCAACGGTCTATAGAACTTGGAGTTACGTGACATTCACCACGTTTCCATGGGGAATCGAAATCAGTTCTCAAGTATAAATAATTGAAGGTTTTATGCTGGTCAGTTGTTTTACGTTGGCGAACCTGTAAAAATATGTCTTCTGAGTATTTTAAGCAGGTTTTGAGGTTAATGAATATATTCTAGAAGAATATATTGCGAGATTATAGAAACAAAGGTGGTTTTGCTGCTTTATCATACCACTTTCGCTTTAAAGAAAAAAAAAAGAAAAAAAAAAAAAAAAAAAAAACGTTGAACGTGCAGTGTGTTAAGACTAGGGTAGAAGATAGCATATTTGACGGATTCAAATAGATTTTAATCCGGTTCTCCAGGCAACAAAATTTCGATCCGATCCCATTTCTAAGAGGATCGGATTCAAGAATTCAGTTCGATCTGAATCCGATTTCGATACTTTATTTAATCCGGAATGGGAACTCATTTGAATTCCCCATGAAAGTAATACCTAATTCAAGCACTTATTTAGGAATCAGTTTCCGTGGGGGGGGGGGGGGGGAGGGGGGTGTCGAACTCAGATCGATGAAAATATGAAAAAATTAATTTTCTTTTTTGAAATTCGTTTACAATACCTATGTGATTTTTTTCAATGTCTCCTTTTAAAAACTATAATAACCATATTTAAAGCAAGAACATTATAGTAGCTATATAAGTCTTGTTTTTGTCGTTCTTATTTTCAACATTTGATTTTTTAAACAAGGATTTTCTTCAGCTGCATTTAATCCGACACAGAAGTTCATATATGTGTAATAATTTGTCACATAATATGTCCATTTTGTATTATTGCTGAAATTGTTGATGTCACCACTTTATTGCCACGGTAATGCTAACAGTGAGCACATTTCCTATTGTTAAATTCATTAGGTGAATGCTTTTGTTGAAAGGTGATTTTTGAAACCTAAAATCTCCTGGCCTTAAGGCAAACAGTTTAGTAACTCTATACAAACTGCAGGAATGTAGCAATATGAGTGTTTATTGAGAAGGGCTGATCGCAGCCACCACTTGTAAATCTTACAAAACATTTAGTTCTAAGAACAATCAAGAAGCATCCCTATTCATCGCCTTACGTGACTCTCATTCATCAACGCATTATTTAGCGACGATTAGAAAATAAAATATGCTACTTTGTGTCGTCTGATTCATCTATGTATAGCATTGACCAAAACTCAACTTCCAGCACAAATACATACGTTTGGGAATGTTGGGTGTCTTGATAAATACCATCAGCACATTATTATTGTTTTAACATCATTATATTGCCTCCTGAAACTATTAAAACACACAACACATACGAACCTTTTTCTAAAAATGCTTTTTTCTTTGATTCAAGGGTTCTGAAAACATTTCCTGTGAAATCTCGAAATAGAAATTTTGGGTGGAATACAATACTTCCTCTAGTTACCAATAGAAAAAGTAATACAGTAACTATAAGTGCATATACTGCTCTAAAACAATTCAAGACAAAATCACGCGAACACGAGCAATACAATGGCGTTCACAGATTGATTAACTAATACGGGTAGGAACGGAATCTTGCTTTAAAATGTAACAGTTGACTTCTCTGGCACGGGGTCAAAAACTAGGTCTTGTGTGGCAACATAACGGATGCAATATCACCAACTATGGTCTTAGCTTTCTCATTGGTATATTTTAAGAAAAAGTTGGCGGTACTAATGCAACCTAATAGATTGAATATCACCAGATATAACCAGACCGCGCCATAATGGGGGAAAATGTCGCAGATGGTTTTTGAGGTATTCCAATAAGCTGTTTCCTCCACAGAAGGTCTATTAGGATGCACTTAACGCAGTGAGAATGATTCTACTCGGCAGACATGGCGGATATTCAATGCAGCTCTCTTTTTCTAGAAAGAGAATACGAAAATGTGAAGTAAAACCATTTCTAAACGGCGAATAAAGTACTATGGAGGTGGGCAATCCTACATAAGGAGCTAAACAAAAGAAATAGAAAAAGAGCTTTAATGTAAATAGTCACACAATTTATCCTATATGACAGTAGCCGCCGATTGGTTCAAATTAGTCACGTGACCGAAACACTTGAACGTAACGCAAAGGAAAATTTTGACATTGTTTAACTCTTACGTTACGTCCCGTTGCGTTAAGTCACGGTTCATTGTAATCCCGGCATTAACGTGAGACAGATACACTACTTCCACACCACAGAAGTGGGCATAATTATTCTTATTGCGTCATTGTTTCGAGATAATCGTTATGGTAGAATGTCACCTGACTATCATACTCGGCTATGTAACCCAACGAATACAGTAAACCATGATCCAACCTAAACAGAATTATTGGTCTGGGTTGGACATATTTTGATTCAAGCTTAACATTGCTAAGATACAGAATGTGTTTATCCTTTCTTTTTTGCTGGGTTTTCATTGACATTTATGGTTAGGCCACGGTTGCACTCAAACAACAGGGTTTTCGTCTCAGGGAAAATTTTAGTAGCTTCAATTTAACATAAGGAATGGGAGGATAGTTAACATGAAAATGGCGTCAATATTGCAAATTGTGTGTCGGGGAGGGTTAGACCACTGTTGCGCTGACTCCCTCAATTGTTAAGAGTATTTCCTTAATTTCAAAGTTCTTTCCTTTCTCGGAGACTTCATAACCTCTACGGCCAACAAAAGGTTCCTTGCCGTTATATGTAGAATCCTGCACATATAGATGCACTAGATATGCATAGGTACGCTTTCACCTTAAAAATACCTCTGAGCCAAGAATAGACTTACTTTCCAAGCTTCTGATGGCGGAAATTACTTTCATCTTTTGAACTGAGTTCAACAATGGTTTCATCTATTGAATCAATTTCCTGCCGTTTCCGGCCCGCTGGATTTTGTTTCGAACATCAAGGTCTGATTTCACCAACAGATGTTAAAAATCTCTAAAGTACTATGAGACAAGGTTCGGAGGGGAAATTTAAGAGCACTTCGACCTTCGACCTATGAAATATTTGTGTGTGTGTGTGTGTGTGTGTGTGTGTGTGTGTGTGTGTGTGTGTGTGTGTGTGTGTGTGTGTGTGTGTTTATGCCCCTCTGGAGGCGTCCTCCTATGGAGAGGGTTGAGTTAAGCGAACAATAAAGTTAGCTGGGCCTGAGGAGAGGCGAGCACAGCGTAGGATGTTTAACAGCTACAGAATGAAACTCCCCGGTGTCGGTCCATAGAACCACACCCCCCAGCGTTACGCATTCTCTAGGGGCGGGTCGGGACTCAGAGCCCTCTCCAATCCGGAGGATGAGAATTTCCCTGCCATGCAACGCCGAAATTCCCGCCGGCACTTGAACGAGGACGAAAGACGAAGTGACAGTGAGAAATAAGATGAAATGGAAGGACAGGAAATTGGAGGAGATCTAGAGATACCCATGGATCAGGCAGCTCAGTCGGGAGAAACGAACCCACGACCCACGCTACCGCTTCTGTTAAAAACCACTAACATAATCGTTTGAATTTTAATATCGTGTTATAGCTCTTGTGTTTTATTAAGCTTTTCCCAGAAATATTAACGTGTTGTTATGTCCCCAACAACTTCAGTAAACTTTGATGTAAATGAGCGGAATCACCTCAACAGCGCACATCCAATCGATGGATTGGTAGAGATGGACCAGTTCCATGGCCAGTACGATCGCTAGATCTGACACCTCTCGACTATTTTCTGTGGAGTTATATGAAGAGTATGGTGTATGGCACTCTTGTAACGGCAGCGGAGGACCTTATAGCTCGAGTCCACGGAGTGATTGAAAATATTGAAGGAGAGGTAGGCTCTGGAGTGACATAGGAGGTACATAGTTCGAAGTCCGTTTGTAAAGTAGACAGCTCGATGTTGGTTTTATTGACGAAATGTGAACGTATAGCCATCTCACACTTTGGCGCGCTACAGCGTCCAAACCGTGCATTTCCGGACAGGGGTTCCTATTTGAAAACCGATCAGTTTGCCATCCCGGTGTTTTCTGGGACAGTCTGTATATTTCTTGTGATATATTGGTATCGAATTTTTTACAGTTATACTGTTACTACTAATGACATTCTCCTAATAGGGGAAGTAATCATTAGTATGAAACTTGATTAAGAAAAGCATTATAGTCATATTATCCATAATCAATAGTGAATATCCAATAAGTTGGTATTTGTGGAGTCTGTCCTCGGAAACGATAAAAACATTTAAAATAGTGTCCGTAAGCAGTTTTCCTGGTAGTGCCCGTTAATTGCATTTACAACAAAGTGTACATTTTAAATATTTGATGGTTTTTAATATGCGAACCTCAAGTAGTGTTTGTATGGAGAATTACACGCGAAAACTGTCAGATTAAAAGACCACTTGAAAACGTTGTGTGTTACGGATACTGTTGAATCGAAAATTATTTTGTCAATTTGAAAGCAGAGGGCAATTAAATGTATTTTGTTGCCAACATTCAAATGACTACAAAACACGTTCTAATTTGCATTCAAATGCTCGTTAATTTGAAGCGATACAAACAATGGCGCTCTAATTCGCTGTTATCTTTTGGGTTTTTCAATGCGATGGAAAATACGCTTTAATATTTGCATAGGACAATAATATAACAGAGAAACGTGTTGTATATGTTATGTAAACTAGACAGATTCGCGTACACAAATACATTGCCTGCATTATCGAGACGATTTAAATAAAAGCTACGTTTGTGTGATAGATTTTGTTGTACTGTTGGACACACCTGGCCACGTTGCACTTTCTACTTCTGCATCCAATTCATGACGCCTGTAGTGGATGGAGGTGGGGGACGCAGCGGCCGGGTCGTAGACCTTGGCCCGGAAAAGACAGTTGTGATTCCGGATTAGTTAATTTAATATGTAAAGGACTAACGAAGCCAAATGTTGAACATTCCAAGTGTTGTGTGTGTGTGTGTGTGTGTGTGTGTGTGTGTGTGTGTGTGTGTGTGTGTCAGTCTGTCAGTCTGTCGACAGTATAACTCAAAAACGAAAAGTCGGTTAAAAACCAAAGTTGGTATTTAAGTTTAATGTCTTTCAAGGATGCGACACGAAGATTTTGAAGAAAATAGCCCCTCCCTAAACTACCCTTTACATGGAAAATTTTTCGAAAATATTGATTTTCTTGAAAATGGCTCTAACGATTTTGATTAAAATGTCATATGTTTGAGATATTTTGATGACAAATGAAATGTATATCTTGAATTTTCTGGCTATAGCCCCTGTAGTGGTATTTACTCTGGACGACTTTTGTATAACTGGTAAACCGCTAGAGATAGACCAAATCATACTATACAAAAAATGTAGATCTTGCTAAAATACACAATTTATGTCTCAATACATTTTCTTGTAGGGTGAATCATTTCGGAGATATTCCTTGTTGCGTGTGTGAGTTTCGGAAAACAGAACTTTAGCGAAAAGCAACAACGTTGTTCATTTTTTATATGTTAATCGTGCAAAGAGAACGGAATCTCAAAGGTCAAAAAGATTTACTGTCGCTAAAAGCCTTCTGTATTCTAATATTCCCCTTGCACCTACAAGGACATAAGCAATAAGATAATTTCTACAAATGTTTATCTCAACTAACACGAAGAAGATATAGGAATAAGGGTCTGTAAGAATGGTGAGTACAAGAGTAGAGAAAGTCATGTGAGTGCAGCACATCAGATTTTTTATTTTGTTTTAGGTAGCCTTACCCCTATCCTGTCTATTGGCGAATTATCCCACTTTAATTCTAGTTTATCGCTTATTCGTTTACTTTCTTCACAGTCTAAAATTGCGACCTTGGGTTCAATAGAAAAACGAGTTAGCCAGAAGGACGGGCTTGTAAACTGTATAATAGAATCTCGGACCCCCGTCTGGTATTCCTGGTGGACGAAGCGGCGCCTGGGCGGGTTTTCTTCGGATTCTCCGGTTTCCCCCGCCACTCATTTCACCTTTTCAATTATCCATTTCGCCTGAATTTCATATCATCCTCTTCCTCAAACTCATACTGACCACCCGCTTACAGGTCTTCAGTTTGTCCGGTGCATAGGTTCGTCTGCTCTCCGACAGGCGTCTGACCCTAGGCACTAGCTTGTAAGTCCTACATAAGGGGAGGGTAATCAGATAAAGAAGGAGAAGGAAATAAAAACTATGAACGACTTCGTCTCGCCTCTAAACTTTCCTCGACTCTATAAAAATGCACTTTCCATTCTCAAATCGCTATATACGTGACATAAACAAGTGTTGAAGATGCCAATAAGTAGGCTGAAAATATACGTATTTCGTCAGGTGATATTGTTTTTGTAAAATCTAAATGATAAATCAGATATGCTTGTTTAATACCCAGAGTAGCCGCAAGGCGCGCTGAACTGACAAAACCAGGCTGCCAACACACAATAAACAAACAGTGTGATGGTCTCGTGAATTGTCAGACCTGTCAAATACGGGATGGGTTTGTCCATTGTCTGCTTTCAAAAGTTACAGCGTTTTGCTTTTTATCTCATTTATCGGAAGTGATGAGACCGTGTAGTCTGAAAAAAATCACTAAATGGGGCATGCTATTCGGACCAGTCTACTTGTAGCTATTTTCGTACGGCACTTCGATAGATATTGTTTTATTAAAACCAAATAATGACAAGATATCCATTCCCCAAAGGTATGTATAGTGAATTGAAAATGCATGACGTGTATTTGCTCATCCTATGGAAAGACTGGTATATAAAATTGGACTCGTTTTGTAATGAACACAGAAATATCAAAAAGTTTACACACGTGAAATATTTGGTGTGATATATTTACATGACTTTGTATAGGTACCGATGAAAAGTTTATAATGATGTTAAGAGTATTAGTGGACAGATTTCACGTGATGGTAGACGACGAATTTATGTGACTTTGTAATTGACAGAGAAAGTCGTATGAAAGCATTACTTGAGTTTTGTATTGCATTTGCTTATACAATTTTCAACAAAGTCATGTAACTCTGAAATACAGTAATTTCATAACCACACTTATATGAACTTCTTTCAGTGCTTTGTTGTCAGAGAATATGTTATAAAATTATCGACAGTAGTTTGTTTACATTGTTGGCGTTGAGTACGATACACATAGGAAAGAAAGAATAAAATACAGAATAACACAGAATGAATACGCAATAAAGAAAAGGTAGTAATTTAGCATTACACGAGTGTAGAGAACTTTGACCCTCCGTAGCAATTAGCTCCCTTTGTTCAGCCTTCTCCACGAACGTGTGTGTATGTATGCATAATTGCATTAATTTTTAACATGTGCGTTTACAGATTTTTCCACTTGTTTGTTTAACGTGGCTTTGACGTCTACCTAGGTCATCTAGGTCACGATAGCTCTCTGCGCATGTGCAATTTTCATACACGCTGTGGCCCATTCCCCCAGACCACAATAGTGCTTTTATTTTCTTTGTACTTACCTCTAGAGGAAGCATTGCAATCCAACCAATTACTTGATATTCATATTTCGCCAAAATACACGTTTTGAGACTGTGAATAAAAAAAAAATATAAAAATATAATTTCAATAATTTCAAGAAAGAATCCCCCATCCCAAAATACCTCGAACATGGAAATATTTTCGTAATTTTTATGTTCTTAGAAATTACTCAAATGACTTTTTTGTGTGTGTGTGTGTGTGTGTGTGTGTGTATGTGTTCAAGATATTTTCGAGAATATATATATATATACACACACACATATTTCATGGTATAATTCGTAAAATTTTCAACTTATATTCTACTCAACAGCACATTTTGATTGCGTCATTGATTTATTTTCTAGTTTAAATAGATTCAGATTTCAGATTTAGTTATTCATAAAGTTTTTCAACTAGTGCCGGTACATGTTTTAGTAGAGATTAATGTATCCATGAATTAAAAAACTGAGTTTCTTTTTTCATTGTTACACAGATTTACACCCTAATAAGCTAGTTGTCGACGAGGCCTTAAACGCCAGTCACTCACATATTTACACTCATGTACCCAAACACACCGCACTGTTTACACTATTTTACACTTTGTGCACTTTCCGTGGTTTTGGTGTGCGGCAGCATGCAACTTGTCGTGTCCCAGGTTGCCAGGGTGGATGGGCGCGCAGAGTTGGCGAGCCGTGGCTGCTCGCATGTTTGCAGTGTTTCGGCTCGCCTTTTCCAATATTGGATGCTGCAGGGTTCTGGTGTCTCTTAATGCCCGCCCATATGGACACTGAACACTGTCTCTTGGATAGTTGGTAGGTTGGTTTCTTGGTGTAAGATACAGTTGTAGATACTGAAGAGAGCGGAGAGCATTTTAAGGGGAGAAAGGTTTTGGATGGCTTGGATTTGTTTAATGGCGGTGCTGGAGCCGTTGACCCAGGCCACACAAGCGTACAGGATCACCGAAAGAATGAACGATTTATACAGAGTAAGCTTTGATTTTTTTCATCTGTTTACTGGGGAAGATGAGAGCGCATAAGTTTAATCGATGCCTGCCTTTGTTAGCGTCAATTCAACAATATTTCACTTTTAAAATCCCCGTTAGTTGTATAATTTATAAGATTTTCTACTGGCAGAATTTTGCACAAGCGTATCATAATTTGCACAAGTATAAAATTTAATCTGTGCATTTCTGTGACTGTTTTATTTTCTAGTTTAAACCCTGCGCTGAAGATGTTTTATAGTTTATATTTTTTGTGTGAATTGCTACTGTTGTGGCATCTGCTCCCAGTAAGGAGAACTACAAGAGCTTCGAATAAAGATCCATTTTTTATCGTACTTCACAAACAATGTGTCATATTTTTACCTCGATGGCCATAACTAATCCAGTTTGCGGTTCTTCTTCTCGCCGGTAAAATATTGTGCAACTCAAATGCATTAACAATGCAGAGCGACGTTCTTTTGTTTAGGCTGCAACAAAAGACGTCTTAATGTAGCGTCTTTATCCTGGCCTTTGTGAATGTAATTCCCAGAAAAATGGGGAGACACTTAACGTGAACAAAAGCTGTGTGTTATTAAACCGCCATTTCATTTCCTTTTCTTTTTTCACCACAACCTGGGATTGTGGCTTAGCGGCGAGTTCATTTAGTAACGTACGTACTACGTGAAAATGTGGTTTACGAGCCAGTCCATCGATTTTACGAGATCCTGCAGTTGGGTTTACCAGCTGCACACTAGTGATAAAAAACTGGGTGTATACACATTTAGGGGCATTTCGACACTCTTAACAATAAAATAAATGTGTTGCATTCACAAGACTTTCTCTGTTTACTCCTCAACAGATTATTCCGATAACAGCTTATTTTATCGACCTGTTAATCAACATAAACTTCAAAACCACGTTTACACATTTCGTAGTAGATTACCATAGATGAAGCGATCATTTTCAAAGATTATATTGCTATGTAATGGCTTGGAAATTCCGTGCTCTTTGCACGATCTCGATTAAAAAAAACCAATAGCTAGTTGCTAATTACAAGAAATATTTCGGAAATACCTACAAAATAATATATAACTATTTTAACAATAATTAAATGTCACAACCCCAAATTTAATAATTGTACCGTGTTTAATTGGTTAATTTCTGTATATTATACACAGGGTGCCCCAAAACACCGATAACGCTTAGTATGTAAGACGGGATGGCAAACTAATTGATTCTTAAATAAAACTCCTGTCCGAAAATGCACAGTTTGGACGCTGTAGCTCATCGAACTGTGAGATGGGTGTTTTTGTAGTGTTTAACGCACGCTTTTACTACATACGGCACCGCAGGCGGTGATACTGATGATAAATGGAATGAAGATGGAGCACCGGTGGAATGAGATGGCGGGGGAAACCGGAGCACCCGGAGAAAACCCGCCCCAGCGCCGCTTCGTCCAGTACAAATCCCACATGCGGTTGCTTAGGATCGAACCCGGACCGCTTTTGTGAGAAGCGAATGGTCTAACCACCAGGCTACGACGCGGCCGACATGGGTGTGCGTTCACATTTCATTAATAAACCCAACATCGAGCTGTCTGCATTACAAACGGGCTTCTAACAAGATCCTCCGCAGACGTTACAGGAGTGTCACACTCTTCATACAACTCCACAGAAAATAGTCAAGAGCTGTCAGATCTAGCGACTGTGCTGGCCATGGAACTGGTCCACCTCTACCAGTCCAACATTTGTATATGCAACGTTGAGGTGATTCCCCACATTTACATCAAAGTGTGCTGGAGCTCAAGTCGGCCATTTCCGCAGGTATTAGCACCTCCACCGAAAGGCGATCTTTTGCACCTAACGGGGAAATCCCTGGGAGGATGGATGAGGCGAGGGGGTCCAAAGGGCGGCCGGAACTTTTGCCATAACAGAGCAGATGGCAGTATCCTTACATTTTCCAGTTAGAAGCACCCAGTGGAGACTCGCTCAGAGCGGTTCCTCTCCCACCCCTTCTGGTTCGTACTCCCAAGGGGCTCGCGAAACTCGGAAACCGGCTCCTCTTCACCCTTGGACTTGTACCATTTGATGGGGGTGCCAGAAATAGTAGACTCGCCTTCCAGTCTGGGGGACGAGACTTCCAAAGCGTATTTGTTCCCCTTACCGCGCTACTGCCGGGATGCTCGCCGACGCTTCCACCCCTTAAAGAAACCCAATGGGATGACGGGTGACATGACAATATTAATGTAACGAAATGGAGAGGCAGAACATTCGGAGTATATAGAAATCCCAGCATTCTCCTGGCGACCGGGAAACTTCCGAAAAAAAAACAGTGGGTCAGGAAATAGCTCCACCCTAAACTACCCTTTACATGGAAAATTTTTCAAAAATTTTGATTTTCTTGATAATGGCTCTGACGATTTTCATTAAAATGCCTCATGTTTGAGATATTTTATAACAAATGAAACGTATATTTTGAATTCAGGCTATAGCCTATGTAGTCCTGGTTAGTCTGGATGAGTTTTGAATAACTCGTAAACCGTAAGAGATAGACAAAATCTTACTATACAAAAATGTAGATCTTCCTAAAACACAATTTATGTCTGAATAAATTTTTTCGGAGATATTCCTTGTTATGTGTGTCAGTTTCGGAAAACTTAAAACTTTCGTGAAATGCAACATCGTTGTTCATTTTTTATATGTTAAGCGTGCAAAGAGAACGGAATCTCAAAGCTTTACAGGACCTGACTATCGCTCAAAGTCTACTGCATTCTAATATTCTCCTTGCACCAAGAAGGAAATAAGCAATAAGATAACTTGTACAATGTTTATCTGGACTAACACGAAGAAGATACAGGAACAAGCGTTTGTACAAGAGTAGAGAGAGTCATGTGATCACATGAGATAGTAAGAATAGTTTGTATGCGAGTGAGGAGGTTATGTTTGGATATCCCTGGGTAGTGCTTGTGTGACGTGGACGAGGTGACATATATAGGTCGACTGAACAAGCACAGTTTGATTCCTCTAGAGACAGATGAGGTGGCGGTAGCACCTTCATGTTTCAAACATGTTGCCAAGCTCTGGTCGTATTTCATGGCAAGCAATCACACTGGGGTTCATCAATAGACGTTGATAAAAGACAAGTTGTTCCTTCAAGGTCAACATCCACACTTGATACCAGAAATAATCAATCCTCTTCTTCACCACAGCACGATCCAGGGTTGCTTAAAGGGGAGGGCCTAACCCTTTACTCTTTCTACCATTTATATTTCATCTAAAAAGGTTCATTTTCGTTTACCCTCGAAAGACATTTAGTATTACTAGTAGTAGTGGCAGTAGCAGTGATAGTACTGCATTTATTATTAAGTTAATATTACCACTCACACACTTTTCTCTTCAGCCTTGGAATCTATCGCTAGGAACCGTCCGAGTCAAGAACTGTGTTTCGTCAAAGTAAAGTCATGCTTTCCTGCGATCTGAAAGCTGAACTGAACTAGAACTTCAACTTTTTTCAGTTGATCGTCACGTGATCATGAATGGGCGCCATGTTTATTATGGAAGTGCTTTCTTCCGGCCAAGAACTGAATTGAACTTACGATAGAATTTCTTCTTATTCGTTTGTCACTAGATTTTTAAGCTTTCCGCCAGAAATCTAGACGTCGAAAATTACGGTGACAATCTTTCTTTTTTTTTTCAGTTCAGTGCAGTCGAGCTTGGGCCACCTGAAGTGAGGTTATAGTTGCGGTATTGGTTTGTTTACCTTGCAAATTGGACATAATGACTGTAAAACGAAAGTTTTCACACGGTGAAGAGAAAGTAATTATTAATTTTATTAGTAAGAATGAATTCATATATAACCTGCAGCATGCAGAGTATATAAATGTAGAGAAAAACAAGACTTTGGAAGGACTAGAGGAATTATGAAAATCAAGTACATAAGTAAATAAGATTTACTCTTTCTGGATAACGTTTAATAACTCTTAGTTTGTTTCTGCTCTGAAAAAAGGCGTGCAAAGATTGTGTAA